>JAQPZY010001699.1:7540000-7872500 GCA_029931535.1 Margaritifera margaritifera | reverse complement strand
TTATTTGATAAATCAATGTCATTTTTGTAATCATGTAACATAAATTAGCTTTTACATGTGTTTGTTTTACTTTAACCCTTTAAAAAATCAAGAAAAAAGAATTATAATGCATTTTATATTGTTTCAATGCACACATATCTATACGGTATCCGGTAGCTGTAATGACACTTCACTGACTTTTCGACATAACCAATAAATCAACATCGTGTCAATCAAGTCTGCTGGTACACACAAATGTTTGTCAGGTAAATAATCCTGAAATTGTTGAATTAAACAAGTCAGCATAAATCGGCTTGATTGATAAAGTTTTAAGTCAAGTGGTTGAGGTTCATTCGTACATGAGGCAGGATCAAAGAAAGAAGTGATTCCTTTGTTTTTAAATTTAGTTAGCATATTCACACTTTGATGGGCTCTGAATACATCAAATGCTGACACTGCTTGCTAACTGCATTGAGCAAAGCCAGCTGGTCATGTGTTTGGTTCACAGGTGGAATGATGACATTATCCAAACCAACAGGGATCTAAGTTTATTTGTATCACTCTTAAGCCACTGTGTTAATACCATGGTCATCAGAAAGTAATTGATGGTACAGTTTTATGGATGGTGTTTTAAGGAAGAGATCATACACATGTACTTTAATAACCAATTAGTAGCTTAGCATTGTTGCAGTGATGCACCTAGGATCCCAAGGTCAGGGGACAACTGTGTCCCTCACCCTCCAGATTTGGGGGACACACAACATTTTAAAGGGACAAAGGAAAATTGTAGTACATAATGCACCAGAAGTGCTAAAAAAATGAGATAATCTTATTTGCTTCGACAGTTTTGCCACCTTCACTTTCTCATATTTTCCTTGGACATTCACATTATTGCAATAAACATTTTGTCATGTGATGAAGTAACTCATGAAAACATTAACATGTTTGAATATCTCATTAACCTGAAATGAACTGCATCATGGAATTTTTGATTCTGGATCTTGCTCTCATGTAACTTTAGTGTTAACTCATTATCTACTAGCATTTATTATAATAAATACCCATGTTTTTTTAATTACTTTTCATTTAAATGTATTAATCATTACTCAAATGACAAATTGTGTATTTGCATAAATTAGTACCTTTTTTCATTAATTCAGCCTGAGAATAAATTAAATATTCACTGACATGGGTGTGACTTTAATGTTGAAAATGCGTTACAAAAGCGGCCGTCAAAGACTTTAGCAACTCAGATGACTACCACAAACCTTTAATGTTTTCATTGCCAGATTCATTGTTTTGAAATGGATATTCATTGCCATCTTACAGGTTTTATCACTTTTAGTGACTTTGGCCATTGCTAGTGCCAACAAAGACGTGGATGCACATCTGTGAATGAACAATGTAGGCATATTTGTTTTTGTTTTTTTCCTGACAAAAAAGTGTGCCTAGAGGGGCACACAATGTCAAGATCTGGGGGACATAGGAAAAACAATTAGCTGGCGATCCTGGTGCAACACTGCTGTTGGCTGCATCAGCTGAATTTGATGTTGAGTGTAAGTGATTAATCTTGACAGGTGTTTGATTTGTGCTCATACAGTGGTAGTATTGTTTCTACTATTGAAGTGACTCGTTTGTTGTCATCATAGTTTTGTTCTTTTTTATTCTTTATTAAGGGTATTTTTTTTAGGTTAATCCACAAAATTAAATACCTACAAATATGCAAACTCTGACAGGCAAAAACATGAATTTACGTACCCATAAAAATGTCTTTTTTTTTTCAAAACCACAAAAATTGAGACCCATGAAAATAAATGATACTACAGTATGTATGCAAGTACATCAAACAGGAGTGCAGGAGCATTAGAGACATTGCTTGCGTGCAAGTCTAGAGTAACCATAACACTCTCTAATAATAACAATTTGTGATTGAATGTCATGATTACAAAACAAAAGATAAGAACTCATCAGCTGGCTGGACAAATCTGATAAATCTTAACTTGCCCTTGGGAGATTTGAGTTTGCCAAAAAATATGAGAAATAATAACATACCAAAAGTTGAAAAATATCGGATCTTTTCTTGAAATTGTGTTATATTAACTTTATAAACAAACAGCTTACTTTGTTTTCTTTTTTTCTTTTCTGCACAATAAAAATGAACACTAACAAGCTCATCTTTTCAGCTATATTAACAATGATGAAAGCCTGACTTGAAAATGAAAGTGGAATGGTAATTTTTTAAATTTATTTACAAATTTAAGAGTACTCTGTTTTAATCCATGTAATTATTTGACAAACAGCAAGTATGTATAAGTCTCCTGTAATTACTAAGTAGATCTAAACAATAGATGATAAATATTACTTGTCGGGAGTAGTTGTTGTATTACATCCAATTACACTTTTTGAGAAATCCATCTGCCGAATCATTAGAGAAAAGAGTGCCTTTTATTTAAAAACACAACTGTAATAGAGACCTATGAGTTATGTTATTAACAATTATCACCTAGTCACCCTGAAATTAGCGACATACATCAAAGCAATCTCTGACAAGTCGAATTTTGAAAGTTGGCATACTAACCAAATTTCATTGGACCAGAAAAATGGCAAGGCAGTTTCATTGGCCAGCATAATGATTAAGGTAGAGAACTCACACCCACTGTCTATAACTTGGTTAGGACTTGAAATTTAATGAATCTTGTATACTTAGAAAATATTATGATCAAAATGTTAACCAATAACAAGCTGAAATATAAATATTTATTCCCTATTTGTCAAAACCTGTTTAAAATAGTAAGCATTCACATTATCATGTCTATACAAGAAAATGTAAGACGCCCTTGACATTAACTACAAGATGGATGTGGCAGATTTTGACAATGCATTGTGAGATAACGGATCAACAGATGAATTAAATTGCAGACATCTGACCAACAGAAGCATGCAGTACATAATAATGCTAAAAAAAGGTGCCAACTGTGCTGTGGTGAGTTTGCAGAGTGTAAAACATGTTGAAAATAAATCATTATGAACATCTCTCTCTCTGTTTTTTTGATTTGCCCATGGGCAAGCGTGTTGTAAACTTAAGTTTTCCCAAGTTGCATTTGAGATTGTCCCAGGCATCAGGCAAGTGGATTTATCCAGCACTGATCAGGCATTACATCACATTGACAATTAGGCAGAAGAAAATAGTGTTGGATTAATGTATTGATAACTTTTATATTTTTTGACATTTATTATCCAAATGAAGAAATGTTTCAGTTGGGATATAAGACTGTTGGATAAACCTGTAGTTTTAAGCAAGAAAAGAACTGTTTCATGATATTTTGTCATATAATTGCAAAAGCTGGCTAAAGCAGAGGTCTGATAAAGTTCAGTAGACTGTATTGCATTACCTTATCACTGTTCTTCCTCCAGTCAGCCCCAGTGTTCTCAGGCTGGTGTCCTTCAGAGCCATCTCTCCTATCACCTTCAATTAATAGTGTGTTACTCATAAACAAGAATCCCCTCACAAACTGGAACATGTTTGAAGTAACTAACAATTACAAAGACTGATATGGAGGGTTGATATTGAGACAATGGGTGTTAAGAAACTTGCCAAGAAATATTTTATGATCGATGATTCAGGCTGATCTGGACAGGATTCATACCTGTTTCCCACTGCTTGTAAGTCTAAGCTAATGACCAAGCCACTCTATCGAAGAAGGATATAGTAGACATATTACTGCAATATACTACTGGTACTCATATAAATGCCCCAACAATCAAAGTTTCATCAGTGTAGGTTCAAAACAAAGCTTGATTAATCTAGATGTAATAAAGTTAAAGATATAGAGGATGTAGCAAACACATGGCTGAAAATACAAATGTCACTCAAGCATGAAAAATCAGGTTACAGTGACCTAATTTTGGTATAGCTGAGTTACTCTCCTTTAGATGCATCAGCATACCAATTTTCAGGAATGTTAAGTAAAATAGGGTATATTTTATTTAAAAGAAGCAACAAATAAAAAGCTGAAAATGCACAAGGCACTTAAGCAGGAAAATGAAGTTGCAGTGAACTAGTTTTGGTATAGCTGAGTCACTCTCATAGAGATGCATCTGCATACCAATTTTCATGAGTATAAGTGAAATAAGGTTGATATTGAGGGTGCAATGAATGTAAAAAATGACAATGCAAAAGTCAGTTCAGATTACTTATAAGGTCACAGTGACCTGAGTTTGCAATGGTGGCATTACTCTTCTTGAGATGTATCCACGCATCAATTTTCGTAAGTGTAGGTGACATAGGTTCCAACAGAAGGTGCAGCAAACGAGTACCTGAAAATATAAATGTCACTCTAGCATGAAAATCAGGTCACAGTGACCTAGTTTTGGTATAGTGGAGTCACTCGCCTTGAGAACATCAATTTTCATGTATGTTAAGTAAAATAGGGTACATGATATTAAAGGTGCAATAAAAAGCTGAAAAAACACAAGGAACTCAAACAGGAAAATTAGGTCACAGTGAACTAGTTTTGGTATTGCTGAGTCACTCTCCTTGAGATGCATCTGCATAGCAATTTTCGTGAGTATAAGTGAAATAAGGTTGATATTGTGGGTGCAATGAATGCAAAAGATGACAATGCAAAAGTCAGTTAAGCTTACTGATAAGGTTACAGGGACCTAATTTTGCAATGGTCACATTACTCTTCTTGAGATGCATCCACATATCAATTTTTTCATAAGTGTAGGTAACATAGGGTTCAACAGAGGTTGAAGTGAACAAATAACTGAAAATATAAATGTCACTCAATCATGAAACTTTAGTCACAGTGACCTACTTCGGTACAATTGAGTTACTCTCCTTCAGATGCATCTACATACCAATTTTCAAAAGTGTAGGTAAATAGGGTCCAAAACACTGAGGGCATAATAAACAAATGGCTGAAAATACAAAAGTCACTAAAGTGTGAAAACTAGGTCACAGCGATCTAGTTTGAGTATGAATGAGTTAATCACCTTCAGTTGCATCCACTTATCAATTTTCATGAGTAAAGATGAAATAGAGTCAAAGATATTCAATGCATAACAAACAAATGGTTAAAAATACAAAAGTCAATACAACATCAAAATCAGGTCACAGTGAACTAGTTTTGGTATAGGTGAGTTGCTCTTGTGAAGACGCATACACATGCCAATTTTCATGTGCAGGTGAAATAGGGTACAAAATACTGAGGACTTAACAAACAAATTGCTGAAAATATAAAAGTCACTCAAGCATGAAAATTAGGTTACAGTGACCTAATTTTGATAATGCTGAATTACTCCTGTAGATATGCATCCATGAACCAATTTTGATGAATGTAGGTGAAATTGAGTCCAAGATGTTATGGATGTAATGAAAGAATGGCTGAAATACGAAAGTCACCCCATCATGAAAAGTAGGTCATTGTGACCTAGTTTTGATATATTTGAGTTATTCTTCTTAAGAGGTAACCACATACCAATTTTCACGAGTGTAGGTGAAATAGGGTCTAAGATATTCAGGATGTAACAAGCAAACAAACACACAAAAGTACAAATGAATGAACAACTACTCAAACAAACATTGAAAACACTATATGCCCTCCCAACTTCCTTTGTGAGGGGATCATCAGAAAAGAAATGCATCACATTTTTTGAGTGATAATTATGATTTTTCTTAGTGCCATGTACACTTTAAAATTAATAACCTATTCTTACTTATAAAGTAATCTACAATCACTACAGTAGAAGTATTTACTGAATAATAAGTACAAAAAACAACATACATTATACCCTTTGTTAAATTACAAAATTCACTCTATGTGATGTCATGGAACTACAAATAATGCATTAAAGTAATTAACACATACTTGTATTACTATGGTCTCACAAATGTTTGTGACTGTGAGAAAAATATTGTGCTAATGCATTTAATAGCACACAATTATAAACATGGTTCAAGATCATACATGGTTTGCAAAGTTTAAAATCTACTGAAATATTAAAAAATATATTTAAAATATTAACCTGTGGCATAAATAGAAAGTGAGGTATTCAACACATGGAGGTTATTTCTAAACACAAAGTGAGGTATTTAACCTGTTGAGGTTATTTCTAAACACAAAGTGAGGTATTTAGCCTGTGGAAGTTATTTATAAAGCTATAGCCCATGGAAGTTATTTATAAAGCTATAGCCCATGGAAGTTATTTATAAAGCTATAGCCCATGGAAGTTATTTATAAAGCTATAGCCCATGGAAGTTATTTATAAAGCTATAGCCCATGGAAGTTATTTATAAAGCTATAGCCCATGGAAGTTATTTATAAAGCTATAGCCCATGGAAGTTATTTATAAAGCTATAGCCCATGGAAGTTATTTATAAAGCTAAAAACACAAAGTGAGGTATGTAACCTGTGTAGGTTATTTATAAACACAAAGTGAGGTATTTAACTTGTCGAGGTTATTTATAAACAAACTTAATGTACTTACCTCTTCCCTCATATAGATACAAACTGGTTGGATTGATGGGTTCTGACTTGAGTCTATTGATGTAAACTTGTTCTTATATGGACTGGAAAATATGATAGATAAATTTTCAATTTTTAAAAACAATACTGACAAAAAAATGTGTCAGGAATTTACTTATTGTTTTAATAATGTATCTGAGGTAAAGCCATGAGATAGAAATTAAGTTAATGATAGAACATACTGAACCATAAATGATGGGATACTGATATGAAGGCTGGAATCTCAGTAGCTCTGGGTTCAACACAAGGCTCAAGCACATGCAAGGTAATGTGTCAGACCATCCCCAAGTCATTGGTTTAATTCTGATCTTGGTGTTTCAATATCAAAGATTACATTATGCCTACATCTGACCTGTTGAGAACGCATACTACAAGATGTTTGATCTTGTTATGCATTTGATGTAAAATAAACTAGAGAAACTTTAATGGCTAGCCATTTAAAATCCCCCCTTTTTTACTGCATATTCCAGCTCCCCAACACATACACCACCCCCATTATTCATCCACACACCCAGACAATGACCCAGGAGTCATAATACAAATTCCATCACATATATCATGCCACTTCCTGCTATGACTGCATATATAAAGTTTGGTCATAAAATATTTTCAAATGTCATTGTAATTAAAGTATTTGTACATTTAACCTTTCATCCCCTCTGGGGGACCTCAGTGGCAGGAACCAATAATAACACTCCTCTTACAAAAGGTTATCATTGGGGAAAGATAACCGTAAAGTTTTACAAATTTCCATGCAGTGGTTAAAGAGTTAAGGTAATGGACAGATAGAAGGTATACAATATCCCCACATATGATGCAATACAATATCCCCACATATGATGCAATACAATATCCCCACATATGATGCAAGGGATATTAAAGTTAATAGCTTGAATAATTGGAAAGACATAACTTGATACAATATTTGCACAAATTATTATTCTCAACAAATGAAACATATGCACATGTATCTCCAAGATTCCCCCTCCCCTATAACTACATAAAAAGACCCATAACTAACACACCCTGTTTCTGACCTGGCATGATTTAAATACAAGATCTATTCAATCCTGGCATAATTTTAATACAAGATCTATCCAATCCTGGTAATCCGACATGGCATGATTTCAATATAAGATCTATTAAATCCTGGTAATCTGACTTGGCATGATTTCAATACAAGATATATTTAATCCTGGTAATCCTTAATGTTGTATCACACACCCTGTTTCTGACCTGGCATGATTTCAATACAAGATCTATTTAATCCTGGTAACCCTTAATGTTGTATCACACACCCTGTTTCTGACCTGGCATGATTTCAATACAAGATCTATTCAATCCTGGTAATCATTAATGTTGTATCTGACATACATGTACTAAGCTAGAGAAAGCTGATGAATATACAAAATTACATATGTGTTTTGTTCTGAGTTGCTGGAAAGAATGAATTTGATATGGTGTAGGGACACGTCGAGGCCATCAGGCTGAGATGTATTCATAATCCATATCAAATGAGTTCTTTCCCTTGACTCAGAAAAAACACAAATGTGGTTTTGTATTTATTACATAATCATCTTTTATGCTTTTGAAATATTTTTAGCTTTAAAGTATGAATTAAATTGAAAACGAATTGGGATTTATGAAAGTTTGATTCGCTGCATCTAAAAACACTGACATGAAGACATCAGAGAAGACACCTAAGCAGTTTCAATCTGGGTGTATGATATGTAAATACAGACTGAACAGCTGTGTTGAACACCCGATCAATAATGTAAGATTAAATGGGTATGTAATAAAATATAAAATTTTAATTTTAATTCTGCTTTTTTTTAGCCTAGTTATAATTTGGCTTAAGAATTCAGATAACTGCACCTATAGATATCACAAAGCTTTACAATTATTATGCTGATGAGTTTCGTTCTCAAATAACAAACATGGAAAAAAATAAAAAATGATATTACACCGTAAAAAAAAAACTTGGTATAAAATCGTATCTTCTGTAAGATCGTGCACTGGGAATAAATTCAAATTCATTGGTTTTCCTGCAACAAGTAACACTCCCAATCCTCTTACGACTTCTTTGATCTTCACCATTGACTTTCATCTCTGTAATCTTCAAAATCACCCAATGAGCTTATATGCAAAATCTTCTGATCCTCACTGATTCACAAATGAAGTGGTGCTATTTAGAGAAAAAAAACAAAAATTCAGAAGTTAAAGAAACCAGCTACCATGGCTGACAAATGGACAGAAACTATGACCCCTTGGTATTTTCTTTAGGAGACATTTAATTCAAGGGGCAAAATGTTGGACTACTCAAAATAAGTTACTATTACACTACATGTTGGATATACTCACCTATCAGGTTTTTCCTCCCAGTGACAAAGTATTTCCCAAAGAGTTGTCCCTGGGGGAAATTCCTGTTGCAGCCTCTCTCCGGACTCAAGCTGTAGGGCCACAAGCACATTGCTCTCAGAACGAATCTTGTGTGACTTGACCAGTTCCAGCTTGGCATTGTTGGGAAGGTTTGCATAACGAACAGATAGAGTTGTGTCTAAATCCTTTCTTCCATGTCTGCAAATTTTATGTAGGGTGTAAAGTTCAAATTACCAAGTAAAACATGCAGCCTATTCACATGGTGTATACTACCAGTATAAGTTCAGTCAGCGAAAAAAAAAACTCCAACTAAATAAATAATAGGAAGGACCAAATATTGATATCAAACAGATCAGTGTTTTATCTGTTCAGTGCATTTCATCGTATTTTATTAACTAAACATTCTGCTCCTAAAGCTTTGTCAGTAAAAAATATCTTAAGGTGGGACAATTCAGAACTATCAGCATGAAGAGCCTTATGTACTCTACTTAAAAATTCTTTTCGCCCATTCTTTTCAAGCATTCACCTATATACAAATGACATAAGTAAAGGGAAAAGCATATAAAAATTAATTCACAAATGCATTAGTTGTAAAACAAGAGTACCGTGAAAGGTACATTATATGTCCACCCCATGTTTAACAGTCCTTGATGTAGGCACTAGTTGGGCATGGTTAATTCTGGAGATTACTGACCAACAGGTCTCAATGGCCTGGACCTATTGTCAAGGTATGTCGTCTTGAACTAGACTTACTGCACAAAAACAATATTTTCTTATCAGATATACCATGATCGTGACTTCTGAACTCTAGACCAAGAATCTGTAAGTTTCTTTAGTAACATAAGAACATGCCATCCATGAAGAATGTTCAAGGAACTTACTCTAGAATAAAGGTTACTCTGCAAAACAAAACTTTCTTTGAACCACAATGACCCAGATGTTTGGCAATTTTATCCCAAACTCAATAGGCCTCTTCCATACCTTAAGTGCAAGCCTTCCACAAACTTTGGTCAAGGTACATGATCTAGACCTAAAGTTATTATGCAAAAAACACTTTTCTTCTTCCACAGTGACCTTGATCTTTGACCTTTTGACCTATCAACAGGCTTCTCTCTTACCCAATGTTGAAGTCATCCACAAACTTTGGTGAAGATACATGGTTCAAAACTCACATTTTTGTGCAGAAACTATTTTTCTTCTTTCAATCACAGCCACTTTGACCTTTGACCATTGACACAAACTTATAAAGGCTTCTTCCTTAGCCCAAGTGCAAGCCATCCATAAAGTTTGGTCAAGGTCTATAATGTAGAACTAATGTTATTGTGCAGAAGCGATTTTTCTTCTTTCAGTGACAGTGACCTTTTCCTTTGACCTTTTGACCCCATAACTGATAGACATCTTCTTTACCCCAAGTGCAAGTCATCCACAATGTTTGGTCCAGGTCTGTGACGTAGAACAAATGCTACTTGGCAGAATTTTATTTCTTCTTTCAAAGTGACCTTGACGTTTGATCTTTCCATACCAAAATCAATAAGATTCTTCCTTATCCTAAGTGAAACCATCCACAAAGTTAGGTCCAGGGCCATTATATAGAAATGATTCATCTTTCTGTCAGTGACCTTAACCTTTTACCTTTTGACCCAAAGATGGATAGGCTTCTTCCTTACCCCAAGTGCAAGCCATCCACAAAGGTTGGTCCAGGTTTGTGAGGTAGATCTAATGTCGTGCAGAAACCATTTTTCTTCTCTTTGAATCACAGTGACCTTTGACCTTTTGACCCTAACAAAAATATGCTTCTTCCTTATCCTAAGTGAAAGCCATTCACAAAGTTTGGTTCAGGTATGTGATATAGAACCAATGTAACTGTGCAGAAACCATTTCTCTTCTTTCAGTCACATTAACCTTGACCTTTGACCTTTTGACCCAAAACTGATAGGCTTCTGCCTTATTCAAAGTACAAGCCATCCACAAAGTTTGGTCCCAGCCTATGATGTAGAACTAATGTTATTGTGTGGTAACGATTTTTCTTTCTTCAGTCACAGTGATTTTCACCTTTGACCTTTTCAACCCAAAATTGATAAGTTTCTTCCTTATCCCAAATGTAAGCCATTCATAAAGTATGGTCCAGGTATGTGATGTTGAACCAATGTTATTGTGCAGAAACCACTTTTCTTCTCATTCAATCCCAGTTACCTTTGACCTTTTAACCCTAAGAACAATAGGCTTCTTCCTTACCTCAAGCAAAAGTCATTCACAAAGTTTGGTCCAGGTATGTGATGTAGAATTAATGTTATTGTGCAGACACCATTTTTCTTCTTTCATTCACGGTTAACTTCACTTCTTCCTGTATCTTCCTGTGTGGACACAGAAAATACAGCCCCTTCATACAGCTCTTGTAAATTTACCAGAAAATCTAAATAATTCACCCTGTGACTCGAAATATTGATGCTTGCATCCATCACTCCCAAGGATGTGCCATGTACATTGGTGAATCTAGTTAAAAGTCTAGTGCCTATCCAAAGGCACATGATATAAGTTTTTGTTCCCTAAAAAATAAAAGAAACTGATCACTATGACCTTGACCTCCACACCAGTAGTGATAATTATATCATATGGTAAACATCTTCACTTTGACTGATGTCAATTCATCCAAGGCAATAACAGATAGTACTGCCAGATCCAGAAACTTTCATTACTTTACCACACACCTAAAATTTAAACAATTGCTGCCTTGACCTTGACCTTCGAGCTCATTGTCCAGATATCTCTACTAATATTCTACCCCACCCCACCCCCAATGCATTATTTGTGGACAAATTCTTATGATGATCCCCTTATGAAAACAAGCAATACTGCCCTTTAGAAAACTGTAACCAAAAGTTGACACCAGATAGACTGACAAATGGATGGACATAATGCAGGGATTTACAAATCCACTTGCCCAACTCTTGGGACAAGCTCAAATTCAGCTAAGGCAAGCTCAAGTTTCCAAGGTACTTGAATGGCAAATCCAAAAAATTGAGAGAGAGAGAGGGAGATAGGGGTCATGTTCTGTTCATATTGCTTTATGTTCTGCAAGTTTTATACCTTCGATCTCGCCACGGTATATATATCAGCACCTTTATTTAGTGTTTATATGTACTGCATTCTATTACATAACTGGCCAGAGTTTCTTTCATCTATCGTATGTCATTTCCATCTTGTAGTCAATGTCAAAGACAGTATCGCATTTTCTTGCGCAGATGTGATAATGTGAATATTGATTATTTAAAGCAAGTTTTGACAAATAAGGAATAAATATTTTGTATTTTAACTTATGTTACATTTTAATCGTAATATTTGTACATATCCGGGATTCACAGACTTTCAGGTCCTAACCTAGCCTCAGGTAGTTTGTGAGCTTGCCAATTCTAAACAATTGGCTTGTCCAAGATTGTTTTGATGCATGTTGAAGATTTTAAGGTGAATAGGTGTCAAGTGTTAATAATGTAACTCGTGAGATTTCTTTGACAGGTGTGTTTGGAAATAAAATGCACTTGTCTCTAAGGCTGAACCCACCAGGAGGAATTAGCTCAAAGCATGATGGATATATTGAAGATGTAGCCCCCACAAGCAGTGTTTATGATAAGTTGTTTACATCATAATTACAGGAGACCAAGACATACTTATTCCTTGTCAAATATTTTGATGCATGTTGCCGATTTCAAGGTGACTAGATGATAATTGTTAAGTAAATGGATAAAATAAGTGTTCACAAATCCTTCAGTTGTGAGTATAAATAAATCAATACAAACAGTCTAGCTTTTTATTATTGTTGATGTAGTTGATGAGAGGTCTGCTATCTTATCTAGGCAAAAAAATGGAAACTTGATGAAGTTTCTAGTTCTAATACAGGGATTAACACATTTTATAAAAGTCAACTTGCCTTGGGCAAGCTGACTGGAAAATTGAACTGTTTTTGCTCTTCTAACTATACCAACATTCTAACCCTTTCTGATCTACATATCTATCTACATGTATTATTTAAATATATATTTGTTTATAACTTTAATTATTGGCCCATAGTTTTAAGGTGCCAACAAGGATAAAAAGAAAACAAAAGTTAAAATATCCCATATTTTGTTTTATCTTTTTTTTTTTTTATTCATGTTGGGATATTATGTTTGGGGAAAGCTCAAATTTCCAAAGGGCAAGTTCAATTTTCCGGTCAACTTTCCCTTGGCAAGCTGACTTTTATCAAATTTGTAAATCTCTTTAATGGCTACCATGTCTCACCTTGTGCAACATTCATCAAGTGCAAGACAAAAAAGGAAGACATTCACAATCACGAAATACTGAATATGGAAAATCCAAACCTAACCATATAAGTAAATATACATACTGTGAATTCATTCATTTTTGTGGGCATACAATTTTGAGGTTTGACTACACACAAAATTAATGGTACTTAAATTTATGAATTGAGAGAGAGGTTCTAATATCATTGTTTGTTGTGTCCTGAAATTGGTCATATGTAGCTACAAAAATATCCACCAAAAATGGTACCAAACTAATACAAGTCAATTCACAATGCGTGAGCATGATCTGACAAGTTTAAAAATTACAGGCTACCTTGAAAAAACCCTGGCTTTCATTCAGTAGGACTGGGAAGGCACTCTAATATGACACTGTTAGTTTTAAGACTTCAATTTTTCCTTATGAGTCATTGGTAATTTTTCTCCCTAGAGAAATATGTTTGAAAAATGTCTAAACATCATGATATAACTGGGCTTCCTATTTTTAATGTATGGTAGTTCAGAATCAAGAATCTGGAAGCCCCTAAACACCATGCACAAGATATGACAGATACAGTGGTTCCTCATTATCAAGCCCCTCAGTATAGTGAAGTCCCTCATATAATATAGGTATGGTCATGGATCCCAAGTGGGCATGAATATAATTACCTCAGTATAAGGTGACATCACTTGTAACACAGTACACTTGTATTGCTCAACAGCATTATAATGAGGGAGCACCATACTGCTGAGAAAAGATGACTAAGTTATCCATTTTAGATCAGAGCTGTTTCTATAAACTTTCAAAAAATGTAATGTGACAGGAAAGGTGAAAGCATATCCATCGAGGTTAAACTTGGGACTTTTGCATCAGTCTGGCATAGAAATATACCACAGGTGTAAAAGGTCTGAATCAAAAAGACTGGTTAGTAAATGGCATCATCTATCCCGGAAAACTAAACAAACCAGCCCAGAAACTATATTTTATAACCATGGGAAGACTGTAAGATAACAATATACATTAAGATTCAAAGATAATATAACTTACACCAGTTTGAAGTCATCAGGTGGCATAAAGCCTTGTTTCTGGCAAACTTCTTCTAGAATCTGCAAAAGAAAATATATTACTTTCTCCTGTAATAATAGGGTTTAATGTAAATCATAAAATATAAACAAGCATAAAATTTAAATTAACAAATTTGACAAGAGACTGATTTTTAAAACATTTTATTCACATTCAAATTTGGTGAGAAAATATGTAGGTGACTACTTGCATGGATGGCTCCTGAATTTGTAACCAGGGTTAATTTTAGCAGCCACCAGTTTCATTAACACCATCTTAAATTTTTGAATGGGTGAGATCATAAATCTGTGGTTTTGTTTGAATGCAATATTGCCACTTGATATTCTGCTTATAATTTTATTTGACCACCTGTCATTACCCACAGCATTTTATTTGACCACCCTTCATTACCCACAGCATTTTATTTGACTGTTCTTCATTACCCACAGCATTTTATTTGACCATCTTCATTACCCACAACATTTTATTTGACTGCCCTTCATTACCCACAGCATTTTATATGACCACCCTTCATTACCCTCAGTATTTTATCTGACTGCCCTTCATTACCCACAGCATTTTATTTGACCATCTTCATTACCCACAGCATTTTATTTGACTGCCCTTCATTACCCACAGCATTTTATATGACTGCCCTTCATTACCCACAGCCTTTTATCTGACCGCCCTTCATTACCCACAGTATTTTATCTGACCGCCCTTCATTACCCACAGCATTTCATCTGACTGTCCTTCATTACCCAACGCATATTATCTGACCGCCCTTCATTACCCACAGCATTTTATCTGACCGCCCTTCATTACCCACAGCATTTTATCTGACCGCCCTTCATTACCGATAGTGTTTTATCTGATGGCCCTTCATTACTCACAGCATTTGTTGCTGGCAATTAGATATAGTAATCCTCTTAGGTCAGAATAAAGCAACCATTTTTCATTTCCATTGCATTTATATAACCAAGCACAGAACCATATTTTGTAATTGTGGTAGCACCATTTTAGGAAGAATATCTTTTGTCAAGGTAATGATATAAACAAGTTCAAGACAAAAATTTTTTTTTACCATTTACAAAATATCAAACTAGAAGAGAAATTCTGTTGCTGTTTCTTCAAACAATATGAAAAATGTAAACAATCACCATAAAAAATGTATATTTTGACTCATTGGTAATCTGTGAAAATTGGATGTTACCAATTTTCTAAAATCAACGAGCTGCTAAATTTTATGCCATAAAGTTTAAGATAGCAATAATGAAACCAGTGGTTTCTACAATGTAACTCCAGTTACAACTTCATGATCTGTCCCTGTGAATAGTAACTTCAGCAACATTAAAAAACAAAAAACAACAGATTTTAACATGAATACAATTTTAGTGACAACTTAGTATCCTTGGTAAATTTGCTAAAGTTTTATTTTCATGAATATTTTGTGGTTTAAAGTATGCTGTCTGCATCACAAGTTCTATCAACTTATACACTATACTCTCAGTAGCTCAGATGACTGTAATACTCTTTCAAAAAACCGGAAAACCCTGAGGAAACTAAGAACCTTAGATGGGTGACTACCATAAATACAGTAGAACCGGTCTTGAAAGACCACCTCTTCTGCCAAAAAATAATGGTCTCTAAAGGCAGATGATCTCTCATGGCAGGTCACAGCACTATATAATCAATAAATCTATGGATTGAGAATCTGGTCTTTCACGACAGGTTTTACTATATCTGGACATTAAAAAAATAACTATATTTTTCTTTATCCGGATAATTTATGTGTTAATAAAAATTATATTTCCTAAATATCTTGTCTGGAAAAGTAATATCTCTACTGTCAAGATTGCATATTAATACATCCAGAAAGTTCAAAGTGGGCTAGGTAAACTAGTTTGCATTTTATCCTTGCTTCCCAATAAAGAACACTTACACGTGTTTTCTTTTAAAAAATAATGAATTTTGGTTACACTTCTGGTGTTTGTTTTATTTTTGTCTGTAAAATTATTTCAGTGAGTTCAGGTACATGTACTGAATACAGTATGCAAATATACCCAGTTACCAGCCCTTAATGAAAAAATTTTGCTTTAATTTCTGTAAACTCTGGGCAGTTCATGAACCATGGCAGAT
Organism: Margaritifera margaritifera; assembly: GCA_029931535.1. Classification (NCBI taxonomy): domain Eukaryota; kingdom Metazoa; phylum Mollusca; class Bivalvia; order Unionida; family Margaritiferidae; genus Margaritifera; species Margaritifera margaritifera. The sequence goes on along the minus strand of JAQPZY010001699.1, from coordinate 7,856,136 downwards.
ATCATGTTCATTAATCTGTTTTAATAGACATAAAGTATTAACAAAATCAACTGATTAAAATACAGTAAGTCTAAATCATTGCTAGAAATTTATCTCTAACCATAATTATTACTCTGATTATAATAATGTATACAACTGCCGACTAGAGCGAGTACTAATATGGAGATCGTTTCATAAAGTAAAGATTGTCTGTGACACCAGAATATATTCCCCACATGATTTACATCTATTCAGATTATCTCACCTCCACAAATCTGAAAGATAAGCCGTATTCCGTTTCAAAAATGTTTTAAATGATTTCGACACTACAACTCCAAATATCACAAGGATCCCCTCAAATATTCAAATTATCCAAATCACATAGACTATTTCAAAATTTTCATAATGAAATGCAGTTATTCTGAATGCTACTGTATGTCTTAAGACCAAACCAACTAAGTCCAAAATAAAGCATTCAAGGGTCAATATGACTCTGAATAAAACTGCTCATTACATTGCTATTTTTAGTCTGAAGATCTATAGCCTGGAGACGGTCAACTGTACTACATGTGCTGGCATTTTGGCTAAACAAAGTGGTATATGTATCCTGAATTTATAAGAAAAGTCTTTCTGCATTATGTACAGACTGTTTTGTGTTACACTCAGTCGAGTCTGTTGGAATTCAACTAAACACAAGAGAGCTAAATAGAAATTCTCCATTATTGCTGGAAGATGCAAAGCTGACCAGCTGTAAGTTTAAACTTGCTCAATTACACGTTCTGTGACAGTAACTGATTATAGTCAAAGCATGGTTACACAAACTTGGTGACATGGGACATAAAATCATCAGTGTATGCGTTTTAAGACTCTTGCACAAAACAGCTAGTGTGAACTCAGGTCATTTAAACCAAACTGAATTAAGGATGCAGCTAAGTTTTCAAAGGAAATGAAGCATCAATTTGGTGTACACTCTATAATAATTTTTACTTTCTGAAAATATATCACAAAAGCTTCATGAAGCCTTTAGAACTTGGTGGTTACTTTAAATTTCTTTTCACTCTATAGAAATTTATATGACACAATTGCTGTGTATTGATGACAAATTGCTAAACCGATAAATATATCTTGGATAACAATAGCAACAAGTGCCGCTACTAGAGGGCACTGGTGATCATGACTAACAATTTTGTCAAAATGGCAACCTCATTACACCTGGTATTTTCTCTGCTTTCATGTGTAAAAATATAACAGTTCTAAATCCGAATGTATGCATGGTTGAAGGGTCAACTGCCCATATTTGGCATATATGACACATGGGGATTTTCCACAACATATCTGGCGATAATAAACATCAAATGAATTTTTCACAAAGCTGAAAAACTAAGTAAACGACCATATATGCTCATTTATGCCTGCTTTTTAAATAGTTACAAGAAAAAGGGTGAACTGTGTGTGAATATACGAGTAAAAAACTCCAATTGTCTTTTTTAAAGGTCACCCATGACTGCAAGAATGGAAACTCTGGACAGCATGTGCCTATGCAAAACATAAACAAAAACTGACAAAGATGACAGTATGACATAAACTGGGCTCAGAAACTTATGTTTTCTGAAAAAGTAGATGTTTATACCAAGTGATCAGATTTTAAGAAAAGTATTGTCATTTTTATACTAACTTTATTTTAAAATGTTGGTATCACTTTTTTGGTGCATCATCATAAATATATATCTGAGAACCAACTCAATGACGGTTCCTTCTCTGAGTTCACATTTTAACACTTGTCTCTACTTGCTCCCTCATGAACTGTGCAATATTGTCAGAATTATGAAGAAAATATGACAAGTTTGTGACATGCAAAGTTTTATGTAGAGACTTCTAAAATTTATACCCGAGAATTCCAGATTTCTTTTGTAATGAAAATAATAAAGACTTGATAAACAGATGTAAAACTGGAAATATTCGAAATTAAATTATTATTTATTTTTTACATTGATTTTGTGTTAAAGTAATGAAAACTGACCAAAAATATCTATCATAACCAAATTTTAAAATTGCAATATTCTTGACTAAATTGTGAATTCAGATCAATGTACGAGAACATTGTAATGAATATGCAATATTGGTTTTAACAGTAACATAATTTCAACCTGTATATGTCTCAAGAATGACACATTTCATGTAGCAAATGTTAGGGGGTGCTTTGTACAAATGTACATAAAGGCTTCAGATGTACCTGGAAAACAGAAAAAGTCATTATTCTTAATGATGAATGTTCACAAAACATTTCTAAATAACCATATGTAAGAAATATGCAAATTTCAGCATGAAATACCATGAGGTCAGGAATCTGAAATAGTTAAAATATTCCATTTTTATATATTGTATGATTCATTTTTATATATTGTATGATTCTGGAAAAATCATGTCCTGTTGCTATAAAGAAACTGCTAAAAAGATTCCGGGACTTCTCAGCCCATAGCAGAATTGGTCCACAAATGCTCTCAGCCCATAACGAAATTTGACTACCCAAATCGGCCCATTACATACTTGGCCAATCACTAGGTCAGTCCACAATTGATACTGGTGAAACTAGTTATCAATCAATTTATAAAATAAAGACAACAAGTTTTAATTCTATTTGAACAAAGGCTGAATTTCAAATAAGTTTTAAAACAGTTTTGTCTACATATTCCATTTAAAAAAAAACAGGTCATCATTGAGCAAAAGATATTGTAACTGTCAATATGAATGAAATTTGGGTACCAAAAAATTATTGTAACATACCTTTATTACAAACTCTGTGTTGCCATAAGTTACAGGAATCACAAGGACATGCTGCTTTGAAGTTACAACTATGGAACACCTTACAGTAGTCAGTACCCACTGATGCATTCATAAGATTATTTAATTTTGAGGGGCAGTATATATATATATATATATATATATATATATATATATATATATATATATATATATATATATATATATATATATATCAGTTGATGCAAAGATCAAAGGCCAATTCATGTTTTTTTGTCGTTTTCTTTAAATTTGTATTTAAAACACCCATTTACAAAAGAAGGTCAGTTTTCCTCACTTTTTGATTTTATAACAATCTTTTGTCTAATTCTTCAACAAACAACAAACGCATTATACAACAGTTTACAGTATTGTTTGTTACATATTACAGTTAATCAAACCCGTAAGTATTACATAATCAATAATGATTAACTAATTAGTCAGTAAATAACATGTTTATAATAAATATTAATTGTTCAATATCAACAACGAAGCCATACAAGATCAAAGCCACTGTAAGGATCACACAAAATCTTTTTTTTTTTTTTTTTGTTTCTTTTTGTTTAAGTATGTTGTTTGAAAGTATGGACCGACCGTGACGTAATGATTTCTTAATTAAATTTTTATGGATCAAATCTGTAATGGGCCGACTTTGCTATGGATCGACTCCGCAATGTGCCCAGTGTGTTACGGGCCGAGATGTCCAGTCTCGCTATAAATACCCATCTGATGACAGTGCAACATTTAAAGCCAATATCTATTTTGATACGCCTTCTTCTGGGTGAGAAAAAATAATGGTAATGACAATGACTAAAAATCGTAACATTGACTTTCCTGTATAAGCAAATCTTCATCTTATACCTGAAGGATTTTCGTATTCGGTGTAATTTTGATATTTTGCCGGTGCCCATTCGGACACAACACCTGCACAGTCGCCATTTGTTTACTCAGAAATTATTCTCCTTTGATGTAAGCGAATTATGCGTCAGAGCAATTAAAAATGCCATTCATATCAATGCAAAAAAAAATGGCTTAAGTATTTAATTTCACGAGAAAGGTCGGCATAATATACACAATATTCTTATAATTAATCCATCAAATGTATACACTGAGTAAATTAACTTCCTCGAACCTCTTTAATAATGACTGCAAAATCGGGCCGCTTACAACAATAGTTGTGTAATATATTTTGGGTCAAATTCAACTCTCAGCATATAGGTCCGACACTAACCATTGTGATAACTCTCTCGCATTGTTCGGTGAAAGGAAAGGTTGGTATGGTCTGTTCGACGTATTTATTGTTAATAGTTTCGACTTAATACTGTTATAGGCTTAGAAGGCAACATAATAAAAACAAAACAATGGTTTCAGTTAATCCCTTCAGACTCTGGAATGGTGGCCACTGACGGAACTCGAGAATACCGGACACTCGTTTGCACTTAACTTAAGCAAAAATAATCCGTTAAGCAGTGGACAGACCAGTTGAAAACCGGACTGTCCGGTGTAAAACTGGACGAATGGCCACCCTAGATTCGGGGTTACTTTTTTACTAGATTTTTATTTTTCACACGTCTACAAGGGTGAATAATAATATATATATATATATATATATATATATATATATATATATATATATATATATATATATATATATATATATATATATATATATAAATAATAACCTTGAGTCGGAATCCCCGAAGGGATTAGGTTTCAGTGTAAAAGTCTCGTTTGCAGCTGTGCACGACAGCACATGAAAATGGTGTTTATCTGTAGCCATTCACTACATTTATAGATCTTGAAATGGCCTTTAAAAACCTTGGAGTCTGTCCCTGGATGGTGAGCATGTCACCATAGTTTTGTTTCCGCGATAATGTATTTACAGGTTTCTCTGTTTTGTCCAGGAAATTTAGCAAAAATGCTGCCATTATCATACTTTGTTTTATTTTACAGATAAACAGTACACAGGCATGTCATTATCAGCTTAACAAAATCTTGCTCACTTTTTGGAGGAAATGTAGCAAACTGCTTAAAACGAAGACATAGATCGAAGAAATGACTACATCACTTACAGAAATGAGCACATGCACATCACATGATGGCAGCCTTCAAGAGATATCATCATCTGTCCCATTGGGAGTTCTTAATGTGTCAACATCAGACTCTTCACAATCTCAGGGTGAGGACTCCATCAGTGGACCAGCATTAGACAAGAAGAGTATGCAAGTATTTCATGTCAACAAGGAACTAATCCCATTGGCTCACCTTGATGACCAAGCCTCAGCTGAACTTCAGGGTCTGGGACTTGATGTCTTCAATCAGGAGGAGTTTGAACAAGGTTAATATTGTACACTTTTGTGTATGAGACAAAATATATCTATATCCAACAGGGTTTCTCTTTTAACCCACATGGAGAGTCTCAGACTCTCAGAAACATAATAAAATCTGGGGACTCATAACTTTTTCAGATGGGCTATGAATGTAACACTATATAGAATTCTTGACAGAATGTTAAGAAGAAAAAAATATATAAAAAACTCGAGACCAAAAAAAAGTTTAACTTAGAAAAATGTACTTAGATGCTTAACACCAAAAAGTTAACTTTCATTTCTGTAATGTTAACATTTGTTTAAAAAAATCACATCTACAGGCATACAACTTGGTAGCCTTTATGCCAAAGGTCCCCCATTTTGAGACCAGTTTGGGTAGGAACCTGATTTTCCAGTCATTTTATTAGCATAAGCAGCAGGAATAATCATAGTTAATTAATACGTTTTACTAAGATCAAGAAGAGCTGTCATCATCAGTTATGCATTTAATAAATGACTAAGATCAAGAAGAGCTGTCATCATCAGTTATGCATTTAATAAATTATGGTTTAAAGAAATTTTAATTGATTTGCAGTTTAGAAAGATTTGCTACAAATGTTGTAATGAACATTAGCAAGTGTTTTGATTATTGTCTTGTTAGTCAGTGCAAGCAAGCTATGGAGATCTCTCCTTCATTTGGTACAGTAAAACCTGTCTTGAGCGACCTCTGCTATGAGCGACCACCTGTCATTTACGACCACAATCGTAATGCATGCATAGATTTTATTATATAAACGCACTGTCGTGAGCGACCACCTGCAGAACACGACCAGCGACCACGATTTATTGGCATATTATGCATTTTGACACTGCTATGAACGACCGCATCGGAAAACAGATAAACGCAAGTGAACTTTATTTAATCCTTTGTAACTGCGACCACTTAAAAAGTAAAGACTGCAGGCTGGCTACTGCTTTCATAAATTTTACAGGTCATCCATGCAGTATAATATGTTACGGACTGTAAACCAGACTAGAGTATCACGAGAACTGAGACAAACACCACTGACCTTTATTTAATCCTTTGTAGCAACGACCGTTTACAAAAGTAAAGATTGTTCGGAACAGAAACAAACAAACAACAAATTAGGCTCGCTACCGGTTTAGTAAATTTTACAGGTCATGCATGTAGTGTTTTTATGTTATAGATTTTACACCAGAGTAGAGTACATGCAGATTGTTCATTCAGAATTACCTCGGCTGTTTCTGAGAGACTTTGCGAATGGCTGATTGTTCTAAAATAACACTGCTATGAACGATCCTATCACGAGAACTGAGACAAACACCACTGACCTTTATTTAATCCTTTGTAGCAACGACCGTTTAAAAAGTAAAGATTGTTCTGAAAAAAAAAAAAAAAAAAAATTAGGTTGGCTACCAGTTCGATAAATTTTACAGGTCATTCATGTAGTGTCCTTTGTTACACACTGTAAACCAAACTAAAGTACATGTCACTAACTGCCATGGTAGTGCCAAAGTCAATGTAGCGGTCGCATAATCCTTTGTAGCAACGACCGTTTAAAAAGTAAAGATTGTTCTGAACAAACAAACAAAAAAAATTACGTTGGCTACCAGTTCCTTAAATTTTACAGGTCATTCATGTAGTGTCCTTTGTTACACACTGTAAACCAAACTAAAGTACATGTCACTAACTGCCATTGTAGTGCCAAAGTCACTGTAGTGGTCGCATACATCGTTTGTCTTTGGAGGTAATCCGTAATGCCTCAGGTGAACGATGTCTTTGTTTTTAATACCAGTAGGGGAGAATCATTTTTCGGATTCGATTGTCATTGTTAAAGGGTTGTGTTGTTGTTGTTTTTTTAATGTTACAGTGATTACAGCCCTCACACCAAGCCATCATCTGTTCACCTTAATGCCAATGGTTACACCTTTTGTTTATAGAGTTAATCCCTTTATGTGGTCGGTGAATTAAGCCTTTGACTTTTGTCTCTAAATAAATGTATTCTGTTTCTGGAGGAGTTAATTATGTCTTTTTTTTTTCTTCATTCATTGGTACATATACATGGTACATATACATTGTATATGTATTAGTTATTTCCCCAAAGCCTAATCAAAACCTCTACAGTCGATATTACAATTGATCACTGATAATGTTAACACCTAGCACCTTAATAACAATGGCAGAATCTACAACGAAAAAGAGACAGATTCTAACAATGGAGGAAAGAATGAATGTAATAAAAAGAAGTGAAAAAGGTGAGACTGCTCACAAAACAGCAGCCAGTTTAAACATCGGGAAAACTCAAATTCAGGTGTTATAAAAGACAAGGAGTCAATTTGAAACGAATTCATATGCTAATAAATGTATATGTGATCTTCAGATATAAATGTGATTCATGTTTAATCATAGATGTATATCTTTATTGCTATATAAAATTATTTTCAGTTAAATGTATGCAAATTTTTAACAAAAAGTATAAATAAAGAACGCAATATAAACAGTGCTGAATTTCGACCTTGGAAACTGGTCTTTTTGTACAAACCTGTTATGAGAGACCGCTTTTTGTTGGCAGAAGGGGCGGTCTCTCAAGACAAGTTTTACTGTATTAGCATCATCATAATAAAATTGAAGCTATGATACCAGTCTTTTATGATAAAATTATTTTAGTGCTGCTGTATGCTTTTCTTTTCAAGGCAGCACTTTTAATGTGGTATGAGCTTATCAGGGGTATAGTCTTTTTTCCCCAGCCACTTGTCCCATTTTTTAACTTAATAATTTTCTTCATTTTGCAGTGTCTAATACCTGTAATGCTGTCTAAGAGCAGCTTTTGTAAATTGTGTGGGTTATATATTGGACTATTATTATTATTAGGTATAGTCATGCCCTTCTTGAGAGGCCCCTTGCTAGAGAGGTGGACTACTGTCACCGTATTAGATTATAATGTAATGTAGCAATGTCTATTATATATGATGTACTGTCATATAAAAATTCAGTTTTTGTTTTTAGAATGACTAACCTGCTCATTTTACGGTTCTAGTTGCCTTTTTGTCAGAATAAAAGCTAATTTTATTGCACAAATTTTACCAAATGTAAAAATAAAGTTTCTTATCTTTATTGCCAATCTCCGAAAAATGACAAAGAGCACCTGAACGTCTAAAGGGACACTTAATTTTGCCTCAGTCAACAGAACAGAATACATATCAGCTATAAATAATTATTAGTTATATTAAGTTGTATTATATGTAATCAAACTGATTTGAATTTACTTCTCAGTTCTGTCTACATTAATTGTGCAATATATAGGCCTAAGGCATCTACACCAGCCCTAACTCCATGTATTTTTTGCATACAATATATCATAAATAACGGTTTACATCCACTCCAGACATTAAAATGAACTCTTTAGAATACCCAAAAAAATGACTCAGATACAAGAATGGTCTTGAATATGTTGCAAAATTGGGTGGGGAAAATAGAATAGAGGAGACTATACACAGAAATTTGTAGGATCAAATCTCCAGCTGCTTGGGACAAACCAACTGATTACTGACCTGATGTGCTATGTCTGCCTGCAGTTTAGAAGAAATTTGACCCTAAACACACATCACTTAATATCGGCTGACCTATCTGAACTTCATTGAAACTATTTTTTTATTCCAATCTCAATAAATAAAGCCATTCTTTATCAGCAAAACTTATCTTTTGCTGATGTTTGGATAATCACGTTTCATTGCACCATATTGGCACATGCTATAAGTCAGTGCTTGACTGCATTAACTATGACATGGTTACAAGGGGAAAATGTTGATCTGGAAGAGAATGGTACTGAAAAAGGTGGTGCTTAAATCTTGCAAATGAAATTTGGACTTTGTTTTAAAAACTTGCACCTGTCCTGGACTAAACTCTTACTCTCAAATACTTTTCTGACAGCAAAATTTACTATTCCCAGGCAGTGGGCTATCCAATTTGCACAGCCCTGCATATAGTGTTGCCATTATTTGTCCATTCTTCTGGTGAAGATCATTGTTTTGGTTTTCAGATATTATGTTGGAGCATCCTTGCTTAGTGGACACATTTTTTTGTTTGTTATTTATCCCACTTTATAAAAAATTACATTATATGAATTATATTATATGAATATTTCAGGTGTTATTGCACAAGTTGATGAGGCTCTTAACAAGGAGGAAGGGGAAAGAAAGAAAAAGGCATGGGAAAAAGACCTTAAAAATGTGGAGTATGATATCAGGTAACTACCTAACAGTCAAAATCATTGCCTTTGATAAGATCTTCTGTAATAAGGTCAATGATCTTTGCTTAGGCATTGTACACTGTGCTGTATTTTATCTTTGAAAAAATACATATTTGCAATTTTGATTAATGGATTTTAAAGAGGAATATCAGGGCTGAGCAAATCCCATAGCCTGACATCCTGGACTATTTATTTTCAAAGTCCGGCAAGTAAAATTTTCCAAGTCGCTAGTCCGAGACAAGTGCTTTTTGTCTTTTTTAAAAAAAAGTTGGGTTTGTCTTTTTTAAAAAAAAGTTGGGCAAGTGCCTATTTTCATGCCATAATCACTTTATCTACCTTTGTCTGGCCATTCATGCCTTTCGGGCTTACTGAATGCTTGATTCTACCCCACTCCATGTATTTATTACTGCCAGTATCACACCTACCGTTGGTCATTGATAATTCTTGCATGTGCGCACGTTATATTACCGCTTGACTACATATTGGGCTAAGTGACTAAATTATTGGCCAATCAAAACACGTGAGACAAAACAAAGCCGGTATGATTAATTAGCCGTGTTTTAAACGGCTTCCTTGTGTTTACTTAAACTAGATCCTCACGAACGACTGACCCTATGATATTAATCCAGCGAATCAATCCAATTAAATTAATGAAAGACACCTTACTAACATTAGTGTAGGTTCCCTTTATGAACTGATTAAATGACAATGATGGATTCTTGAATTTTTAATTGATTGTACAGAGGATTAACTTCCATGTCCGATATTGCATTTGAAAGTGAAACAATTACGCTAATTAAGGAGCTGTCTCTGTTCCGATTTAAAGGACAGAATGTATGTTATGATCACTTTAGAAGTAGTTGTCAAGCAAGGTGATATTTTCTATGTGGATAAAATGAGCTTACTAAATTATTTTTTCAAGAAAGTTAATAAGGAAGAGCCGGAGAAGGAACATTAATGTGAAAGTTGAGGGGTAAAATGTAAGATTGCCACTGAGCATGAGGTAACTATTTCTCCAAAGAGACATTAGCCAGACTCTGTGGCAAAAGAAAAAGTCAAATATGGCACTACTACGAGACTGAGAAATTTTCAGCCACATTGGGTTGATAGTTATCCCTGGCTTGAATTCTTTGACTCGGAAGCAGAGATGTTTTGCAGTTATTGCAAACAATATCCCAAACTGGCACAGGTTGGAAATTGAACCAGTGTATTTGTTGATGGAACTGACAAACTCGGGATTAAACCAATCAAACCTCATGACAGTTCTGGACCTCACAAGGTCTGTGCAGTTAGGGAAAGTTTGAATTCCAGTAAATTCCTTTCCATTCTTGCTGATGGAAGTACTGATGCTACCGTATTGGAGTAAGAAATAGTGCATATAAGATGCCTGGACAATGGAAAACTGGAAACCTCTGATGTCACAAAATGTATAATATCAACCTATGTTTTTGAAAAATTAAATTCTTTTAAGAAATAAATATATTGTGCATTATTTTGTTTGTTCTTTCTATGGATTAAAGTGCAAACATCTCATCAAATCTTGACAACTGATTTAAATTTGGGACAAGTGAAAAGGTGGGTGGGAAAAGTGAATTTTCTGAAACCACTTGGAAAAGTGGATGAAAACAAAATTTGCTCAGCCCTGAATATAATTACAGTTGATGAAAGGTAATGTGTACAAGTAAAGATATTTTTACTGATGGAATAGAATTGTGTCTTCAAAGCATTACAATTGCCCATGTTGAAAAAATAGACATCAAAAGCAATTTCATAACCTTTGTTCTACAGGTTTCAACACTGATGTGTGTGTGTGTGTAGGGGGGGGGGGGGCATGAGCACCACTTTCATCTAATTATTATAATTATTAATTTCCTCAATCGTGCTTCAGTACATGAATATGGTAAGTCAGGAAAATAGGCTTTATTATATTTTGTCATGTGATTATTTGTGAAATGGTTATCTAACATTTATTTCTAACTGAGTATTACACATGTTCTTATTTAGTACACAATTTCTTATATAGATGTCTCAGTTTCAAAGGAAAATGTCATTGTATACAGCTATACAGTCATGCCAGTTTGTCTTTCCTGTAAAATCCCATCAATTTGGAGTAATATTTTATTTACAGTGTTGTGCAGAAGGAGGTGAATCAACTTGAGAGAGTGATTAATGCAATTAGTGGAACAGTAAAGCAATCAGGGCACACACAACGTAGGCTTGAGTCCATTGTGAAACAGAAGGAAAACAAAGTAAGGAGTGTTACAGATATTCTACTCACATGTTTTATGTCTGTGTGACATGAAACATTATTGATTCAAGCAGTTTTCAGTCAATATCCATACTTTATCTGAAAACAAAGACTTTACATGGATTATGAAGTTTTTAAACTATTGCAAATTGTATGTTGATTCATGTATAGTGTCTTTGGAATCCCAGAGCAATGCTTTTTTCTCCTCCATTCTTATGCTCTAAAAATTGTATGATATTGATAGTAAAATGTCCTGATACAGGATCACATTGAATTAGTTTGCGACAAATAACTCTGCTTTCTGGTCTTACAGTCATCACAGGGAGAATGTGTGTGTTTATGTGCATCATGCATGCAATATTATGCTTCCTTTCACATCACTCCTCACTCTTTTAACCTCAGTGCTATATGTTTTCTCTCTGTAATGAAAGAATTTAGCAGTTCATTACCTTTACATTTTTACTGTGTAACTTTTACGCTGCAATATATAGCCAGGATTGTACTGATCTGCTGTTAAAGCCTATACATACATACATAAATACATACATACATACATACATACATACATACATACATACATACATACATACATACATACATACATACATACATACATACATACTTACATACTTACTTACTTACTTGCATACTTACTTACTTACTTACTTACTTACTTACTTACTTACTTACTTACTTACTTACTTACTTACTTACTTACTTACTTACTTACTACCGGTAATGAAAGATTTTAGCAATTCTTTATCTTTACCATTTTTGCTGTGTAACTTACAGCATTTGCTGATGTGCCCTTGTATGTATGTTTCTGTGTGTGTGTGTGTGTGTGTGTAGGGTTTAATAGCACATCTAACTCTGTATTTCAACAAGAAACACAAGCTCAAAAAACCCAGTCAGTTATAATATTTAGGGTGTACATATGTATCTGAAATTTGGCAGTCTAGTAGAGGAACTCAAAATAAGAAAAATCTGAAGGCATTGTTATTCAGGCTTTATTCTAATGAAACTCAGAGTTCTCCTGGACAACAAAATCTGCGTAAAAGTATGCATACTTTTCACTTTTGGATGCATGAAAATTTCAACAGCTGAGTCCTCTGTACACAAGCTTTTTGTTGGTGAACTTTTCTTTTTATTTGGTCCATTCCTACAAAACGAGTATCATTTATGTAGTATGTGAGCTATCAACAAAGTCCAAGTGATTTTAATGGATTAGGTGAAGCCGCATAGGTTAGATCTTAGCAGACAAGGAGATTAAGACATTTGTTAATTGATTGTAGGTACATAATGATCATTTTGATCAAAAGACTAATTACACACGTGTAAGCTTTGACACCTCTATTTGATAACCATTACTCTGCACAGTTTTAATCCATCATATTAAAAGTCTTTATTTGATGTTTGGAACACTTGCATATTATCGTATACCATATTTAGCAAAATAGTGACAAGATCTTTGGATTTATTTTGTATGTCGGAGGAATAGTAACTGCCATGTTAATTATCATAAAATCAGCTTTTTGTTTGGTGTTGTGTACAGATATACCTTCGTTTTCAAGTGATTATCATATGTGTACTATTCGGATGGCAACTATACATAATTTCTTTGGTGCCAAGCGCAAGGCTGCCAACAGAAATTAGTAGATGCATCTAGTTTTTATAAAGAAAACAGAACGTCAAAGAGACTGAGAGATTCATGGACATGACATTCCCATAGGCCAAAAAATGAGAAACCAATGGAACATTATTAGCATGCACATAGTGTCACAACTGTGGAAGGAATAATGCAATGGCAAACCAAGGAACACTGAACTTGCAAAGTTCAACATAATCGCACCAAGACAAAGGGCCATGGATGTTTCAAACAAGAAACTGTAATAAAATTGATGAAGGTGATGGAGGAAGCTCCAGAACTTAAGGATTTGTATTCTAAACCTGCTATGGAGAATTTTGTTAAAGTTTGTTTAAGAAAAAAGTGAATGTAGTATGCTGTGTTGCTTAAAGATGAAATGAAAAAAAGTGAATGGAATATGGTCATTTGTTTTCTTCTTCCAGTGTCTTGGAAAATTGATTGATTTGAAATGTAATTAAGCTAATTGAATAAATTAATATAGAAAGGATATTTTCAGCTCTACCGTGATTCCTTCTAGCTGCACACAAAATTAAAGAATGGCAAGATAAAGGCATTGAAAATATGTATAGTTGTAACATCACAATCACAATTATCATAATTATCAGCTGCCACAATTTTTCATTTAAATACTAAATATTTCATAATGAATGACTCTTAGCAGTCTGATGACATATATATTAGTAACACAACAATACACTCATAATGTTCAAAATTATTACAAGGGGAAAAAAGTATCATTATTGAGACTGCAAGTTTATGTGCCGGTACTGCAACTTTTTCAATGAAGCAGTCCATAACCGCAACTTTCCAAAATCCTGTGGAGAACCCTGAAACTTAAAGATTACCAAAGTTTCTGGACTCTCAGCTTGAGTTTCTGGCTCAGAAAGTTTTGAGAATATGAGACAACCACAATTGTGACTACGGAGTGCATAATAAGGAAACAAATTTTTTTGTTGCATTTTACTGTTTTAATAAATAGCAGTAAGACAGTAATGTGCGTATCATGTGAAATTTTAATTCACTTGTTGACAATGGAAACTCGAGCTAAATGCATGGCTTGCCATGGCAAATCACTACACTTTTTATTACATATTACCCCGCAACCCAACACCACCCCCTCCTTCAAACCTTGGCCCGGGGATCATTGCATATATGATGTGTTCTTTTGCTATAACCTCATATTTAAAGTATAAAAATATAATAATTGTCACTGTTACTGCAGTTTGTGTGTATTTGACCTTTGCAACTGCCTCCGGGACACTTGGGGAGAGGCCCCAAAACAATAATCCTCTGACAGATGGTGATCATATGGGCAACCTATATTCAAAGTTTGGTGAATTTCCACCCATCAGTGTAGGAGATGAAGTTACAGACAGATGGGGAAACAGAGGGTATTACAATATCCTTCACTAATGATTAAGCTGGTAATAGGTGCTTTAGCTGACAGTAAGTCTTCCTTGTGATAAATATTGTATAAAGATATACCTAACAATCTGAATGTCTGTCTTTCAACCTTTATGTCAAAGTTTTTTTCATTATTTATTTATAGTGTACATGCATGTTGTCAGATTTTGTCCATTAAAAGGACATGGAAGATTATACCTTTATCCAAAGGCCAAGAAGTCAAGATGATGCAGGGACATAGTGACATTTGATGTAAGCAAGACTATTAAATTCCTTTTTTTTCAGCTGAGTCAGCTAAAAATCCTGAAGGCCAAAGAGATATCTCTGCAGAAGAAACTGAAGGTGGTGGAGGAGATGGTATCAGATCAGGAGGAGCCAGAAGATGCAGCAGGTTACCCAAATATTTTTTTCTAAAACCTGCATTCATGAGATAGCATGAAATAGGTATAAGTTTTCCAGTAACGGCGAAAACAGCATTGTCATCAATGCTAAGGTTCTGCATGACCATTTTTTGTCTAATCTGCAAAGCATAAGCAAGACATTGGGGTCACTTTTCTGACAATGTTGTTGTCATTGTAAGTGTTGTTGTCATTGTCAGTAGAATAGTTGTCAACATTAAGTTCTTGCATTTAGATTAGTTTCTCTGACACTGTTGTATATACAGTCATGAAACTTGATGTGTGTATTCATTTTGAAGGGTAATACTCACCGCAGGCAAAAGTATGTCACAATGACCTACTTTTCATGCTACATTGATTACATTAAGTATATGATTTAACTCAGTTTATTTGACACCGTACAGTCATGCAACTTATGTAATTATCTTGGAGGGTACTACTTGCAGTGGATGGCGAAAAGTAAGTCACATGACCAACTTTTCACCTTCTGGTGATTGTGGTACATTTTGCATTTTGCTAAGTTTCTCTGACACATACAGTCATGAAACTCAATGGGTGTATTAATCTTGGATGGTACTACTCAACAATGGACCTACATTTCTTGCTTTAGTGACTTTGCAGTGTTTATTATTATGCCATAGTAGAGTAGGTGGGATGTAGCATTCTGTAGAATTCTTGTTGAAAGTCATAGAAATTTTACATCATTTACTGTTTTCAACTGAAACTTAGGTACAGTGTTTCTCAGTTCCCGGGATACCTAAAGTTTGTAGCCTGGCATGTTAGAATTCCTGTCTCGTCTGCATTTTCAGATAATTGCTTCATTGTAAAGAAACATTGTATTCCACTGAAACATCGTTAAATTATTAATTAAATCATTAAAATTTATGGATCATCTAGAATGTCAGATTGTACATTATCGTAAATCTGGTAATCACTGGAAACTTCTAAGAGCTACTTCATTCATAATTACAAGTCAGTTTTCATCTGCAGATAATATTACAGTATTTAAGAAGAGATATAATGAGTATGTATGTGTTACTAATAGATTATAATAGAATTTAGTATCTACATTACTAAAGACATGTTAAAATAAATAGTAATTTCTATTATCTTTTGCATTATGTAGATTGTTCTACTTTTTGCTTAAGAGGGCCTCAAGGGAGAATAATCCTTGACTAAATGAGTCACCCTCAATGAATAAAGTATTGTTATTATTATAGTGCTTCCAAAAACATTAAGGCAAGACACAGAAGAATGATGTTATATTTTATAGCATCAAAAATATGATTTAAAAGGGAGTGGTCTTACAGTTAGTGCTTTGAATAGGTTTTGAGTTTAATTTTGGAAATTAAGTTCCACATTCAGTATTTAGCAATGCTTTCATCACTGTAATAGATCCATTGCAATAAAATAATCATTTATTAAATACCATATTTTCTGGCTGTACTTTAAAGTGCATCCTATTAAACGCAGTCATGGAATCTTGCAAATCTCAAAGCTATTATCTAGTTTAATTTTAAAATTGTGGTAGCTCCATGTTGAAAATTAAGAGACCCACAATCATACTTTTATAATACATATCTGATTTCATCTTATTACATCTAAAGCATAAAGACACCACTGTGATTTACTGTTTATCACTGACCATCTGCAGTACTTGGCTTAATCCTACTTTCTGGTACATAGCAGAGCATGTTGTTGCCAGTCTGAGGTTGATGGTTATATTGCTGTATCTCTCTTTTATGCCATCTCAAAGACCACTTCATTCAAGCATTTGAGCTACTTAGATTATTTGAGTAGTAAGAACTTGTTTTAAAACAGTTAACATGAAATAAATAAATTTTAAAATAAATGTTTTCCTCAGAGCTCTCGATAAGTTGCATATTTGCATGTTTTTTGCTGACAAATCGACCAAAAACCCATAAAGAAATTTTTAAATGTGTTAAAATTACACAAAGCAATTTAATTTTAATCATTAAGTCCAAAGTTTTTATCATATATTGCTCCTGCCATAAGCACAGTCAATGTTTTATGATGGTGTGTTTGATCAATATAAACTATGCTATAAGTGCAAGTTCCAGATGTTTATGATAGTTTAAAATAATAGTACTTGATCATTGTGAGAATACTTATTCAGATAGACCCATATTATTAAATGCATCTTGAATTAGTCTTGATCTTGAAGCCATTTCATGCATTCAGAAAGGCATCATTAACAGCTCGATGATTAAGACACAGTGTGGAATAGTAAGTTTGTCTTTTTTGGTGTTCACAAAATGCCCTGTTCAATTTTTAAAAAAAAATGCAGTTAGCACCAATCCAGAGAGTAAAACACCCAATTTATTAAATCCTTATCTAGGGCTCTGTTTTCTCAGAGTTTTCAGAGACCCAAAACATAGACATTATATGACTGAGTTGATTTCTAATCCTTTTCTGTAACATTTAATGATATTTTTTGTAAAACACTTTTTAGTCACAAGTCCAGAATACAGTGAGATGCTAGGTCTGGGCTCTTCCAGAAAGAATGAAACAGAGCTTGAAAAATTGATTAGGACTGGAGAAATGACGCCATTTGGAACTGTAATGAATTCCACACCTGGGTCATCTAAGGTACTTATATGTTTGTAATAAAATGATTTAATACATGTCTAGAGAATATCAACAAAAACACAGTCATAATGGACAACTACCCAAAATGGACAGAGTTTCATAGTTCCTTATATTATCATACATAGATTAGTTTTGAATAAGTGAACAGAATGAATCATGCCCTAGGCTGTCTTTTGTATACAGTATGGCTTTTTAGAGGACTTCAGAAATGGAGCCTGTGGCACATGGAATCGTGACAGTGGCATATAATCAAAGTAATTGAAATCACATGGAATCGTGACAGTGGCATACAATCAAAGTAATTGAAAGCTTTTCAGATTAAAAAATAAAGACTGTGCCTCCTGGGCTGTAATTTTGTTTCCAACATTTCTTTTACTGTTTTTGATCTTTGAATAAGTTAAAAGAGATTCCAACATCTAAATTGCAAATGTTCAGGCCAAAAGAGGGTAGGGAATACAGTGCAGTTTTTTAATTTAGAGAGGAACCTGTTTTTGAATCCCAAATTGGCCTTGGAAAACCCCTGAAAAGTTTTTACTGTGCATTTTAAGTTATCTTGATTTACGTCAGTGCCAAATTCATAAGTATGATATATTTTTGTATGTTGATAGATTTAATAGCCATATTTTAATGTCCACTGTAAAACCTTTTTCACATAAAAGCATCAGAGATGAAGTCAACATTCCAGATTAAAGATATTTTGTCACATACCCCAGACAGGGGACTTGTTCAAAGGCTCTGTGCATTACTCTATTTTGTTTAACTTGATGTGATACTCAGTGTTTAACACTAACATTGAAAAACAAGAATAATATGAAATAGAATTGTATATATGTATAAATAGACAAACATAATATTTTTCTTGTAAATTGTTGGATATAATTAATTCAACCAGAATCCTTAAAAGTTTGACTTTTGTTATCATTTTCAGTTAAAGGTAGACTTAGAACAGACTGACTTAGAAGGACCTCAGGCATCTACCATCCACCAAACCACAAAAGATTTAACAAAATCCTCCAAATCTACACCTATCTCAAACAAACTTCAAGAATACTACAGCTCCAGTAGTATGGACTGGAATTCCAAAAAAAAGAGGAACTTGTTTGATGAGAAGGATCATAGGATGTATAGAGATGATGTTGAAGGCAGCTCCAAAAACAGCCGATCTTCAAGCAGGTGGCAGAGACCAAAAATGGAACATTCTTTTGAGGAGGATCCAGAACTGAGTGATTATGGGAATGGGGAAGAGCATGAAGAAGGAAAGGAGGAAGAGGAGGAAGAAGAGGATCGGGGACACAGAATAGATAGTGATGAGGATTATGCGCCTGATGATAAAGAGTTGAAGAAAATAGAAGAAGAGGATGATGTTAGATTCAGTAAGTATTATTGTGAATTTAGGAAAGCTGTTCAATTTCATGTTACAAACATAATGTCTACTCACTTTCAGGAAAGAAGATCCTTTGCAAGATCTTCAGTTGTCATCTGCTATCATCAGTGATCTGCAATGGAACAAAATATTTTTGTAACCAAAGCAATTTTCGATAAAGGTTTGTTTTAGAAAATTTGAAACAGCTTTGTGTCTTTTGTACTTAATGTTATTGTTCATTGTCAAGTATGCATTGATAATCATTATATCACCATAGCTATTAATTCTTTAACTTTATTCTTGCATAATAGAAAAACCGAAAAGGAAGAAAGGAAAATCCCTGCAAAATTTGCCTGGCTACTTTCATGCAAGTAATGATAAAAGTGAGGATGAAGAAGACAGTCCTGTGCTAACCACACCACGTAAAGTGTCTGGAAGTTTTCAAATTAGGAAAGTCAGAGATGATGGGGATGGACATTATTATGAAAAAAGACTAGGGTAAATATACAGAGACAAGACTGAAACAAATTTGAAATTTTCAGCTTGCCCAGAAAGTAACAGAATGAACCTAATACAGTCCTTATTTGGGATTGCAGTGAGGGAAGGAAATCCCTGTCAAGGGAAACATTATTTATCTTCTGTGAGGCTCTGTGATGTTGGAGATAAATAATGTAACTCAGTGGCTGGGATATCCTTGTCTTGGTGTCAACCTCTACATCGATTTATTCTTCTCACCTATTTGTCATCCAAAAAAGAATAGAAAAATAATTAATTTATCTGTATTCCATCACAACTTTGACTTGACCTAATTACAAACATGGAAGACATGTTGGACATTGTGACATCATCAAAGTGTGCCTTGTTATATACTATGTTGTGATCAAACCAAAATGTGACAACTGATGCACGACACCTGCATACCTGACAAACCATTATGCTTTTGGCATAATCATTCTGCCTTTTTTCACCTAATTACATCTTATGCTCGCCTGTATGTGGATTACACTTTTTTGGTACATTAAAAAAATACAAAGCATTAAAAAGTTGTGTTTGTCATTTTTATTATCATCACTTTAGTCCCACACATCATATAAATCTAAGAATATTCTAAAAAAGACTGCTGCATAAGAATTGTGCAAGAATACATTTCTCATGGACCTCCATGTACTTTCCTTATTTTCTATTTATTGCAGCTGTATATGACACATTTCCAAGAAAACAGACAGGTTTCTTCAATTTGAAAACTTGTCTCACAGATTCATTATATTAATACAGAGAATTTGTTAGCAGACCAGTCTATACTTTAAAAAATGGCGGCAGATGTTAAGTGAAACAGGCTTTATTGATGTGACTCTTGGATGTTACATGACTAAAAATGTTAGAGAAGAGGGATCTTTTTAAACTTTAAAACATGTCAGATCAGAAAAAAGACAAATCAATAGTGCTTTACAAATTTAGAAAGAAGAACATGAGAGGGGTAATACAGCACTCAGATTGAGCACATGGTAATGATCATTGTAGAATTTGTGGAGTTGACTTTACAATCACTCGGCGAAAGTTAGACATGTAGACTAGTTAAAGTGAGTGTTGTGTATATCTAATTTGTCAATATGTTTTGTGGTTTGTATTCTGGTACTAATCCAGAAGGATTTTGCCCATTTGTGACAAGAACTTTAACCAGCTGCAGATCCAGGTTAGTAGCAAAACTAAATGTGCATTTTTCATACAGATTACGCTTTTTTGCAACTTAGGTTATGCTGCTACCTCTGTAGGGGTTGGCAGGTATGCTACTGAAATGAGACAATATGACCAAGACTAGATGAGTGAGAATCGCAAATCCAGAAGATGTTTCTGACACTTGGGTGAGAAACAGATTTAGAAATCATTTGGTGGGGCATTGGCATCTGAGAAGTGTCTTCATGTTAAATATTTCATGGTTCTGTGTTAGGAATCACTTTTGCAGGTTGGTGATTTATTTTGTATGAACAATTGTCAATGATACACATATCTATGAATGTTTCCATATTCAGAGTTTGAATGTCTGACACCATTTGTGTCTCGCATGAGACAGCATGGTGAAAGTTGGGTGTTACTTTTCCAGAGGAGTGGCATCATTATTGTAAAGATGCTATATTAAAGTTTTCTGTTCAAGTTTTGCAAGTCAGATACAGGTAGGATATATAATTGCATAGACCAGAGATCAGAGAGTGCATTCTTCAGAACTCTGGGTAACTGATTCCTGTTTGTGTTGAATTTAAGTACCTTGCAATATCCCATGTTTCTCATGTGTTATCATCATAATAAAATGGCTGTGATATTTTTTGTGTCATTCTGAGTTAACCTAGCTCATTTTAAACTCTAAAGCCAAGATAATTGCTTGTTTGACCCTATGGGACAAGTCCTTAAGTTTTGCCATAAGTGACAATATATGTTACATTTAGGTTTCCTCTATTAAACTGCAATGTGTCAACCAAGCTTGACAAGAGAAGTGCAGCAGTTTTTGCTGTAATGAATATTACTTGTATAAATTTCCAGCCATAATGAACAGTCCAGTGTAATCCCAACCAAACATATTTTCTGTGTGTGCGTGTCCCGGATTATTCATTTTAGAAGTCCATCAAGTAAAATTCTCCAAGTCGCTAGTCTGGGACAAGTGCTTTTTTTCTATTTAAAAAGTCAGGCAAGTCTTTATTTTCGTACTTTAATCACAATATCAACCTTTATTTGACCATTCATGCCCTCCGGGTGTACTGAACACTTGATTCTACCCCTCTCCATGTATACATTTACATCCTGTATAGTACAGGTGATCAGTGTCACATATGCGCATGTTCTATTGCTGCTTGACTGCATATTGGGCTAAGTGACCAAATTATCGGCAAATCAAAACATGTCACACAAAACAAAGCCAGTATGATTAATTAGTGGTGTTTTAAGCGGCTTTGTTGTATTGTGTTTACTCAAATCAGATCCTCACAAGCGGCTCACTCTGATTTTAATCCAGCAAGTCAGAGTAATTAAATTAATGAAAGGTTCTTTACTGACAACAGTGTTAGTTTCCTTTATGAACTGATTAAATGACAGCAATGATTCTTTAATTTTTAATCGATTATACAGAGGATTAGCTTCCACGTGCAAAATTGCGTTTAAAGTGAAATTCAACCAGTGTATTTGTCAGTGGAACTGACAAATTCAGGATTGAACCAATCAAGTCTCATGACATTTCTGGACCCCACAAGGCCTGTACAGCACAATATATGAATGACACTAGCCAGCATGTGCAGAAAATCAGTGAAGTTAGAGTTGCTGACACTCCACTAGGAAAGGCCCTATCAAAACTAAATGAGACTGAAATGAAAAATATGAGAGCTCTCTTTAACACAGCCTATACCCTAGCCCGTCATGGAAAACCATTTTCTAATTATGTTATATATTATTTCATTTGTTTTTTCTATGGATTAAGTACATACATCTCATCAAATCTTGGCAAGTAATTACAATTTTGGGACAAGTGAAATTTCTGAAACCACTTGTCCTGGACAAGTGAAGGAAAAAAAATTTGCTCAGCCCTGGTGTGTGTGTGTATATATATATAGAGAGAGAGAGAGAGAAAAAACTCAGACACTTACAAATTGCAAACACATCTTCAAAATAAACAGTATGTGTGGTGAAGGAATTGCTCTTTATTCTTTACTTGATTACACCAAACATTGACCCCCTTAGTCATGCCTTAAGAATGGGTAGTTGTAGACCCCCTTAGTCATGCCTTAAGAATGGGTAGTTGTAGACCCCCTTAGTCATGCCTTAAGAATGGGTAGTTGTTGACCCCCTTAGTCATGCCTTAAGAGTGGGTAGTTGTTGACCCCCTTAGTCATGCCTTAAGAATGGGTAGTTGTAGACCCCTTAGTCATGCCTTAAGAATGGGTAGTTGTAGAAGCAGCAGTGTTTTATGTTGATAGTGGTAATATTTTCCACAGGAATAGGCTGTTTTAACAGCAAATTTGACAATTTTTCCACTCACGTATTGCTTCCTTTTTGTTCATTCATTAGGAGAATTTTATTAATATGCTAAGAATTATTTAACCACAAATTAATTTGTTTTCAACATCAGAGAGCTGGATAAAGAAGAGCGTAGGAGACAGGCTTTAAAAGAAAGAGGAGAGGCTAGTGACTCTGAATCAGATGAGGAGTTTGATGGAGGACTGCGTGTACCTGGCAAAATATGGAGCAGATTGTTTAAGTAAGTGTAGCAGTAATGTTTATCATTTTAATAATATGCTTTAGACATCCCATGTAAAGGACACCAATTTATAAAGGACATATTGATAAAACCTTTTCATAAGTTTACTTCAGTATTCAACCTTTATAAAGAAAACATGTCCACAGAGGACAAATTCTTTGGTCCCATATGTGTTCTGTATAAACAGGTTTATGTGTTTAGAAGTTGATACTCAGAAAATACCATAAATGAATGTCGGTTTCATTACAGTTGTTCACATTAGCCTATATTTGAATCATGTTTCATAAAATATTCTGAACAAAATATTTTGATAAGCATTTTACTTTCTTTCTTTTAAACTAACAATAAAGTAAACATTTAAAATCAGTATCAGAAAGTATGTAAACATATTTCTTGAAATATGTGAATCTTGATACCATGTAATATTGTAAGTAAAGTCTGACTCCTCTAGGCTTCTATCTATTTTTAGGTGTTACTTGTTTGCTATTTTTTTTATATTCTTGGAATTAAATGAGAATTAACAAATATTTCTATGACTTGCTTAATTGAGCAGGAGTAATCTTACAAATTGCCTCTTTTATGTGTGGATGAATATTTTATGCAGATATTTTGCTTTATTATACTGTAACAAGTTATATTGTAGAATTTTGACTAGTCAAAAGCTAAGCATATTGGTTGATTCTTTCTTTACAGGTACCAGAAAACCTGTGTGAAGTGGTTATGGGAGCTTGATGCACAGGAAGCAGGGGGGATAATTGGGGATGAAATGGGCCTAGGTAAAACCATTGAAATGATCAGCTTCCTGGCAGCACTGCGATACTCCAAACTCAGGGACAGGACTGTTTTGTAAGTATCAGAACTTAAGCGGCACTATATGACTGAAATCTATTTTCTCTATTTTGGAATTTTTTTTATAAATTTCTGCATTTTATTTTAATTGTTCAATTTCCATGATTTTTAATCTTAAATAGATTATCAGCTTCCCCCATGTAATATGTGCTCTCTCTTTATTTAAACACACCATCTTTTGACCTAAAAATCTTTGAAAAAACCTTGTACAGACCCAGAAATGGGTAATTTTGCCAGTGAAACAAAAATAGAAGGCAGAACAAATGAAGAATGAATGCAAACAGAATCCAGACTGAATGCAAACAAAATGCAAAATTAACTCAAACAGTGGGGTTATATTTTTATTATTGTTATTTCAATGTAGTCTTTTATATTTAATGCATTTGCTATTTTATTAAAACATCAAGCAAACTATTAGTAAGACAAGATAAGAAAGCAGAAGTTCTCTCGCTTTACTGCTCTAAAAATGGAAAATCTGACTTTGAGAAATGTATTTCCATTTCATTCCAAATGAACTGAAATGAAAACACACTTAGAATGGAAGTTATAAATGGAAAATCAGAATGCATATCTGAGGCCATAAATGAAAAAGAAGGTGTATAACTGAAATGCATATATGAATGGAATGCAAATGGAACTTAATTGAAATGAATTCCAAATGCATTTCAGGTGCAAATTAAGTGCAGATAAAATGCAAACAAAATGTAGATTTAGTAACATTACCCATTTCAGGGTCTGTACCTATAGATTTTGTGTATTCACTGTTTTAGCCAATATCAAGCTATGAATGTTATCAATATAAAAATGTTGATATGGGGTGTTACTTGCAGGGATCTTAATGAATGCAAGGATTGCACATATGTGTATACAGTAACACACTCAAACAATGCAACAGTCATCATTTATACATCATCTTTTGAGGTGAATCTGTGCCATTTTGGAATGATGTTAAGTTGTGGGAGCCACTTTGTCTGCATGCTTGAGTGAAATAAACTTGGTTGACTTCCCAACACTTTAATTGTTTAATTCCTTTCCTTTTTCCCTTCCCCTTTATTTTGTCCAAACTATTCATCTATTGATTGTAAACAATGATTACATGTACAGTGAGGCATATTGATTGTAGTGACAATTGATTACACACCACACAAATATCAATCAGCGAGTACTGAGTGACCTAACGTGGGTAGTGATTGTACATGATCAGTAAATCAGTATCAATATAGTGACTTCTGCAACTCATAATGAAACTCCCCCAATTATAAGTTGAGAAGTGAGATAAATCAGAAAAGTTGAAGCAGTAAGTTTTGGGGTCTTCTTTCCATCTGTCACTTTTTCAGTGTACGTGACTTTTAATAGTGCAGAGCAATGTTAATTTGGGCGTACTTTCCTTTGCTTTCCTTATGATCTTTATAGAAGGTACATCAGGTTACAAACAAGATGAAAATATGCTGTCAGGATGACATTTTATTGACAATTAACAAATAAAAAAACCAAGCTTTGATTTTAAGCAGGTTCATG
This sequence comes from Margaritifera margaritifera, assembly GCA_029931535.1. Lineage (NCBI taxonomy): Eukaryota > Metazoa > Mollusca > Bivalvia > Unionida > Margaritiferidae > Margaritifera > Margaritifera margaritifera. The sequence goes on along the minus strand of JAQPZY010001699.1, from coordinate 7,830,503 downwards.
AGTTTTTTTGTTTGAACATGCCAGTAGATAATCTTTTTTAATCTGTTGATTTATTATGTCAATGGATCTTGTAGGGCTAATCTACTCTTTACCTTGTCCCACCACTGTGCATGCTGGCATGACTGTCACTGGTAAAAATATGATTTCTAGTTTTTCTATACCTGTAGTATTTGTACATTCCTAAGAAATAATCGATTATTTAGGTGAAAAAAAATTGTGTTTAAGCCTACTATATCAGGAGGCGACAATTATCATTTTCAGCCTCTAGCCCACTCAACTAGTTATCTTGCAAGCTAATGACCCAACTGAACTCCTATCTAGCTCAACAATTTGCAAAAATTAAATTGTTATAATGGTTAATCTTGGAGCCATTGTCTTGTTTTCATCATGTGTATTTTATGAAATAAAACAGATTACATGATAATTGTGTTATTTTTTTATTTCACTAACAAAAATGAACATGATAGTCCAATCAATTTATATGCATTTTGTACCCAAAATTGTCAGTAGAATAGTGCATTGTTTTGGTTAATGAAAGTATTATATCTCACAAATCAAATGTTCGGAAGTTTGAAGACTGAATGAGTCCATGGCTCTTAGATCACCCTATTTTTAAATAAAGTACATAATAAGCACATTTCACTGTCTTGAATTGATAATTCCTAACTTGACACAAGTGCATTGAAAAGATCTAATGCTCTGATAACTTTTTGGTGTGTCATGTTATTGCATGGAAATGGATGAAAAATGGAGTTTCCATAATACAGTACGTCATATAATGTGAAAATTAAAGGGACAAGATTTTATACACATCAGGGATTTATAGTCTTCAGATTAATACATGAAAATTGATGTGTAGAGTTTGGTATTTATTTTAGAATTAAACACATAGTTTGTATTTGTATCATAAATATGTCCTTGTTATTTCATCTCAAATCATATGGGAACAAAAGATGTTTGTAAATGAATGTCCACTGATGTAGTAATAATTCTCCCTTCATTTTTTTATGACAGTGTCTTGCTGTCTCACATACTCCCATAATAAAAAAAGAATGTTGTAATTGGATGTCAACCATAAACAATAGAAATAGTCTTGGCTCATAACAAATTCCACCAAAACATCAAGGGTATTAGATCTCTCAATATCAAATTACATGGAATATTTGGAACTGAATGTCTATTTTTGTGTTTATTTTTTAAAAAATTTCCTTTGACAATTAAATAGTTAATATTGTATTGTATTAAACACTATCCACCAAATAGGGCACAGTCCAGGTCACTGAATCCAGCAATTATGGAAAAACGAAAAATGTTATCTTTCCCATCTATATTCCATATAGACAAAGGAAGGAAACTCTTCCCAGCCCTTTCCCCTTGCTTTCCCTCACCACCTCTAGGTGGCTCCAGTTGTTCACTTAGTATTTAGCTTTTGCTCAATACTACATACATCATATCTTGTACCTCTAACAGAATCTAAGTTAATCTTGTGGATTATTGACCATCCATTGGCAAAATCCATATAGTACTGAGTGTAAAGGTATTATGTTGGAATCATTATTTTGTGAAATTTTTTATATTTATTTGAATTTCTCTCAGTTGTGGACTTAATTTTTTTTCTTCTGACCTTGTGCTCCAATATGGAATTGTTGGTGTCCATCATTGGTTGTTTTTGCACATACTGATATTCATTCGCTTATTTAGTAACAAGCATTGATTATTTGTGCAGGTGAACACTTTTGATTTGTTATTTTTGTGCATTTTTTTGGGGTCGTTATTGTCTTGCATAAAATTGATAGACTATGTAGACAAAATGCATAAAATGCAAATGATTTGAGGCAACTGAGGACATGTATGGGACCTGACTTGCATGTACCAAATGTTCATCTATAGCTACATGCAGTGTTTGTGCATCATGATCAGAGAACATATGCACCACGGTACTGCAATGAGGACAAAAGCGACATGCAGCAAGTCCAGGGAGACAGACTGTGACATACTAAGTTTGCATCTGAAGACGTCATCACCTACCAGCATAGAGGGGGACACTTTAATGGCCCCTCCCCCATAAAAAGTGATGCATTCAATGCCCACAATGACTCTTATATCAGGTCAGCTGTAGATGGAAGAACAAGGGGTTGTGGAGTTGTCACCCATACATTCTCCACAGGCATTGTCAGAGTTGCAGTTATGGCTACTAGTACAAGAGGCAGCAATACAGTTGCTTGCCTTGAGTGAATTTGTTCCCCACTGTTCATTTTATTTCTCCATTAATGACTTGGAGCCTATGGGAGACGGTCCTCCCATTTCTATGCTGCCCAGTTGGTACAAGTCCCCCCCCCCCCCAACATGTCTGAGCTTGGCCTAATGGCCTAAATGTCCAGGTACATGGGGTATTTTTCAGATGAGCATGATCAGTTTTGCCATAAGTCTAGGCCGTATAATGCAGTTCTGGCAGCCAACCAGCCAGTCCAGCCGGCCAAACTCTGCTATTAGTAACCAGGAATCCATCACTTACGTGAGCTGTATTGTATATCAGCTGTCTGCATCTTGCGGAACTATACGGGGATCCATTTATCTGATCCGTCTATTTTGCTGCACGGACCAACTAGGTGGTTACTGAACTGGCTGACTAGCCAAAAACCGGACTGTCCATCCAGCCGGGAGCCAAGCTGACTTTACAGCTGATAGCCGGACCCTCCATCCAGCTGATATCTGAGCTGACCAGTCAACTCACTTACTGGCATTTTCATACCAGCAAGACGCACCATGTCACTTGCCTGGCTGCCAAATGCAACTGCTGGCTCAAATCTTTATAGCATATCCTTTGTGGAGGTATCAAATCATACACAGGGACAGTCGTACAGCCTCTTCCATGCCCCCCTTCCCCACAGGATGTTTTACACTGATGTTGACAGAATACCTGAAGAGGACAACTCCCACAGTGGGTGTGGGGATAACCTTGCAGACTTGCCATATGCCAATCTTACAATGAAGCATATGGAATACAGTTTTAAAGCAGCCATGGAGGAAATCAACAGAGTTCTGCCAATTTCTGAGTGTCCAACCCTGTCAGATGCAAGGTCAAGGTTTCAGTGGATTTGGCAGACGAAGACAAACTGCCATCCTTTAATCTTCTTCCATAGACAGCGAAGGTTAAAGAAATCTGTGACCGCCTGACTGATAAAATACAAGATCTGGGCAATTCCAAGACTTACTCTTAAAAAAAAAAGAAGCTATCAGCATCATTCTGTCCACACTGGTATTGCACACATTTGCTGACATTCTGCACTGAGCAGGGCCCCGGGTGACCGGGTGGTCTAAGGCACTCACCTTTACAGATCACTGACATCTCACCTCTGTCCGCATGGGTTCGAGTCTCAGGTATGTAAGAAAGCTTCCCAGTGGCTTCCCATGGGTCAGTAGTTCTTCCCAGGGTTTTCTCGGTTCTTTCTCCACCAGATATACTGGCCGCCATGTATAGCCTATCATGTGCTGAAATATGGTGTTAAACTCATAACAACCAAATCAGCACTGAGCTACTGGCCTTGGACAAAAAACATTGTGGTGGTCAATATAACCAACCCTTCATTTTATAAGGTGAATAAATATGTCTTGCACACCACCTCCAAGTTATATTGCTATCTCCTCGATGCTAGATTTGGCTTTGCAAGCAACTTTTCAACTGGCCGAAAAAGCAGGTGTCAATCATACGTGTGAATCCATGGCCTTTATTGCCAAGGTGATTAACATGGGTTTGCATCACATAATGGCTAACGCCCTGACGTCTTTGGCTAACCTGGATCCCGGGATGAGATGCCTGCCTGTGCTCGTCCAGCCTTAAGCTGCATCATGCCTTGGCCTTTCGGTTGGCACTTTTTGGTATGCCATTGCTGTTGGACAGAAAAATTTAGGAAGTACTTAAGCAGGCATCACAAGAACTGCCTCTTCAACTTGCCTTGCCGCATGCACCTACTTTCAGGCTGAACCAGTCACAGCCACAGCATAGAGATGATTGTGGCAAAAGGATAAAAGGAAGAATAACACTCTAAGGCAACAATTTTATGCTCAATTCAACTTCAGGCCACATCAGGCTCCAAAATTCCAGAGGCAGTTTAATAAAGGGGAAAGGAAGCGAGACTTCTCTTTCCCCAAGCCTCCTAACAGCTGATGTTGACTTTCCACCCTGACTGCCCACAGTCAGTCTTCTGGTGGGTGCCAGACTCCTTCATTTTTGAACCACATGGATCAACCTGTTTCTCAAGAGTGAATGGCCGATCCAAGTTGTTTCAGAGGGGCTTCTGATTTCATTTATTCAACCCCTCTCCCCTTTCAATTTCCCCTTCCATGATGGACTTGACATCCGATCTGGAGCAGGCAGGAATTTTTCATAAGTAGATCTGGTTGCTACTTGACAAGTGGGAGTGGAGGTAGTTTAAAGCTGAACTCACCAGGTTTTTTTTTTGTCCAGGCTGTTTCTAGTACCCAATGTCAACTGGAATCTCAGACCAGTCCAGGCCGTTTCTAGTACCCAATGTCAACTGGAATCTCAGACCAGTCCAAGCTGTTTCTAGTACCCAATGTCAACTGGAATCTCAGACCAGTCCAAGCTGTTTCTAGTACCCAATGTCAAGTGGAATCTTAGACCAGTCCAAGCCGTTTCTAGTACCCAATGTCAACTGGAATCTCAGACCAGTTCAGGCCGTTTCTTGTACCAAATGTCAACTGGAATCTCAGACCAGTCCAGGCCGTTTCTAGTACCCAATGTCAACTGGAATCTCAGACCAGTCCAGGCCGTTTCTAGTACCCAATGTCAACTGGAATCTCAGACCAGTCCAGGCCATTTCTAGTTCCCAATGTCAACTGGAATCTCAGACCAGTCCAGGTCATTTCTAGTACCCAATGTCAACTGGAATCTCAGACCAGTCATAGACCTCAGCTGGCTCAAGAAGTATATAGTCACACCAAGGTTCAAAATGGAGATGACAAGATCAGTAAGACTTTTGGGAAAAAGGGACAAATTTGCAGTCAGTTTAGACTTAACTGATGCATACTTTCACATCCCTTTACACACATCCTCGCACAAGCTCCTTCAGTATGGTTTCCAAGGAACCATTTACTAATTTCACGATCTCCCATTTGGCCCCAATATCAGTCCATGGGCTTTCACCAAGATCATCAACTGTGTTGCCTCTCTTCCAGTCTACCTCATCAGCAGCGATGGAGGTGTATCTGGTCAACATCCTCCAAAAACACTTGTTAAGTTTATCTTTGGTCAAGGGCAAGTATGATCTTCTTTCCCTTTTAAGTCAGTGAGGGTTTCTGGTAAATTGTGACAAGTAAGACCTTACTCCATCTCAGCATTTTGTCCACCTGGGAATGGAATTTTTGAAGAGTCAGTTTCCGACAGGGAGTGGATCTCAGTGAGAGAGTTTGTGCAGCTCCTCGGTATGCTCAATGCTGCAGTGGATTTGATTCTACACAGCCACCTTTTCATGTGCCCTTTGCAAATGGTCCTTTTATCCCATTGGTGCTCCTTTTCTGGTTGACTTTATCAACAAATCATGATATTGAATGAAGTAGTTTATTTTGTGCATCAGTGGCACGACAAACAATGGCTCACAGCAGGAATTCCTCTTGAAAAAATTCCAACCGGCAATTATGATCTTCACCATGGTCAGTGGTGAATGGGGGCCAGAAATGTTACCTATCCACATCAGCATTCTAGAAATGAAGGCTTTAGTGAAGACGTTTTATTTCTGGAAGGACCAATTACATGTATATGGAAAGAAAGTTTTCATTATGATGGACAATTCTGTGGTGGTAGCCTACCTCTTCAAATGGAGTATGAAATCATGAGATCTATGTGTTCTGGTTTGGGAATCATGAGATCTATGTGTTCTGGTTTGGGATTTTCTCCACTGGTGCACACAGATGAATATTATGAATCGCAAAGTGCCTACCTTTATCTCACCAGTCCTGGACCCAGAGGCATGTGTCATGGATAAACTCTCAGTCAATTGGGAGGGGTTTTGGGTCTATGCCTACCTCCCCCATAGTCTTGGTACTGAAAATAATTCAAAAAGTGAGGTGCCATAAATGCCAAGTGATTCTGATAGCCCCTCTCAGGTGGGACAGGTCCTGGGTGAATAATCTGCTCAGCCTAGCAGTAGTCGTTCTCAGGAAAATTTTCCTGAGACCCAACCTGCTCAAACAGCCATGGTCACAAGTGTTTCATCCATGCCCTGACAGGCTACTCCTTCATGTCTTGCCTCTTGTCAGGAGAGCCTTGTGAAGAAAAGAATTGAAGCCTTCTGACATGGAGAGAATCTAAAAGGCCGTCCATTTTGAAGGCACACAAGTGAAGGTGACAGGCTTTCAGAGACTGGTGCAACAGCAACATCATTGTCCCTTTGAGTGCCTTAATCCCACAATCGGCTAACTTGTGTCTCTGGCTCTTTGATACAATTAAAGGCAACTGCTCCATGACCTCAGACACATTTAAGGCATTATGGTAGAGTGGATATAGGTCACGATAAGGATTTATCAGACCTATTAGCCAATTTTTAATTTAACAGGCCAAAATCGCTCACCCTGTTTCCCAAGTGGAATTTGTTGTGGTTGCTGACATGGTTCAATTAAATCAGTTTGAGTCTTTAGCTAACACCTCCTTGAAACTACTAGTGGGCGAGTTGCATCCCCTTTCAGTGGACCCTAACTATCAACAGTTCAGATCAGTGGACCCAAACTGTCTACAGTTCAGATCAGATGGTGCTGTGGGCCTGACAATGCAGCCAGACTTCATAGTGAAGAACAGGCTGCCATCAATGGGCAATCAATGAGTGGTCATCAGTCCACTGTCCTCCATCTATCAGTCTAGGGAGGTGGTGCTGCAGGACCTGGTTCATGTGCTCAGATACTATGTAAAGCACATGGAAAAGTGCCATAGGGCCCATCAATGCCTCTTTCTTCCGATCAAACTGGGGACTGAGAATAAAACCATGAAAGCCATGTGGCTAAAGTGGTAATATGCTCAGTGCATTCTGAGATCAAGTACACTTCATGAAAATCTCAGCTCATGACATCAGAGCTATCTCTGCAAGCCTCACATTTGAAAGGAACCAGGTGATAAAAGACATTATAGATGCAGTTAACTGGCACATACAGTCAACTTCTCAAGTTTCTGTCTGCATGATTTAGCTTCGCAGAGACAAGAATTGAATCCAGTAGGTCTGGTGACTGCAGCCCAGACCATCACCAGACCAGTTTCAAGTCAGCACAGCCTTAGCATGGGCATAGAACAGTGCTTTGCTGGATTTGTCAGGTGATTTTACTTGGTAAGAAAAAGTCATTTGCTTCCATTTCTCTTATCCGGGTACTGATGGCTTATGTGACCATCAGTTGTAGTCTGATATTAGGAGTGTGATTTACCCTCATACAGGAAAGAATCCTTATCCCCTCAAGGGTGACCATGGTAGAGGTAGGATACTCCGCATTGCCTCCTCCTATTACCTGTTCTCCTAATGTTAATATAACTGGATAATGTATTCAAAGGAGAAAGCACATTTTGTAGTAAATTATGTTCCTCCGAGTATACTTACCTGGTCACATTACTATTAAACCCTCCTACACCTGCCCACAAATGTGAGCATCTTTGTTGAGGTATCGCTCAAGCTAAAACTAAGTAAACAACTTAGCCACCATGCAACAGTGAGGGGTTGGGAAGTTTCTTCACATTAGCTATATGGAATATATATGGGAAAGACTTTCTACGATTGCTAGGCCACAGTGTGCTGAGCAGCACAGCGGTGTAATTACAGTGTCAACATTTTCTGGGGCTTGAATTATGATACAATGAAATTATTTAAAAGCACAGTGGTGTAATTACACTGTCACCATTTTATGGGGCTGATATTATGACACAATGTAAGTATTTAGCAGGATTTAGGTGTCCAGATACATGTCAGTGATAACTATCTTGTTTGAAAAAATGCACTTGCTCATTGGGCATTTCCTTAAAATTTCTGGGCTTAAGAATTGTCATCCCCTGTTTATGAATTTGAGAATATGCCACTGAGGGACATTTGGTCCTATCTATTTTCTTAAAAGGTAGATTCTCTTTCATCGGACTTGTCAAAAATTCATTGTTTGTTGCAATCACAAAATCCATGTCTACAAGTTAAAGTCAAAAAGCAAATTGACATCATTTAGTTCCACAGATTTCTAAGGGTTTAAATTTTCACACTTTAGGATCAGATTGCTTTAGTTATAAAAAATAAATCCTTGCAATTATTGTTCCAAATATTTTATTTCATAATTGATAAATTCCTTGTAATCAGCATGTCCAAGGATCATAAATCAACTTTCTTTATCAATGTTAACTTAAAGGCATATGCTGTAGTTCGTCAGGATGTCTGTAATAGTTGCTGTTCTATTACATCAGGTGATAATCCTTTCATCACATTTTACTTACCAAGCTTCTTTGAATCCTAAATGTTCTGTTGACTATCAAAGATAATATACTGTGCTGTCTGGTTAATAAGTGCATACCTAAAAATAAGAGTATATTGAAAGTAAGACAACACGTATCTTTCTATAGTTTTGTAGCAAAAAAAAGGCACTTGTATGTGTATAAAGAAAAGCAATGTCTAAAATTTCAAATTTGCTCTTCTGTCAATTCTTCTGTTCCTACATGTATGAATTACTTAGCAGAGCAGTTATATATCTATTTACCTTGTCTCTATCCTATTATTTCTTCCTTGCTTTTTATATCTTTAATCAACCATTGGAAATTTAGGACAACTCTTTGCTTTCTTAATGATAACTAATGTTCCAACCACAACAGTAAACTACCTTGAATGCCAGTCTTTCTAAGTTTGATAAGTAATCCAGAGAGACAAACACAATCAAATGCTTTACTTATATCAAAGAAAACAGTTCTAACTTTCTTTCCCTGGTCTAAAGCTAAGTATAATATAAATATCTAGTAACTGATTTGTTGTAGAGTCACCATGTGTAAAGCCTAATTGATTTGGTGCAATCAGATTATGTTGAACAATGTAATTACCGGTATGCAAATATTTATAGACACACTTTTCAAACACCTTGGACAAAATACAAAGGAGTGATATAGGGCGATAGTTTAAAACATTTGTTCTGCATCCTTTTTTTATATACTGGGATCACATTTCTAATTTCCAAGATTCTGGAAATCTTTAGATTTTAAGAGAGCTGTTAAAAATGCAACACAGTAGATACTAAATTGAACTTGCAATTCTTTTAAGTAGCCTGGGATGCAGTAAATCAGGACCACATGTCTTGGATTGATTGAAATCAATAATAATGCTGTATACCTCATCTTCACTAATGTTGATGCAACAGAGAGTTGGGTATGGCAATTGATGTATGTCTAGTTCATCAAGTTGACATTGTGTTCTATTATCAATTTGTATTCAAGACTGTTCACAGAAGAAATTGTTAAATATTTTACCATAACCCTGTTTATAATCAATGAATCACAAGATTTCTTCTTAGATTTTCCCTGGATGTCTTTAACAAGTTTCCACCACTCCTTAGAATTAAGTGAAGAAATTTTTAATTTTATAGGTCAACCGCTGATTGTGGAAATATTTAGATTCATGTATTTCACTAATAATTTTTTTCTTTTTTGATGATATAGCAACCAGTGTTGTGGGTTTTGTGTACGTTTTGCTTGATTGTTAATCTGCTTCCTTTGTCTAATGAGTTTTCTAATTTCATTGTACATCCAAAATGGGTCTTTAGCATGAATAGTAACCATTTTTTGTAGCACAGTTTTACTTACTTAAGTTACTGCATCCCAAATTAGATTTGGGAATTTAGCAATGTTATCATTAATGTAATTTTTTTTCTCAAGTATTTCATCCCAAAAAACATGCAGCAGATGTGAATTTAACAAAGTCTAGTCACCTTTATCATATAACCATATCACTCTCTTATAGCACTTTATCATATAACCATATCACTCTCTTATAGCACTTTATCATATAACCATATCACTCTCTTATAGCACTTTATCATATAACCATATCACTCTCTTATAGCACTTTATCATATAACCATATCACTCTCTTATAGCCCTTTATCATATAACCATATCACTCTCTTATAGCACTTTATCATATAACCATATCACTCTCTTATAGCACTTTATCATATAACCATATCACTCTCTTATAGCCCTTTATCATATAACCATATCACTCTCTTATAGCACTTTATGATATAACCATATCACTCTCTTATAGCACTTTATCATATAACCATATCACTCTCTTATAGCACTTTATCATATAACCATATCACTCTCTTATAGCCCTTTATTATATAACCATATCACTCTCTTATAGCCCTTTATTATATAACCATATCACTCTCTTATAGCCCTTTATCATATAACCATATCACTCTCTTATAGCCCTTTATCATATAACCATATCACTCTCTTATAGCACTTTATCATATAACCATATCACTCTCTTATAGCACTTTATCATATAACCATATCACTCTCTTATAGCACTTTATTATATAACCATATCACTCTCTTATAGCCCTTTATCATATAACCATATCACTCTCTTATAGCACTTTATCATATAACCACATCACTCTCTTATAGCACTTTATCATATAACCATATCACTCTCTTATAGCACTTTATCATATAACCATATCACTCTCTTATAGCACTTTATCATATAACCATATCACTCTCTTATAGCCCTTTATTATATAACCATATCACTCTCTTATAGCACTTTATCATATAACCATATCACTCTCTTATAGCACTTTATCATATAACCATATCACTCTCTTATAGCACTTTATCATATAACCATATCACTCTCTTATAGCTCTTTATCATATAACCATATCACTCTCTTATAGCACTTTATCATATAACCATATCACTCTCTTATAGCACTTTATCATATAACCATATCACTCTCTTATAGCACTTTATCATATAACCATATCACTCTCTTATAGCTCTTTATCATATAACTATATCACTCTCTTATAGCACTTAAATTCTGGGGTACTAAATATTAAGGTAGCATATACTGGGCAATGGTATCTGACTCCGCTAGAGTGAAATGGATCAAGGACACCAGCACTAGAAAAAATTCTCGGTCTGACACCATTACTACATCTATCAAAGTCTCAGAATACTCTGTAAAATTTGTTGTTTCTTGTATAATTTGCTGTAGGTTACAAGAGTCGCATAGTTGAAGTACTTTATTATTAGGAACAAGAAAATTTTCATTAAAATCTCCCATAAGAACTAGGTAGTCTGGTTTAGTGTTCTGGGCTCTCTCAATGCTTAATTCAGTATGATCCCAAACAGATGATTCACTATGTGGTGGTCTGTATATCCCTCCAATCAATATTTGCTTCCTATTTAAATTTGTTTCTACCCAAATGCATTCTAGCCCCAGTAAATCAAGATCAGATCATAGAATTACAGGAATGTAACTTTTGATGTATATAGCTACCCAACCCACATGGGGTTTGCCTCTCCTTATGAAACGGTTTAGAATAATTTAATATGGTGATTTGATTGCTCAAAGTGAATTCATTAATGGTTTAGAATAATTTAATATGGTGATTTGATTGCTCAAAGTGAATTCGTTAAGCCAATTTAGAATAGTTTAATATGGTGATTTGATTGCTCAAAGTGAATTCGTTAAGCCAAGTTTCAGTAAAAGACTATATCAAACTTTGAAGTCACTTTTAGATTTTGAACTCTAAATATTTAGATGCAGTATTCCAAAATTGTTGATTTGATACATAGTGTCTGGTCCAGGATTTGGTTCTAGGCCTGTCATCAGTACACACACATGCAAAAAATAAACATATAAAACCTTCACCAAACTTTAAAAAAAAAAAAAAGTATCCACAGAGCCTGGATGACACTAAAATTATTGCCTTGGAGTTGCACCTTGGCAGTACTCGATGGGATAAAGACTATCCTGTGCTACCATAAAATGATTTATTAAGAACACTATATAATTTTTTGGAACATTTTTTCAACCATCAACATAAAATTCATGACGTCACATTTTAAGGAAAAAGTTTGTTGAAAATAATTTGTATACATATTTAATTCCTACAGACACACAGGACTAGGGCCATCTATTGTGATTTGTCCAGCCACAGTGATGCACCAATGGGTGAAGGAGTTTCTCCTGTGGTGGCCAACCTTCAGAGTAGCAATTCTGCATTCCTCAGGATCCTACACAGGAACAGAGGTGAGGCAATATAATGGATAATCACACAATTCTCATGAGCTTAATTTTGGACTGGATTGCAAAGCAATTTTGGCTTATGGATTGGTAATGTATGCACGTCTAGCATCAACACTCAGGTTAGGGTGTGTGTTTAGATCATTTTCTCAGACACTTCTGCTAATGGAGTCACATAATTTGGTATGTACTTGTGTTTTGAGGAGTACTGTACCCATCAGTAAAAACTAGGGCACTGTGACCTGTATTTTGTGGTCCATTGAATTTGATTAACCTTTGCTTTTCTCTAGGTTAGAGTTTGAATTTCAGTAATTTTCTCAGACACTATTACTTGTAAAATCATGTAAGTTGGTATTTAAATATGTCATATGAAGCACTACACCTTTCAGTGTAAATTAGGTCACTGTATTGTGTATTTCACAGTCCAGTGATTTTGTGTAACCCTTGCCTTTAGCTGATTTTGTCAGCCACTATTGCCTATGAAGTCACATAACTTGGTAATAATTCCATCATGAGTCCTTCAGCAATCAGTGAAAACTAAGTCACTTTTGCCTATATTTCATGGATGATTGATTTAAGCTTACCTTTGCTTTGATTTCAGTTTGTCTAGGTTAAGGTCATTGACTCAGACACTACTATTTCTTGTTGAGTCACATAAGTTGGTATTTATATGTGTGAGTCTTGTTAGTAAGCACACACAAAAAAATCAACAATTTTTTTTTACCCAGTGATTAAAATTGGATTTACAGTATTTTATAGCTTGCAATCCAACCATACTACCATTTTTTCTTGTTTCATTAATTTAGTAGAATTTTATTTATGCTTATGACAACATAGTCAGTAGGTACATATTTGCTGTGAGCAAATCATGAAAAGTTTATTTTACAGAAATGCAGTATATCCTGTATTGATGAACATGTTATGCAGCTTTAATAATATGCTTCATGATTTACTGTAATACAGAAGGATAATTCTCAAAAATACATTTGCATTTTAAACAGCTATTCTAATGTATCTTTGTTTGCAAGTAACAATTATAGTATACCTTGCAGACAGTTTTTTTTAAACAGGTATTTGCTCTGGCTTGACAGGCTGTGCTGTGTCAATCAATTGTCAGGAAATATTTTAAATATTTCAAAAGTGCAATGCATAATAGTTTTTTCTTCTGCTAAAATATTTATCTGTTTTAAGCGAAAAATGGTGAAACTAAAATATACCTCAAATTGGAAAACATGTTATTGTTGTTTTTTGTTATCCATAATGTATGCCATACTGAGTGGATGCCTGATCTTAAAATAGTTTTGCTCATTGTGTGGATTACTAAAAGCAAAAAGAATGCTTTTGGATGCTCAAAAATTTTATTTTTAAACAGGCTGCACAGAACTTTATTAGGGTTGTTCCAGTATAACATACTTGGAACCCAGGAAAGACACTTTCAATGTGGAGTAGTCACCCATAGATGCAATTTAGAATTTTGTATCATTTTCGTATGAACTCTTAGAATGATCACAGTATCCTTGCACATATTTTTTTTTAAATGCCTTCCTTGGGTAAAGTGTATGTTTAAATGAAACAGCCCTTAATAACAGAAATCCTGTCCCAACATCATTGTGAAATTTTGTGCTTTGTTTTCTCAGAAATCGCTGTATGTAAAAGAAAAAGATATAGATCAGCTTTGCTTGAAAATCTGCTAAAGGAATATATATATTTTATACATGTGAGTTATCGTATGTAGGTTACACATGCAGTTCTTTCTCTTATTTGACTGTATGACATTTTTTTCCACAGGCTGAACTTGTGAAGAGCATCATCAAATCTCGGGGAATTCTCATCACATCTTACTCCACGCTGGTGCTAAATCAGGACTATATTCTCCCACACAACTGGCACTATGTGATACTTGATGAGGGTCACAAGATCCGGAACCCAGATGCTCAAGTTACTCTCTGCTGTAAACAGGTGAAATGCCAATGTTGTATTGTAAATTCACTATTTTTTTTTATATAGTACCAATTTCTGTGGATTTTGTGGTTGCTACAAACCATGATTTTAAGGACCTAACAAACAATTATCCTTCTGTGGAAGTAATAGGACTCATTCTCATATTCACAGATGAAGGTACTGATAAAATGTCATTGCTTGCAAAACCACAAAAAATTGATACATGAATTAATTATATATATATATAGATATATATATATATATATATATATATATATATATATATATATATATATATATATATATATATATATATAGAGAGAGAGAGAGAGAGAGAGAGAGAGAGAGAGAGGCAAACATGTCAATAGTGGCCACCCATGGGCAAAAGAAAAACTCCTTTATACACAGGTGACCTCTGTATCCAGGTTCACCTTTCACACTTGGTTTTTGAACAAATACCATGCACCCAATACTATTATTATCATCATTATTATTATTATTATTATTATTATTATTATTATTATTATTATCAACAGATTTTATTTAGTGAACAATTTTTTAAAAAAATAATAAATACATGTATATGTTGTTTTCACCCAAAGTTACATTCCACACAATATTATGGTATCCTGCTGACTTTAATCCATCCTATAAATTAAATCACTGATGCTTAAAAAAAATTGTATTGTGCACCATGACAAAAGAATAACATCATTACTAATTTACAGCTTACAAAATATTGTGAAATAAAGGACTGACTCTTTGTTTGGAAAACTTGAATACGCCTCTACCTTGATAACTCGCACACAATGGGGTCCAGAAACATAGAACGCACTATAAGCAAGAGTGCGAGTAATGGAGGGACCTCAAAAAAATTAAGAAGGGGATGCCATTCCCGTTAGACATCGAGAAAACCATGTGGGGGGGGTGTAACGCTGCTCTTTAATGGCTGAATACTCGTTTTATAATTGCAATGGGAATAATTATCAATGAAGAGCTTTTTTCTAATGTAGTTGTTTGCTTTTTTGTATAAATTACCTTTAATTTCAAGATACACAACCTCTGAAAGATTGTTAACAACATTAGTCCAAGCAGTTTCAACAACACGTGTACACGGAAATATTGTGTATTAGGTCACTGCTTTTTGTTGTTTTTGATTCACAACAAAACAAGATTCCTTTTTTTCAAAAACAAGGGACATTTATTTTGTGAAACAAACATCAATGTCAAAACTCAATTTATTTATTGTTCTAATAATAAAATATGGATGCCGTGATTTCATTGCAAGTAATAGTGAAATTTCTTCTCATCCTTGAGGAAATCTCTAAGTGGCAATTTAGAAATTTTAAGTTCAATACAAACTCTGGAACTAGCTTCTCCGTAATAAACCGTATCTATGAAACAAAGCTTTATATTCACCAAGTACTCATTTTGCTTGGTTGCCTTACTATCTTTGTGAATGAGTAGGCTAATTTCAGGTAATTTAATTATATTACTCACATAATAATATTTATAACAGTGTTCGATTGATCAAATGAAATGAGTTGACCTGACACATGGCTGTGACCGCGAGCTCTTATGCCGGTAGGATTTGCACGCCTTTTAACTTTTCTTTTATTCCACCCCTTTATTTGATTGGATACAAAAGACATAATTAACATGATAATACAAAGCAGGTCTGCTTTTAATTGAGTGTAACAACACAACAAATACTTCTGCAAGCTGGAGATCTTAAAATAGTCGGAACTTAATTAGGTTCTCACGGAAATGCTCGCGGACACAGCTGTGACAGTTGAATTATATTTTTCACGTTTAAATACAAGAGGGCATATTGCATTTATGATTATTACACTGAAACCGAATTAAAAGATAGAACTAAAACACAAATTTCACTTGACAAAACTTATTTAATTGGTATTTATTTTTTAAGTGTTGCCACCAGTAGGCATTAGTGACATTTTCATTGACCGAAATTTCATTGAATATTGTTATTGACAGTGTACTGGCAATGTTGTTTGGAAAGAAAATTGAACAAAATATATGACTTATTATTAAAAGTTGAAAATTTCATGATGTTTATTCGAATTTCTGAGTACTAACCACTGTTTTCGACGATAAAACGAGCGATATATCAAGGTGTAATTTACTAATTTTAATCTCGATTTTTTTCACATTTAACAAATAAGGGCCAATTTTTTGTTATTTTCTAGTAAAAAAAATGGGATCCATGCCTGACCCCGCATTATAAGTGGATTCACAAGTTATCAGGGCACGAGTTATCGAGGGAGCGGTGTACTTTGGCTTAGGAACAAGTGTTCACACTTCAAAACAAGATCTGGTTTAACCAGTTGCTCAGCTCACAGAGATCAAAAGGCTCAGCTTATGTGAGAGGCCTGTGATGAATAGGGAATGAGAAAAAGCTTAATGTGACTATTGTTATTAACACATGAACCAAAACTTTGCCTGCCTATACAGACAAGTTTTTTAAATACTGAATGACCCCTATTGAAATGGGATTAATTTGTAGCTTTCCTCTTAGATTAACTTTTTTTTCATCAGATATGAAAAAAAATTAATTTTAAATAACACCTGTCACAAAAGGTGACTTTCATTTCTGCTGTGACTGTACAACTACTTTTGCCACCATCCAGCTGATGAACTGTGTGTAGAGTTTTTTGGTATTCATTTCAAAAGCTATATATTGAAAATGTGCAAATATGAGTTTTAAAAAAGCATAAAATTATCTCATTGATCTTAGGATTAATATTAAATAGTTCTTTTCTATCAGGTCACACTCTATATTTCATTCTGAATTGAAAAGGCTCAAATCCTGAAAGTATTTTTCCTATCTTTGTACTTAATTGGTTGTTATTTCTTATTCCAGTTCAGGACACCTCACCGCATCATTCTTTCGGGGTCCCCCATACAGAACAACTTGAAGGAACTCTGGTCTTTGTTTGACTTTGTTTTTCCAGGGAAACTAGGGACACTCCCTGATTTTATGCAGCACTTTGCAGTTCCAATCGTCCAAGGAGGATATGCAAATGCATCTTCAGTTGCTGTATGTATTCAGTGCATAACATTCTCATATAGGGTGTTGCTACTTTTTATTCATTCTTTCCATCTCACTCTTTCTCTCTATCAAAAGCATCCTTTTTTACAGCAGAAATTATAGTCATACTCAAACTACTTAACTCCTTAAACTACACATTGAAATTTCTAAAAAAAAAACATAGTTTTTTCACATTGAATTTAATATTCCAAATCTTACAGAAACATGGTTTGCTCATACAGTCTAGAAAAGTATTCTGTACTGTTGGCTGCCTAGTCACATTGGTATTGAGGGTAATGACAGGTTAGATAAATTACCCAAAGCTGCACTACAATCACCCATTTTTGAATGGAAGAGTCCATATACTGTCTACAAAAAATTATATAAATCATCATGTTCTATATACTTGGCAAAATATATGAAGTAAAAACTACACAAACGAGCTTCGGAACACACATACCTGACTCATTCATACCTCCTAATGGGTGAACCTAAACCAGAGTGCATTCATTGCCAGTGTCCCCTCATACTGGAACAAATTCTTGTTGTGTGTATCAGCTTCCACCCTTTGAGGAAGAAGTTTTTTATGTGAAGTCAATTAAGAAACTTTATGATGATGTACCACCAGGGAAAAACTTGGACTTTTTGAGGGAATGTGGTTTATATCACAAGTTTTGACCTCTTATTTGAACGATTTTATATTTTTTACTTTCATCTTTTATGTTAATATACCTGTTAAAGAATTTGAACATTTTTACTTATCTTTTATC
This sequence comes from Margaritifera margaritifera, assembly GCA_029931535.1. NCBI lineage: Eukaryota > Metazoa > Mollusca > Bivalvia > Unionida > Margaritiferidae > Margaritifera > Margaritifera margaritifera. Next base: position 7,812,453 of record JAQPZY010001699.1, on the reverse strand, counting down.
TTGTAGTACCATGTGTTTATGTTTATTTGGAAGAGTTTATCTTCATTAGGAGTTTGTTTGCAGTTCTTTATCTTTACATTTTTAGATCTTTACTTTAATTCAGCACTTTATATTGTGCTGGCATGCCATTAAACCCTTTACATACATATTGTATCTCACTGGCATGCCATTAAACCCTTTACATACATATTGTCTCTCACTTGCATGCCATTAAACCCTTTACATACATATTGTCTCTCACTGGCATGCCATTAAACCCTTTACATACATATTGTCTCTCACTGGCATGCCATTAAACCCTTTACATACATATTGTCTCTCACTGGCATGCCATTAAACCCTTTACATACATATTGTCTCTCACTAGGTCTGATAGGTTATGATTTTGACACCTTTAGTTATTTGTTTTTCAATTTCAAAAGTGAATCTTCTCTTGATATCACTGAATGATGAATGATTTCTTTGCCTGTGACTGTTTCTGTCATTCTATTTCATATCTCATCATTTCTTTGACTTGATCTGTCCTGTTTCTATCTGTGTCTGTCAATCTGTCAGCATCTCTATATAGTGTACGTTTTAGTATATTTTTTATACATATTTTTTTTTTATATCATCAACTTTTGTTTAGGTATTTTACTTGAAATATAGATGTAAAACCTCTCTTCCTCTGTTTCTGTTTGTCGCTGTCTTTGTCTAACTATCTTGTTGACTTCAGTTTCATGGCCTCTTTGTCTGTCTTGCATGCATTAATCCACCCACACATGTTGTATGCAACTCTTTATATCCATTGCTTCAGGTTCAAACTGCCTACAAATGTGCATGTGTTCTGAGAGATACAATCAATCCATACCTATTAAGAAGAATGAAGGCTGATGTCCAGATTGGCCTTCCGAGCAAAAGTGAACAAGTAGGTTGAAAAAAAAATTACTTTTTATATAGCTGAGGATGCACAAGTGTTTAACACCGATCTTTCACTTTATGATTTTGACCTTCGACTCTAACATTGAGGTTCATGATGTTTCAGAACCTGACAGAATTCCCAGATTTATCAGATCATGATGTTTCAGAACCTTACAAGATTCCCAGATTTATCAGATCATGATGTTTCAGAACCTTACAAGATTCCCAGATTTATCAGATCATGATGTTTCAGAACCTTACAAGATTCCCAGATTTATCAGATCATGATGTTTCAGAACCTTACAAGATTCCCAGATTTATCAGATCATGATGTTTCAGAACCTGACAGGATTCCCAGATTTATCAGATCATGATGTTTCAGAACCTTACAAGATTCCCAGATTTATCAGATTATGATGTTTCAGAACCTTACAAGATTCCCAGATTTATCAGATCATGATGTTTCAGAACCTTACAAGATTCCCAGATTTATCAGATTATGATGTTTCAGAACCTTACAAGATTCCCAGATTTATCAGATCATGATGTTTCAGAACCTTACAGGATTCCCAGATTTATCAGATCTTACATGTTATTCCCAGATTTATCAGATCATGATGTTTCAGAACCTTACAAAATTCCCAGATTTATCAGATCATGATGTTTCAGAACCTGACAGGATTCCCAGATTTATCAGATCATGATGTTTCAGAACCTTACAAGATTCCCAGATTTATCAGATCATGATGTTTCAGAACCTGACAGGATTCCCAGATTTATCAGATCATGATGTTTCAGAACCTTACAAGATTCCCAGATTTATCAGATCATGATGTTTCAGAACCTTACAAGATTCCTAGATTAATCAGATCATGATGTTTCAGAACCTTACAAGATTCCCAGATTTATTAGATCATGATGTTTCAGAACCTTACAAGATTCCCAGATTTATCAGATTATGAGGTTTCAGAATTTTACAGGATTCCTAGATTTATCAGATCATGATGTTTCAGAATTTTACAGGATTCCTAGATTGATCAGATCATGATGTTTCAGAATTTTACAGGATTCCTAGATTTATCAGATAATTACATTTCAGAATTTTACAGGATTCCCACATTGATCAGATCATGATGTTTCAGAATTTTACAGGATTCCTAGATTGATCAGATCATGATGTTTCAGAATTTTACAGGATTCCAAGATTGATCAGATCATGATGTTTCAGAATTTTACAGGATTCCTAGATTGATCAGAGGGAAGTTTTTGATAGAATCGAGTACTTATTATATTTAGCTGTTCAATTGAAAAATATAAGGAATTATGACATATCCATGCTGTGAATGTGTAGACAAATTGTTGAAGAACATAACTGTAAAGTTTCTTGGTGACAGGTGTTATTTTAACAATTTTGCTCTATCAGAAACTGCCAGATTTGAGTGATGTGGGAATCATGTAAGATTTGAGTGATGTGGGAATCCTGTAAAATTTGAGTGATGTGGAAATCCTGTAAGATCTGAGTGATGTGGGAATCATGTAAGATCTGAGTGATGTGGGAATCCTGTAAGATTTGAGTGATGTGGGAATCCTGTAAGATCAGAGTGATGTGGGAATCCTGTAAGATCTGAGTGATGTGGGAATCATGTAAGATCTGAGTGATGTGGGAATCCTGTAAGATCTGAGTGATGTATGAATCCTGTAAAATCTGAGTGATGTGGGAATCCTGTAAGATCTGAGTGATGTGGGAATCATGTAAGATCTGAGTGATGTGGGAATCCTGTAAGATTTGAGTGATGTGGGAATCCTGTAAGATCAGAGTGATGTGGGAATCCTGTAAGATCTGAGTGATGTGGGAATCATGTAAGATCTGAGTGATGTGGGAATCCTGTAAGATCTGAGTGATGTATGAATCCTGTAAGATCTGAGTGATGTGGGAATCCTGTAAGATCAGAGTGATGTGGGAATCCTGTAAGATCTGAGTGATGTGGGAATCCTGTAAGATCTGAGTGATGTGGGAATCCTGTAAGATCTGAGTGATGTAGGAATCCTGTAAGATCTGAGTGATGTGGGAATCCTGTAAGATTTGAGTGATGTGGGAATCCTGTAAGTTTTGAGTGATGTGGGAATCCTGTAAGATCTGAGTGATGTGGGAATCCTGTAAGATCTGAGTGATGTGGGAATCCTGTAAGATTTGAGTGATGTGGGAATCCTGTAAGATCTGAGTGATGTGGGAATCCTGTAAGATCTGAGTGATGTGGGAATCCTGTAAGATCTGAGTGATGTGGGAATTCTGTAAGATCAGAGTGATGTTGGAATCCTGTAAGATTTGAGTGATGTTGGAATCCTGTAAGATCTGAGTGATGTGGGAATCCTGTAAGACTTGAGTGATGTGGGAATCCTGTAAGATTTGAGTGATGTGGGAATCCTGTAAGATCTGAGTGATGTGGGAATCCTGTAAGATTTAGTAATGTCAGGGACTGTAGCGTTACCATCAAGCAACCAAAAACAAAGGTCAAAGGTCAACATTTAGCACTAAGAAGTCCTCAGTTTTGTCTTGCCTGGATTTACAGACAGTGAGGCATAGGTATCACTTTCCAGTGGTAATGTTGTCATCATCATTACTGTCATTGTCATCATCATCATTATCATCAGTGATAACAATTGGCATTTTAAGATTTTGAGTGATAGAGAATATTTAATAGTATATTTTGCAGACAAGACATAGTATACCACAGAGATAAAAAAAGGAAAGACATAGTATACCACAGAGATAAAAAAGGCAATACATAGTATACCACAGAGATAAAAAGGCAAGACATAGTATACCACAGAGATAAAAAAGGGAAGACATAGTATACCACAGAGATAAAAAAGGCAAGACATAGTATTCCACAGAGATAAAAAAAGGCAATACATAGTATAGCACAGAGATAAAAAAGGCAAGACATAGTATACTCAGAGATAAAAAAGGCAATACATAGTATACCCCAGAGATAAAAAAGGCAAGACATAGTATTCCACAGAGATAAAAAAGGCAGTATATAGTATAGCACAGAGATAAAAAAAAAGGCAAGACATAGTATAGCACAGAGATAAAAAAAAAAAAGAAAGAGCAATGGGAAATGAAGAAAGAGAATCTTCTCTGAATATTTTATGATATAGAGAGAGAAAATGGGAGAAAAGAGATTGAATCAGTAATGTGTTGGATTTTTGTTTGTCAAAGAGATGAAAATAGGTGGAAATCTGAAAAGAGAAACATAGAGGGAGTTTGTAATGCAAAGAACTGTGATCAGCTCATGAAATTCTGAAATTAGTTGATAAAGAATTGGCTTGTGTCAAACTGGTCAGCATTGTTATGGTTAAGTAATTGTAGATTGTTTCTCCTAATAGATTTAATAAATAAAATTGTGTATAAATAATTATTGAAAACCCAGATTTTGCATTCCAGGTGTTGTTTTGCCGGTTGACGGCTGAACAGAAAGATGTGTATCAGCAATACCTTGACTCCCGGGAATGCCAGTCAATATTGTCAGGGAAATTTATGGTTTTTGCTGGTTTGATAACTTTGAGGAAGATTTGCAACCACCCTGACCTATCAACAGGAGGACCTCGTGTTTATGTCGGTGATGATATAGGTGATGACAAGTCACTGCAATATGGCTACTATGAGAGATCTGGAAAAATGATAGTGGTGAAGGCCCTTCTCAGGCTGTGGAAGCAACAGGAACACAGAGTGCTATTATTTTCACAAAGTCGACAGGTAAATATTTAGTTGACTAAAGGAATCTGAAGGTTTGCCTTTCATTAAAATGTTTATTATAGTCCATATCACTTCACAGTGAATATGTTTATTTCCATGAGTATCTATTGTCATCATTTTGGACTCGTAAATGTTTAACACAGACAAAATTAACATCTTACACAGATTCTATAATCCATCATCATCATCATCATCATCTCCATTATCATCTTCATCCTCATCCCCATCATAATTGTTTTGGTCTTTAATGTTATCTTCATCATCATCATGATCATCATTGTCATCATCATTATCATGGTCTTAATCTGTTATATCATCCTTATCTTCATCATCATCATCATCATCATCATCATCATCATCATCATCATCATCATCATCATCATCATCATCATCATCATCATCATCATCATCATCATCATCATCATCATCATCATCATCATCATCTTCATCATCATCATCATCATCATCATCATCATCATCATCATCATCATCATCATCATCATTGTCATCATCATCATCATCATCATTATTGTGGTTTTTGTCATCTTCATTGTCATTATCTTAATCTGCACTATCATCATCCTTATCTTCTTCCTCCCCTTTATTACTATTATTTTTAACAAAGACCATGGTGCTTAAATACTTTAGCTATACAAATCCTATATATAGGCTTTTAAAACTTGTTTTATCATTATCATAAAATAAATAATTAAAAATGTTGTAATTAATTTATAACCTTGAATAGATGCTGGACATTCTAGAAGACTTTGTCAAAGATGAAGGGTACAGGTACTTAAGGATGGATGGATGTACATCAATATCTGCCAGGCAGCCCCTTATTGACAGGTACAATCGGGTAAGAATATTCGAGTTATCAATGAACTGGGAATAATTAAACTGTATAAGGCTCTTGTTTAAAATATTTTTGAGCTTTTATGTAAAGGTCAACTAAAAAATGTGTAATCATCATATATAATCATCATGACATTGAACTTAATAAGAGAAGGAAATAACAAAAAAAAGTATAAATTTTGATGTTGATATGATATGTGGAGTTGAATTGGTTTCATAATCCCTGGACCTTTGTAATAAAATGTTTGGAGTGAAATATTGTTACAGATCTTATTTGATGCATCCAGAGGGAGTAAAACCCAAATATATGTGTTTAAAAATGAAGATTGAAATTTCTGATATTTATTAATTCTCATATAAAAATTAATTGCTTTATACTTGGATTCCCCCCAAAACGTACATTCAGCTTTCTTTGAAGTTGATAATTATTTGATGTTCTGAAATAGAAATGAGTACCATTCATAGTGTATATGGCTAATATAGACAAAAGCTTTTGAAAATGATGGAATTAGCAAAGACTTGGAATATATGATACAGCTGTTATAAGAGATTACATTATAAATATTATGGACCAAAACAGCAACACAATGTCAGATGAAATTAGCTTCTTGAGACTTTTATGAAATGGCTAATGAATGAATCTGAAATGCAAACATTTCTTTGGCAAATTGAAAAGAGAACTTATCAATATTTATAATTTGCCTTTTACAATCAATTGTTACAAATCTTTATGAGAAGTGCATATCAAAAGTGGAAATCTGCAGCACCCCAGCATTATCCCAACACTTTACTTAGTTGTTCCTACTCCCTTCCATTATATATATGTACAAAAAATCTCAATCCTCAAGCTCAGCTCCCAGCATTATCCCAGTGCTTTACTCATTTGTTCCTACCTTCTTCCATTATACATATACATATGTGCAGATGTTCCTATTCCCTTCCATTATACATATACATATATACAGATGTTCCTATTCCATTCCATTATACATATACATATGTGCAGATGTTCCTATTCCCTTCCATTATACATATACATATGTGCAGATGTTCCTATTCCCTTCCATTATACATATACATATGTGCAGATGTTCCTATTCCCTTCCATTATACATATACATATGTGCAAAAGCCTCCGTCTCTCCCAAGCTCAGCCATCAGCATTATCCCAATGCTTTACTCAGTTTTTCCTACTCTCTTCCATTAAACATATACATATATACAAAAGTCTCTCAATCCCCCAGGCTTAGCCCCCAGCAGTTAGATCATAATTATAAAACAGTTGTGCACATATATCACAAAGTTTAAGGTATCTATCTTACATTGTGTTGGAGGAGTTGTGCTATATCACTGATGTACACTCACACCTCTGTATGGGTTGAATAACAAAATCCCAACATTTTTCTTGGGATGAATAATTTGTTGAAGAATAACTTTTGAATTATTTCCATATATGAATCCTTAGGACACCAGTATCTACCTCTTGCTGCTGACCACCAGAGTGGGAGGTCTGGGTGTGAATCTTACAGGAGCCAACAGAATAATTATCTTTGACCCAGATTGGAACCCCAGCACGGATACTCAGGCTCGAGAGAGGGCTTGGAGAATAGGTCAAAACAGGCATGTAACCATCTACAGGCTCATTACTACAGGGACTATTGAAGAGAAAATCTATCACAGGTATGAAAAGGCAATTTGTTTTTAAAACTACTTTTCCCTTACCCTTGACCCTGGATGATGCAAGAGATTCTATAATAATGACTTAGCACTATTGTCCTAAATATTCATCAGCTTTAGCTTTACAGAGTAGATTATAAAAAATTAAGTAACACTACTTTTTTAACATTGCAGTTAAAGGAGGGAATATTTGGATCTTACAGCTTGTTTCATTAAAACACTTGTCAGATCAAGAGGGATGAGTTTTAGCCATAGGGTTTAAAAGTCTTTCCAAGTGCTCTAGGAAATATTTAAACATGTTTTTGTTGTTGTTTTGACATGACCATTTATAAAATGAATACATTTTTATTTGAATCAGAAACAATAAGGACAAACAAAAAAACTTAAATTACTAAAGCACTTTCATTTCACAAGTACGAGGACAGTAGACCTCACAAAGTTAAATCTGTCAAACAAGTATGAACCAGCCTGATCATGTGAGGGTAAAGCTTTCTATGCAGTATGCCTTCAAGCATGGTTATTTCAGTGTAATAGCTTTGTGTTAAATGGCATTGGTATAGTGCAGATATGGAAGTAAGACCAAATTACATGGAAAATGTTTGTCACCATTTTTATGAGAGTTGAGTACTAATCCAAAAGATTATCTAAAAAAAAGTATTGTAATTATCTTTGCTGTTACAAAATGAAACATTACCTGAAAACTACAAAACTAATTCTACTGTTTCATGCTAACACAAGATGTATAAAGTGTATGCATCTCAAAATTTTCTTTTGCAGGCAAATCTTCAAGACCTTCCTCACCAATAAAGTTCTCAAAGACCCGAAACAACGAAGATTCTTCAAAACCAATGATCTCTATGAACTATTTACGCTCAATATAAGTGATGACAAGAGAGAGACTGAAACTGCAGCCATCTTTGCTGGCATGGGATCAGAAGTTAGGGTCAGACTTAGAAATGTCAATGTATTTGATGAAATAGTAGCCAAGAAGGAGGCAGAGGAAGAAAAAGAAGATGAATATGATGAACAGAAAGATGAAGCAGATGAAATCAAAAGGATGAGGGAATTAGCTAAGAAGTTAAGTAAGATGATTGGCCAGGGTTTGTTCCAGAAAGACAAAAAATCTGAAGAAAGCAGTCAGTTGGCAGATGCAAACAAATCAGAAGAAAGGTCGTCTGAAGATCAAAGTTCATCTGGAAATCATGTAAATAAACAGCAAGAAAAATGGTCATCTGAGGGTCCAAAAAGGTCATCAGAAGGTCATTTTAAGAAACCTGAAGAGGAGAGGTCATCTGTTGGCTCTAAGCCTGAAGAATCAAGTAACAGGAAAGAAAAGCATAAGAAGAAGAAACACAAACATAATAAAAAACACAAGGATGCCAGTAAGTTTGTCCTGTAATAAAACTTTTGAATGGCACCAGATTTCAAGGCATGAATTTGAATGGCAGCAACTCACTGCATGACTCTGGTGCAGTATGTTTGATGTTTCTGACCTTGTAAAGATTTACTGGTAGCATGTGAAAAGTCTTTGGAGGAATTTCAAGACAAAGTAATTAATGCCAGTACTAATGAAACAAACTTCAGGAGTAACGAGTTTAACAAGTTTGAAAGATGGCTCTCCTGTTGTCTGGCATAGCCATCAATTTCTTTTTGAAATATTGTATTGTACTTACCCATTTATAAGTTTCATTATTCCCACCTAACTGCAAACAGCCTAGACCCACACCAGTTGTTGGTTGTCAGATAGTTGTCAGTTGTCAGATAGTTGTCAGATAATACACTGGCATTGTCAGATAGTTGTCAGATAATACACTGGCAGATCAGAATCTATGCCATTCACTTGAAATCTTTAAGTAGGATGAATAGTGTAGATCTAGCCCTGTATTCTCATACATTTTTTGAGCACAGAACTCAAGCTTAAAAACACAAAAATAGATTTGATACTTAGAGTATGCCTACATACTGTTCATACTCGCTTATAAGATGGGTCCAACTGCAAGCAACTTAGACCCTGATCTGCCATCACATAATGTGCCAGCTGATCAGGGTCTGTGTTTTTTTTTTACTGATTACTCCTAATAAACTGCACAGACCCTGATCTGCTGGAGCATTATGTGATGGCAGATCTTTCTATGCATTTTGCAGTTGGATCTGACTTATAAGCAAGTATAGATGGTAGTTAAAAATTAGGTTGCTAATAGAGGAGCCTCAGTTAAAAATATCCCGAAAGTTCCAGGATTCTAACTTTATTGTAGCCAAGGTTACCAAGAATAACAATTTTTGGACTTTGAACTTCAGCATGTGTTCAAAAGGTTTTTAAAATACAGGGTCCTGGCCCTTATTCTTGATGCATTTTGAGCACGAAAACTCGAGCTCAGGCTCAAAGTACAAAAACTTTGATTATCAAAAAATAAATAAGAATAAAGCTAGAATTACATAACTTTAAGATGTTTCATAACTTTGGTCACTCTACCAGACTGCCAAATTTCCATGATGTAGGTTTAACCTAAGTTTCATATCTGGACCTGTATTCACAAAAACTTTGAGCAAGAACTCTGGCTCATGCTCAAAATCCAAAATCTTTCAAATTGACGGTCTATAACTCTAATTAGAATTAAACTGAAATCTTTCAAATTTGTCTTAAATTGGGTCCCTCTACAAAACTACAACATTTTGATGATTTAAGTATCGTATCTGATTTTGGGTTTTTGAGCTTGAGATTGAGTTTCTTGCTGAAAGCGTTTAGGGCTATTGCAGAAATGATGGTATGGGAGGGGGGTTGGACAGCACTTTTTATTTTCACCCACCAGGCATAAAATATAATTAATATCAACTCCCACCTTGGATGAAATATATATGTATTCAAGCACCACCATGCATGAAATTTATTTGCAGAAATTCAACCTAGCAAGAATGCATATTAAGATAAAAGGCAGTCCCTAAGAGGGTTTGTTTTCGTGAAATTTGCAGGATCTAAGGTGCAGTAGACAGTGAGTGTTTACTTTTCTGAGACAACAAATTTGTTTGATCCTCCATATTCCGAGTTTCCTCTGACCTTCCCCACCCCATTTTAGATATTCGGACATTTATGTTGGGGTGTGGGGTCAGAACACATTGCCTGTCAGCATATGGTAGCCACTAACTAGCAGGCATGGCAAACTTAAATGACCTTACATCGACCCATACCTTAATCAGATTGATTAGAGGGGGGTTTATTTTCTCAGAAATTGCAAATATACCATTTGTTATGTGTTTTATCCACTGACAAACAAGACAAAACTACAGAGTTGATGAAATTTGAATGGAAAAAAAATGAACGGAAACATAATTCTCAACATACTTATTCTGAGAACAACTACCAGAAACCTGTTGATGTCACAGCAACCTGGAGAAAGCCAGACTCATCAAACAGAGAGCATGTGTCAACGATATTTTTGTTTGTATCACATGACTACTGTGTTGACATGTGCTCTCTGCTTGCTGAATCTGGCTTTCTCCAGGTTGCTGTGATATTGACAGGTTTCTGGTAGTTGTTCTCATATAAATATGTTGAGAATTATGTGTCCTTTCATTTTTTCACAAACATTACATGACTTTCATTTAATATTTTCGAATATTTTATACAACATTGGAAAGGGCATTTTTATTGATATGATGTGACTATTGAACCTCTCGTGTCATGGACAGGTTGCGAAAGTTGGGACGTCACATGACTAGCATTGCAAATGGCGAGTTTCCAGGTCAAATTTCATCAATGCTGTAGTTTCATCTTGTCTATCATTGGATTAAACATAACGAATGCTATACTTGATATTTCTGAGAAAATAAATCGTCCTCACAATGTAATGTTGTTTAAGTTTGCTAGGCCAGCTAGTAAGCGGCTACCCTATGCCAACACCATGCCATGTCGGCAAATTCCAACTTTTTGATAGGTAATGCATTCTGACCCCACACGCCAACATAAATTTCCAAAATATCTAAAATGGGGTGGGAAGGGTCAGAGGAAACTTGGTCGAATGCGCAAGTTTATTTTTCATCATGTTGCTCTTTTATACCAGTTTTGATTCAATATCAATTGCTTCATATGCCAAAAATCACCACCAAGCATAAATTAAATATCATTTTTGACCCCATCATGCATATTTTATACATTTAAAATAACCCACCAGGTATAATATTTTAATTGTAGTGTCGTCTAACCATCCCACACCATTATTTCTGGAATAGCCCTTACAGAATACTGGGCTGCTTGCATATTATGCTGTGGCAGAACTGGGTCTATCCATCTGCAGTTAGCACATCATGAAAGAGTATATATGGTACATTAGTACATTTTTTTTCTTTAAGGCTGGATATGCTTAACTTAGAAAGCAAGATTTGTAAATCAATGATTTCATTTACATATAAATAGAATTTGAAATGCTTAATATATAGCAGTTTTAATCTATAATTGTTAAGCATTCAAAATATGAAATATTGATGTCATATTATACAATTATTTACATTTTGTTTTGGTGCATATAAAATTGTATGAACTAGTAGACCCAATATTGACAAATATTGATAAGTTTCTTGGTTCATAATGCCTCATATTCAATGAAACAAAGGTCTATATTTGTTTTATTACATGATTTAGTGCATTATTTTAAAATGAAACTTATTGCAGTATAGTAAAAATGGCATTTCAGCTGAATGATGCCACAAAAATACATTATGACATCACAACAGTGCAATATCATTAATAATTGCAAATCACATGATGTTGTGCCAGCCAATGAAAAAGTATCGCTCATGCAAATCATGTAATACTTGCTTTCAGACTTGTATTGTATGCATCTGACTACAGACATTATAGACTCATATTTGCTATTCCATTTTGTCAAGGCAGTGCTGGGTCTGCATGCTCATTATTACACATATAAGTTCTGCCAGTGTCAGACTCTAGACACATTTGCAGTCTTGATGCAATTAAACTATGACTTGCATGTTGTGGATTGGTGAGCACTCCATTCTAATATGACATTTTCACTTACAGCTGATGTGACTAGAACATAATAGAGGTTTAGCTTGATGCATTTCTATGAATGATTTTAGCTTTGCAATAAGTTGGATCTTTGTAGGAGTTTTTCATGATTTTGATGGGGAGGAATGAACTCTGTTGTGACGAGATCTTGCTATTGTTTTGCAGTTTATAGTTTAGAGTTAAATTTGGAATAGAATAGTTGACAACTTTTGTGTCACTTTAGTCATTAAGAAATATTGCATACATTCACTCTAAATGAATTCCTGCTAACATTATAGATCAAGAAGATTTGTGTTGGAATATTAATTTTATCATCTGGAATAATAGATATTCTTATTGTTCTGTAGCTTGTGAGGGAGAGCGTATCCCACATTTGGACAAACGTAGAACATACAAAGCATCAAAGCCTAATGAAGATGAGGACCAGAAGAAGAAAGAAAAGGAGAAACAAAAAATGTTGGATGATTATGTTCTCCAAACACTCTTTGAAAAGACAGGTATTCAACACAAGCACAATTTTTGGGGGGAGAAAATGTAATTAATATAAACAAGTAAGTGCCAAAAATTCTTTAATAAGTTTGGCTTTACATGTTTGTCAGAGTAATTTATCAGATATTTGTAAAATTCATATTACCCTCCAAGCGGGTAATATAATATTTCTTGGACTTTTATGTACATCTATAGTAGTATATAAAAGTTTTGTGTTTCAGTTAACATGTTAAGAAACGTTTGTATGACATACATGCACACACTAAGGCTATAGCCATGCATGCATTAACAAACAGTATCATACAGTCCTTATGCTTGTCTGTAAATTGGATTTATCTCAGTATTATGTTGTATACAAATTCCTAGTACAGAGAAGTCGTGTTTATCTAGACACTCTAATTTGAATGGCTCAGTATCCAAACTACAGTTCTGGGAACATATTTCCTCTATTATTGTTTATAGTGAGTCATCAATCAGGATTTTGTATTGGTCCATAAAAAACTGAGTTTGAACAACGGTTTAGATCAAAAGGGTTTGCACTGCATTTATTCATCATTTTAAAATCAAATTGCAACTTTTAATTCCTCCATTTATCATCATGCTGTTCATGTATATATGACAATTTCAGTATGAATACTCAATTCAGAATAAAGAAAGAAAAATACTTTTTCCCCTTACAAATAACATAATTTTTTTTAAGTATTCTTAAATTAAACTTCCAATCAATGGGCATTTTATAGTCTTACCAGGGAATGAAACGATATGGGTATCACTTTTCCTGCTGCTGTGGGATCATCATCAACCTATGTTTTAAGGTCCTGTGTTTAATAGTCACTTTAATTCTACTTATGTTGTTGTATTGAAACTTAGGAATAATATTACAATAGGTTTAAAGTTTGTACCCATATATGCCCTTTGCCAGCATTATGTCATTCACAGGTAAGACACCACTTTCTATGGAACAGTTGATTGTTCACTCATTTGCTTTTATTTATGCTTTCAGATATACAGGGGGCAATCAAGCATGACAAAATCATGAACGATAAAAGAGCTGATTATGTTATTATTGAAAGTGAGGCAGACAAGGTGGCCAAACAGGCTGCCTTGGCCCTAAAAAGATCAAGGTCACAATGTTTGAGTGCCACCTCAGGAGTACCAACATGGACTGGCCAGCATGGTGGATTAGTCAAGAAGTATGTTCTCCATCTGTCTCTTGTTATCCTCTCACCAACAAAGTTGGAAGGGAAATTAACATTTTGCCTGTTTCATATATGTGTTAATTTGTTTGTATGTTCATTCATGTACTTGTTTGTTTTGCCATCAATGTTTTGGAAGCTATTTCATGTACACTTAATGAAAATTGGTATGTGGCTACATCTCAGGAAAAGTAACTTAGCCATATAAAATTAGGTTATTGTGACCTAACTTTCAAGCCTGAGTGACTTTTATTTTTTTAGCCATTCATTCATTACATGCTCAAAAGCTTGAAACCTTTTTCACATACACACGTGAAAATTGGTATGTGGATGCATAGCAACGAGTAACTGAACCATACCAAAATTAGGTCACTCTGACCTATTTTTTATACTTGAGTGACTAATACATTTTCATCAATTTGTTTGTTATGCCTTGGATATCTTGGACCCTAGTTCACCTACAGACATGAAAATTTGTATGTTGATACATCCCAGGAAGAGTAACTCAACCAAACCAAAACTAGGCCACTGTAAACTAATTTTCTTCCTGAGTGACATGTATTTTCAGCTATTGCTTCATTACACACTCAGTATCTTGGAATCTATTTCACCTACACTCATGATTATTGGTATGTGGATGCATCTTAATGAATAGTATTTTGGAGTAATATCTTCTTCCTCAACATGGTTAGTCTCACAGCCAGTGGGTAACAGGTTCAAATCCTGTTCAGACCAGCCTGAATCAGCTGTCAAGGTATATATCTTTGCATGGCTCTTAACTTCCATTGCCTTGGCATCAATCCTCCATACTTGTCTGTATATTGTTAGCTACTCCAGATGTGCTTCTGTTGGTGAGGGGATTCATGTTTATAAGTAAAAAATTTTTTTTTTTTTCTTTAATTTTTAATTTTTTACTTATAATAAATACTATACATGGAGAAATACATGCATTGCTCAATATTTACAGTTTGAAAAAATTGTATATTTATTTTTGGAGTATTGCAATTTTCAAATATTTTTTTTCATTCTGCAAATTTATATTTTTGTGATTTGTGACCAGATTGCAAAAATCACAACAAATTCTATTTGCAGATTTCCCCATATATGTTATAGGAAAAACCATATGTAAAGGTCACAATTTTGTATGGCATTAAACTTGCATTAAACTCATGATTAAGAGTTTAGTCTCACCTGTGCTAGCATGGTAAGGCTTGGGTTTTGTCTCACCTGTTCTAGTATTGTGAGACATGGGTCTTGCTTTTCCTGTGGCAACAGCAGCAGTACAGTGTCATCGTCAACACATTTGTGTGTTAAAGTTTTTGCAAGTCAAATACAGGGTGGATACATCAGTGCACAAGATGCGGATCAACACTGGATTCTTCTTTTTTTCTTCTTCTTTTTCTTTCAACCACCTTCATTAAAGGCTTGTGAGACATAATTATTACTTTCCTGATGAAGGTAGCTAGCATTAAGGTTTTTTTAATTATTTTGGAGGATGCATCATTTTGCAGTTTCCACGGGAAGACAGTGTTATGTGGAACTCTTGTTTTGAAACAATATATAACATAATTTAACTTTTCACCAAGGTTCACAAGGCGACATTAGTCCTTTCAAAATGTTGGTGGGTCAAGGTTAACGTCATAGGGAAATATCGAAGCCCAGTGTGTAATATTATGTGATATGTATGCAAGAAAATCCTTTATTATTGTGGAGTTAGCCATGATGGAAACTCAACATAGCAATCAATTTGGCATTTATTTGTCCATCCATCTGCACATACATACATAAAATCCAGACACTAGATGAACGTAAATAAGTTTTTACTTAGCTAAAAAAAAGGCAGGCCTAACAAAAGGAAGGTCTTATGTTTACATAACTTATCAAACAAGTTTTTATTACATGTGTTCTTTTTGTGTGTTGTTTTGTGAAATTTTTCTGAGTTTTTTTTCTTTCTTTTGTTTGAGTGATATTATTTTGAGTTTAACGTTTTTCTCCAGGTCATATCATTTCCACAAGAAAAACTATATCTTCATTGAAGTTCAGCATGAATTTCATACATGCACATTGTCTGTAACATCTTAATCCATGTCAGTATTTAAAACTGGGTTTATGCATTAACACAGTTTGAACATGATTCTGAACTTGAGCTCGAAACCTTATGCCACTGATATTTAGCTGGCACAAGGTGTTTAAGTTTTATATTTATGTGACTGTAAAGGAGTATTTGTGTTCCATGAATACATTCTCCTTTGAATACATTCCTACATCACTTTAACATTAGGAAAATAAACTCGGCTATCTTCCGAATCGAGCCCTCCCAAAAATATGAAAATTCGTCTTTTCCATCTATATACCATATGGACCAAGGGAAGGTACTCTTACACATTACTTCCCCTTGACCTCTGCTAGGTGGTGCCAGTTTTTAGCTGAGCGATACGTCAGCTAGGATGTTCACATTTGTGGGGAGGTTAGGAGGGTTTTATAGTAATGTGATCAGGTAATAATTCTCAGAAACATAATTTATTAGAAAATTTGCTTTCTCCTTTGAAAACATTCCCCGATCACATTACTTTTAGGAGAACAGGTAATAGAAGGCAATGGTCAGCATCAAGGGAAGAATACAGCACAACCAACGGGTGATCCCTGACACAGGGGCTCATATTGTTGCTTAAAATATACCTATCAGAGATACATGTACTGTATAATACTACAAGGGAGGACACTTCTCTCTTTTCTGGCGCAACCTATTTAAGAATCGACGCTGATATTTCAAGCTATACTTCGCATAGCATAATAAATTTGGTACCGATGTTTAGCTCAGGGATTCGACTTTTTATGCCTACACCAAGTTTGACTTACTACCCACACATTTCCCATGCTACCGGTCGACATTGCCATGATCGCACCCGCTTAATATGCAGCTACAACGCACTGAATGGAATTCTGCCCCCTTATTGGTTGTCTGAAAATCAGATAAACAGTAGGCATATTACGTCATTTTCGGTCGACCAATGAGAGGGCCATTTTCCATTCAGCTCATTGCACTTGCATTATTAAGCGGGCACAATCATGGCCATGTCAACCGGTAGCATGGGAAAATGGTCTGGCATTCCTTAAAGGTGTGAGTAGTTAAGGTTTAATTCTTGAGGGCACAGACAGGGCCTTGCATGGTTGCCTCTTTAAACATATCTATCAAAGAGAGGGAGTGTATGATGACTCTTTGATTGCCCACTGTTAGCAATCTATTCTTAGCTTCAAAACCTGACTGTGTCATTAGGACCATGGAACCCTCTGATCTGAACCAAAGATATTTCAGGTCAATAAAAAGGGTATGTAACTTGCTCATCCTGCATGCCGAAGCTAAGGCCATCAGAAAGCATGTCTTGTATGATAGTAGCTTCAGCAAGATTCTGGGTAAAGGCTTGAATTGATCTTTATCATGACCAATATCCCTCCTGGCATTATGCCTGAAAGTGTTGGAAATCATGGAGCAGTAGCCTTTGATAGTAACTGGGACTAACTTTTTTTTCTTGAACAGCCAGAGAAAAAAATCAGCCAGCTGCAGAAATGAGGCACTCAAAGGGACGATATTGTTGGACTTTGTATGCTAAACATGCACCACTTTTCCTCATATGCCTTCAAAGTGGAGGGCGTTATAGCTTGTGAGATTCTCTCCACAATCAAAGGCTGAAATTTCTTTCTTCACATCTCTCCCGACAAGAGCCAAGAGTGAAGGAGGAGCCAGTACATACAGGGATGGAATACCTGTGAGTGTGGCTGTTTGAATAGGTTTTCTGCTTTGACGGGATTTTTCTGGGCATTTCTATCACTAGATGGAGTAGATCATTGACCCAGGACTTGTCCCATCTGAGAGGGGCTGTCAGAATCAGTATGCAGTTCAGACCTCTCAGTTTGTGCATTATTTTCTGTACTAAGACCAGTTGGGGTTGGCGAAGGCCCAAAATCACTTGCAACTGATTGACATTGCATCCATGGCCCAGGCTTCTGGGTCTGGGACTGTAGAGACAAAGGTGGGCAGTTTGTGATTCCACCTTGTCACAAAAAGGTCTATCATTGGATGCACCCAAATCATATGAAAGAGTGATTGATGAATGGACAGCTCAGTATGAAGGATCTGGCCCCTTCTCGACAGAGAGTCGGCGAAGACATTGAGCCTTCCGGGAATGTGTCTGATCTGTATGGTTATATTTAGCTGGAAGCACCAGCGCAGAAACTTCTAAAAACCAGAATGCATACATGGGGTGGTTTGGTGCCCCCTCCCCATTTACTTGCCTGTAGAGCTGGTCCTTCCAGACATGAAAAGTATTGATTATAGCTGATGTGAAGAGGTAATTCCTCTTGATCCACTTGCTGCTGACCATGTCAAAGCATGGCAACAGGTGGACTCCCCAGCCGTATGATTTGTTGTCCATATATACCATAATTTCGGGGGGGAGGGTAGCAGAGTTTATTTTCCTAGCATTAATGTGATCTGGTAAGTATTCCTGGAGAATCATAATTTACTAAATAGTTTGTATCTTTGCATACATGTCATATTTCAGTGATATTGTGAAACTGTAAGTATGGTTTAAATTTTGGAATTTGAAGTCCAAATTCAAATTTTGTGCTTAATAGGGCCTGATCTTCACATTTTTTCAGGCCCAAATTTGGTCAGAAAAAGAACAGTCTGCTGGCAGGCTCAGATGATAAGGACAAAGGACCTTCCACATCCAAGACAGCGGTAGGTATCCTGTATAATACATATACATGTATCTGCAATGCCACGTTTTTTGTGGTTTTCTTGAATGAATATAGTGGCAGGGTAAATTATGGCATTGCCCTATCTTGATGAATTTTCTGCAGATATTACCAAAATAAATAAACCTCAATGTTACAAAGTGAATAGAGAACCTCACATGTGTTTGTTAGATATAAAATTCAAATAGCTAATAAAAGGTTGAATAATTTGTTATTGTTATGCTATGAACTAATTGATGCAATAAATTAAATTTACAGAAATTTGAATAAGTGTTATGTTATGAACTGATTGATTGGCACATTGTATTATTCAATTAATTTAAGAACATTTTTGTATCTAAATAATATTTAGATTCTGCTTAATCACTTCAGAGACATTGTATCACCTGATGACATTTGTTACATATTACATTATAGCATAACAATTTCTATGATGTGACATTTTTACGCTGATTAAAATGTGAACTCAGAGGGATTAAAATAACAAAACGGAAATGGTAAATATTGGCAAGGAAGAGGTTTTGTAAATATTGGCAAGGAAGAGGTTTTGTAAATATTGGCAAGGAAGAGGTTTGGTAAATATTGGCAAGGAAGAGGTTTGGTAAATATTGGCAAGGAAGAGGTTTGGTAAATATTGGCAAGGAAGAGGTTTGGTAAATATTGGCAAGGAAGAGGTTTTAAATTAGTTACTTTTCAGTTAATCTGTATACTTTTGGCTTTGTAATAACTTTACATAGTTGCTGTCTTTGAAAAAATTGGGTAAATGCAGAGCTTGATATCTTTCTGTTTTTCATTCACAGCTGATAAATGGAAGAATTATTTTTGAATGTTTTGATATTTAAGCAGGTATATGAAACAGAATTTTAGCTCAACTGGTCATAGACCAGAAGAGCTTATGGATTGGTCCGTGGCCCCTACATAGCACAAGGTTGTTATTGCTACTCCTCCGAAACTACTCGGAGGATTGCCATGAAACTTTAAACACACATTCATCCCATGGTCTAGTTGGTCCAAAATGAAAATGGTGCCACTCGGACATCCAATATGGCCACCACAACAGTCATCTTGAAAATCTCCTCCTGAATGGATGGTCATATCAACATGGGGTTTTCACTAAAAGACTTCTTATGATGTCTAGTTGGTCCTAAATGAAAATGGTGCCGATATGATGTCCAGTATGGCCACCACGGCAGCCATCTGCAAAATCTTCTTATCACGCTTCCTCATGAATGAAAATTCATATTGACATGGGGTTTTCACCAGAAGACTTCTTATGATGTCTAGTTGGTCCTAAATGAAAATGGTGCCGATCTGATGTCTAATATCAGAAAATTTTTTCATCACTACTTGTCCCCAAGGGCCATTTTGAAAATCTTGTTATCACTACTCCTCCTGAATGGATGGTCATATCAACATTTTCACTTAAAGACTTCTTATGATGTGTAGACTTTGAAGTCCAATATGGCCACAACAGTAGCCATCTTGAAAATCTTGTTATCGCTACTCCTCCTGAACCAAAAGGTATATTGACATGGGGTTTTCGCCAGAAGACTGCTTATGATGTCTAGTTGGTCCTAAAAATGAAAATGGTGCAGCTTACACATCCAATATGGTCGCCACAGTGATCATCTTAAGAATATTGTTATCGCTACTCCTTCTGAATGGATGGTCGTATCAACATGGGTATTTTACTAAAAGAAGACTTATGATGTCTGCTTGGTCTTAAATGAAAATGGTGCCACTCCAGACATCAAATATGACCACCACCGTGTCCTTCTTGAAAATCTTGTTATCACTACTTCTCCTGAATTAATTGTCATATCAGATGGGGGTTTTCACTGAAAGACTTCTTATGATGTCTAGTTGGTCATAAAATGGTGCCAATCTTACCTCCAGTATGGCCACCACAATGGCAATCGGAGAATCTTATGCTACTTCTCCTAGATGGCTGGTCATATCGACATTGTGATATTGCCAGAAGGCTTCTTATGATGTCTAGTTGGTCCTAAATGGAAATGGCGCGAATATGATATCCAATATGGCTACCATGGCAGCCATCTTGAAAATCCTGTTACTGTTACTCCTCCATTACAGAAAGTCATATCAACATGGGGTTTCACCAGAAGACTTATAATGTCTTGTTGGTCCTAAATTAAAATGGTGCTGATCTGATGTCCAATATGACCACCACGGTAGCCATCTTGAAAATCTTGTTATTGCTCCTCGTCTTAAATGGAAAGTCATTGTGACATGCGATTTTCATCAGAAGAGTTCTTGTGGTGTCTAGTTGGTTCTAAATGAAAACGATGCAAACTGACCCTCAAAATGGCCACCATGGTGGCTATGTTATTATTATTTCTACTTCTCCCAAATGGATGGCTATATCAATATGGAGTTTTCGCGAATAGACTTCTTATGATACCTAGTTGGTTCTAAATGAAATTGGTGCCAGTCATACATCCAATTTGGCTGCCATGACTGTTGTCATGAAAATCTTGCTGTCTATACTCCCCCTGAATGGATGATCATATTGACATGGGGTTGACACCAAAAGACTTCTAATGATGTCTACTTGGCTCTGAATGAAAAGGTGCCAATCTGAAATCCAGTATGTCCACCATAGCAAGTAATTTGAAAATCTTGTTATCACTTAACAATATTAGAGATGGTTTCAACACTCAGTTGAATTCCTGGAATTTTTTTTTATACAGTTGAGCACCAGTCCCTTCGAGGGACTCTTGTCATCATTGCCATTTTAAACTGATACAGTAAAATTTTTGGAAATAGCCAAAACTCTGAATTTGTTTTATTCGTATGGGTATCCTTTTTCTGCAGTTTTAAGTGAAATGTAGTTTTTGTCAGTACCCAAATTCATGAATATCGGGAGGAGGGATCTGTTTTTTTCTTCACAGATCAGTTCGTTTTCAGCTCAGCTGGTGTGGCCCTGTGTCTGTCATGCATCATCTGTCAACATGTGCTGTTTCCAACTTCATTAGGACTAATTTCAGCCAAATTAGGCAAAGAACATCCTAGCATGAAGGCTATTCAAATTTGTATAAATTATGCCAATCCACGATCAGATATGGCCACCATTACTAAATATTGAACAACTTGTAAATGACTTCTTCTCAAAAACTTCCCAAAAGAATTTGACAAAAGCACCCTGACATATAGGCATATCAGTTTTGTGCAAATAATGCCAATTGGCCATCAAATGTGGCTGTTATTTATGACTAAAAATAGATGAACCTTTAAATGATTTCAGCTCAAAAACTGCTCAGCAGAATTTGACTGTTGATAGCATCCTAGCATAAAGATATTTCAATAATGCACAAAATGATTCTGATTTGCCATCAAATACGGATGAAGATAAAAAACAGATAAACCTTTAAACAATATGTTTCATAACATATGTAAATATAATCAACAAAATTGGAAGATATTTCTTTGGAAAGCATACTACTAACCCAGATTTCTTGGCCAACTGTTCTTGCATTTGGATATGTGGCAGATGTCTGCCAGGTGAGCAGTCACATGCCCACTTTAGCCTCTTGTTTTATATTGGTTACTGGGTTGAAGCAACAACAAAATCAATGAAAATTGGTACGCCACAAATAAAAGTGAATTCGCAATGCTACAAACACTTTTTTATAATCATAAAGTTACATATAAATGTACATTTTTGTTGGGAATGTGGCAAGTGTTTGCAAAGTAGAAGCCTGTTTTTATTATCATTTTTGGTTTTTCATACAATGTCAATGTGTTGATTTCAGATTGAGAGTCCCAAGCCATCTGAAGGGAAGCTGTTTGATGGATCCCTAGCAGGAGTTGTTCAGACAAATTCTGATGAAGCAAAGTCCAATGGTGGATTGATAGGCTCACAAGACCTACTTAACAAAATGAAGACTCGTAATGAAATTTTCAAAACTATGGAGCAGGGAGGGTCAGGGGACCCTGGGCTTCCAGATCCCGATTCATTCCAGCTGATTAATAACTTGAGAAACTTCATCATGTTTGAAGCTCGAATGATTGGACAAGCGACAACTCAGGAAATTTTGGATGAATTTGGGTCAAAGCTTCCACCCTCAGATTCTGCAAAGTTCCGTGCAATGTTACATTCAATTTGTGATTTGGAGAAGAAAGATGGAATTGGTTACTGGAAGTTGAGACCAGACTTTAGGTAGCAAAGGATCATTTCCCTTGGAAATGTGTGTGTGTGTAAGAGAGGAGAGAGAGAGAGACAGAAGCAATGTAATGTGTGTTTTATTTTACTAAAGAAAAGAGTTCATCATGGCTTCTTCAAACATATAAGAAGGATTGTTGTGTTCATAATTTTCTGTTCTTTTTGTATTCCATATGTGTGGAGGAAATATAGCAAATGAACACTTCTGTAATCTGGGTTGAGATTATGTATGCATACCTATAACATAGTTGTTTCCTTATTGTACTTTATTACCATCTCATCAGTTTCACACTTGTGTATAATGAGCTTGTTTTGACAAGAAAAAAGAAAATTCACAGCAGTACTATTTAATAGTCAAACTCAGGAACCTGGAAATAAAAGTGTAACTGTAGTAGAGACTTGTGTTGTTTTCTCAGATATTAGCTAAAAAGGGTGTAACTAATTTGTACTCACAATTTTGGTAATTTTTCCCAGATATGCCCATATTTTTTCCAAGAGATAAACAGCATATGCACTGGTAATGGCCAATATATACTTTTTTTGCATTCTGGGTTGTGGCTTTTATATATAGCAAAACTACTGGTATTTGTGAAAATTCCTTTAGCAGCAATATTTAATTTTTTTTCAAATCTGTTAGAATTGATTAATTTGCATGAAATATGGTCACTTTAATTCCTTTGTTTTGGATCAAAACCTAAGAAGTACAGAAAATCACCAGTACTCTGTGGTTGCAATTTGTTATATGCCCCAGGCTACACAAAGACATCTCCTGACTTGTCACTTTAATGAAACAACAGCCTTGTTCATGTTATATACCCCAGACTGCACAAAGACATCTCCTGACTTGTCACTTTAATCAGACAACAGCCATGGTCATGTTATATGCTCCAGGCTTCACAAAATGACATGTCCTGATGTGCCCCTTTAATGAAATATCAGTCATGGTTATGTTATATGCCCAAGGCTGCACAAAGACAACTCCTGACTTGCCACTTTAATGAAGCAACAGTTTGGTACTGTTATATGCCTGAGGCTGTACTAAAATATCTCCTGACTTGCTACTTCAAACAACACCCTTGGTAGTCTTATATGCCTGAGACTACACAAAGACATCTGATTTGCCACTTTAATCAAACAACAACCTTGGTCATTTTATATGCCTGAGGGGCTACAGAAAGACATCTTCTGACTTGTCACTCTAATGAAACAACAGCCTTGTTCATGTTATATGCTCCAGGCTACACAAAGACATCTCCTGACTTGCCACTTTAATCAAACAACAACCTTGGTAGTGTTTAAGATCTGACAATCTACATATAAACTACTTAGGTATAAACTACTCTGGAGTAACTTAAGTAAAATTTAAAATAACAAATCTTTAGAAAAAAATAAATGGCAGATGCCATTGGGTTTTCATACTTCAAATAAGCAAGTCTTTACTGGACTGATGTCAGATATTAATGATAGAAGGTCAAAAAGAATTCTTATTGCTTCAATCAAAGGAATACAGTAGCGCCCATCTATAACCATAGGGACCTAACAAAAAAAATTAATGATGAATGAAATATACACGTAATTAAAAAAAATGAACAAAATTTAGTATGCAATAAAATCATGCAAGCACTTAGCACTTAGCCATCTTGTTGTTGATGCTCAGTAAATAAAGCAGATATTTTTGTGTATTTCCTTAAAATTCTACTGGAGAGGTTAGGTTTCAAATATTCATGTTAAGATCAAAATTTTGGACATTTTTATGTATTTCTATATCACCAGTGTGTTACTCTTACTCAGGAATTTAACAGTACATAATCAGGACATTTTTAAAAAGAAAAACTAATTTTATCTTCACTGCCTGCCAAAATTTAATTCAAACTGAATTTTATTTCAATTTCATGGAGAGAGAATGTCAATATTTGATGTTTTAAACAAAACATACTAAACACTTTGTCAGGTTTTATGATAACATTTGGCATAAAAAATGATTTGGCAATGTAACAATTTCTTAAAATCTGTGGAGATGCATGGAGAATTGTTACTTTTTTAAAAACAAAACTAAGAACTCAGGGAAACATTGTTAAAGCTCCCTTGCTTGTTCTGGGGTGGGTGGGTGCTTTATACAAACCTGCATTATAATTTATATTTGACCACGTTGCAAAGCAGTTCTGGCTTATGGATTGATGATGTATGTCCAGAAGACCTTCTGTCCATCATCTGGTGTGAACACTGAGGTTAGGATTTCTGTTTAGGTAGTTTTCTCTGATACAGCTGCTTGTGGAGTCACAAAACTTGGTATTAAATGTTTCATGAGGAATACTATAGCCATCAGTAAAACTAACTCAGTATTCTGGGTATTGCCAGAACTTTTGTATTGGATAGTGTATTGCAATACACATTGCTTAGAAAGTGCAAAATGATATTAAAGAGTGAACAAGACAAGAAGTCAAAATTTCCTATCACTTTAATTTCTGTTAAAGTTATTTAAGTGAACAAAGATTTGGAAACATCCTTACATATGGATGTGCCTGAGCTACATGAGACAGGCTGCTGTATCATTTGCATCTTCTCAACACTGGCCACATTGGTGACTGAAGTAGATGCAAGATAAGATAATACCAGCATTTTTTTTCTTCCTTTCTATTTTTTTAAAAACCATAATTTCAGTTCAAAAACAAATTGTACAGACCTTAAATCTGAGTATTTTCCTCTGTGAGAGATCATATCGATAATTAGAATAAGTCCATTCTATGAAATGATTAGGGTGTACAAAGATTTACCATGGATTCCGGCACAAACAATAGTAGCCATTTCAGAAAGTTGCAGGGGTTGTCAGAGGAGGTGGCAATACCAAGAACACATAATTGTGCCAGCAATGTGATCAGTACACCCCTTGCATTCCAACATAGATGCAATCTGTCAGCATTGTTTTTTTTGTTTTGTAGGCTATAAAAATGCGTTGTAGTCCTACTAAGGCTAGCTTTTCCAAGTTATTAATTTGCAGTTAAATTAAATAGCTGATGTTATGCAGGTATGTTTTGTTCATAACTAAAAATATAGCTCATATACATAATTATTACTGGAAAAACACTGGTATTAGCTAATCTGGAGGAAGCTATAGAATGATATAATGTTGGCATATGTAGGCAGTTCAGTTCATCATCTCACCAGTGGATGTTTTTTCCTGTTTATTTGGCACCAGATCATACAAGACTTACAGTTCCATATCCGCTAGATAGAGTATGACGTGCATTCAACCATTTTCTCAGTGGACACATCTTTCAGAGATAAATTTAAGTTGTATAGTATTTATAAAAAATACTGCAAAAACCAGTTCATGGGCAATTTACCATGATAATGTACTGGCAGCATCCATACCACCATATACCGATATACCAGTTAAACCACACATTCCTGCTGTGACCACTCTTTCATGGTTTGCAATCTGGCCATAGACTTGCTTATTGATAACTTTCTTGTTTGAACAATGATATATTAAACTAGTAAGTTTTTTGAGTTACGTCTTTATAATGTTTGGTTTCTCAGGTGTAAGAGATAATGGAAACAAATTTTATGCTGTGAGTCTTCTTTTGGTTTGCTTCACATAATCGAAAAATGAACAATTTTTGAGTAACTTTTGAATTTAATTGATAATATTTGGATGTGTTTTTCATCGATGGTATGGCAGCCAAGATGACCTGTTTTACCTCATTCCATAATATACCAAGAGGCCTATGATTCCATGAATAGCAAATAAAGTATTTTTAAAAAAAGAAAACAGTTTTGTGTTCATTCTTCAAAATATGGCATGATAATAACTTTCATCAAATTAGGAATGTATATAAATTGAAAAGTTATGTTTGAAAGACTTCTACAGTTACATGGTTGTATAGGACTTGTGTACTTCTGTGAGTGGTCAAAGGATTATTCCTTAAATAAAGTTGTTCTTTTTGGTACTAAAATTTATTACTCAGAACAAAGTGATTTCCACAACAGATTTTCAAAGGCTGTTGGCTGCTAATTATATCAGATATTGCCTCTATTTGAATTTATCACTTAAATCATTTTCAATGGAAACAGACTGAACATGAATCAAATAAAATCTCTTTTCTAATTACAGTTGGAGTCCAAGCATGAATTTGAGGTAGATATTTGTATATTTAAAGAGGTGATTCACTCTGTCCTTATGCCAATATCTCAAGTAACTTTAATTATAAATATAATCCTAAGAGAAATTTGGATCATACATAGCATTATTATACTTATTCTCCCGATTTGCTTACCTCTTTTTTTAAACAAACAAGAGATTACTAAATTTAATATTTTCTCATGATTTGGGACAATGCCTGAGTAAATGAGTTCACCTACCAGAAACAGGGCTTTGACTCATATGAATAGGCACAAAGCCTTAATGATTTCTGAGAAAAATCAGTATATAAGTTTAAACCCATTTCTTCTTCAGATATGTTCCCTGATCATAATACCTTTGGAGTCCATCCACTATCTCTCAAATCCTGCTCTTCCAAGCTAATAAGGACATTTGTCACATCTTTTGGCATGTTCTTGCAACAGAAGCACTAATAGGTTATCTGCTTGCGAAGGTGGAAGTCAGGCTATAGTGGTCTCCCCTTGCATAGAGGGATTGATGGCAATTCCTGTAAGTCATCAGTTACTACTTCTGCTTGTAATTTGAATCACTCTCTTTCTCGAGGCCATGCAAAATTTCACTTGTGCCTTTTCATCAGTCAAGCAATTCTTAGAGATTTTCTCACTTCATGGAAGTATACTCGGGTATTTTTCTATTTCTTGCTCGATTATAATCATATATGAATATTTTGCACATCAGTGGCCCAACTTTATCGTCGGATAAGCTTGTGACACAATCTTAATTACCTGCAATATGGTCTATAGTACATTAAGTTCAACTCTACACTCAACCTTGTTTTATGAATTCTGTCCAGTAACTGAGCTGTAATTTCCGTTGGCATTTTTCTTTATTCAAAGCATCCCCTTTACAGCAAGTTCAATGCAACATGTGTTTATGACGGTATGGGATGTATGGGCAACCATCACCTCAAAAGAACTCTTGTCTGGGAATGTTTGGGCAACCATTACTGCTAAACAACTAACTCAGGTAAAAAGGAGCTATGAAGTGCATGACAAAGGATGCAGATGCCATCAGTCTGGTCAGCTTTTCACACAGTACCAGCCCCGCTGTTTCCCTCATCACTGCAAACAAAACAAATCTCAGCACTACCTAATGGGCCAGTACCAATATGGTATGGTGGCTCATATGGACCAGTAGTTGATATACCATCAACGCAGACAAACCCTGGTACTAGCTATGATGATCTTTCCCAAGATGGCTCGTACTGGACTTCGGTACCAGACACCAACCAACTCTGGATTAGACCAGCTCCAGCACGGCCTCGACCTATGCTTTCAACTTCCGGAACTGGGTATGTTGATCTATTTTTTCTGGTATACCCAGACCTGGTTTCAAGATAAAGATATCACTCAGCACCCAGACAGTACCAACATGGTACCGCAGCCAACCAAAACTATTCTTGGACTAGGTGATCTTTCCCTTAATAATTGAATGGACTTGGGCATAAGTAATAAGCCAGACCCAGACCACGTCTCCACCTCTGGCACAATCTCAACCTATGCCATTTACCACCAGGAACTGGGTATGGTGATAAATTTTCCTAACATTCTCAGTTGACAGTGCCACAACCAAATTACCACATCATGGCACAGACTACCGGGCCAGTACCGTCATGGCAGGTAGCTATGGTGATCATTCCCTTGATAGCTGATACCGGAGTTGGGCACCAAAAATCAGCCAGTCCTGGACCATGTCTCTAGCTCCAACACAGCCTCGACCTACACCATCTATCACCAGAACTAGGTATGGTCTACCAGGGGTATAGCCAATCTCTATCTAAAAACACAACATCCGGCACATAATGACACCTTATCTAACCCAAGCACTGTCATGAAAGTTAGGCATAATCAACATTGGATTTGGTGAACCATTCTCCAGTATTGACTCCTGTAAGCATCATTAACCAGTTCACAGCATGTATCACGCTGAAGGATAAGTCACCGGACATCACAATCTGCACAAACACCAGTATGACTGGCAGCGATGCCCAACTTCGGCCCTCCTTCCAAGTGAGCATGATTTGGCCTCTTAAGGAATAATCCAGGCATATCAACCTCCTGGAGATGAAGGCATATATTATCTGGAAAAGGTGCCTTCATTCCACCCGTCATCTTGACTGTCTATTACTTGAAAAGGCATGATAGAAGCCATTCTCTAGACGTCTGCCTTCCTGGTTGGGATTTTCTCAGGTGATGACCTCAACAAATCTATTTAAGTCCGCCACATCCCATGCATGCTCAAGTTCCTAGCAACTCACCATCCTGACAGAATCAGTCAGTCCACACTGCAGGGTCCTTTCACCCCTCAGACTTCAGTCGAGTTGGTACCCACTGGGTTCGACCATTGCAGTCGTCCTTACAACGAGGTGGAACACCAAGCTCCAAACCCTCGTCTCTCCAACCGAAGATCCAAAATCATGGGTAGCCGACACCCTTTTCCGAAATTGGAACGGTCACGCTAAACATTTCCACTTACTGCTCAAATTCCCAGAGTCTTGCAGAAGTGAGTGCCAACTAGTCTTGATGACTCACTTCAAGTGCAAAACATCATAGATCAGCGTCCTCCTCAATCTAGCAGCAGAGATTCTCATGATAGCCTTGCCGTCTCCATGCCTGCTGAATCAACTGCGAATGCAGGTTTCCATCCAAAATAGACACGTTGAACATGCACGCCTTTCTCATATCAAACAAGCCCTCAGGAAGAAACATCTCTCTAAATAAGTGGGTGACATGTTCTCTAGCAAGACGGCCCACCACTTGGAAGTCCATGAGGGGAAACGGAGTTTTTTTCCAATGCTGTGAGCAGAGCACATCTCGTCCTTAAAGCCTCAGTACAACAAATAGCTAACTATCTCCTATACTCTTCGAGGAGACAATAGCTCCCATCACAATCAAGGGATACCGTCCCATGCATTTCGCTCTCGTGGAACAGAGAATATAGGCAAGAACAAAGACTTCTCTGCCCTTCCTGTTAATTTTGATTTGTTACGTCCAACGGCTTTTTTCCTAATTGAAATCTTTTGTGGGTTATGGCGTGATTGATTAACGGAACCACGTTCTACAGCCTTCATGTCTCAACTCTCTTGTAAGACCTGCTTCCTAGTCACCTTAGCCATAGCAAGCAGAATGAGTGAAGCTGCCGAATTATCTGCAGGTCTGCCACGACGGTTCGATATCTCTCATGACTGCTCCTGTTTTCGTAGCCAATAACAGACCTCCACTCATGGGAATCAGCCTTTGTCTTGACATTGCTGTCTTCATAGGACCCTTTGTCCCAGGGGCGTCTACAGCAGCATATTAGTGCTCTGAAGTGATACCTGAAGCAAACTGGGCTGATCAAAAGAGGGACATCTTGCTTGTTTTTACCAATTAAAGAAGGAATGGACAATATTTCTACTCGAGCTCTGTTGCCCTGGATATGATGGAGCTTACTCAGTCTACATGGCTCACGTTCTTATGGCGGTCGCCATTAGCATGGCGTTCGAGCGCCATAGCTTCGTAACTGACATCATCCAAGCCGTGGGATGGAAATGAGATGGCATTCTCTAGCTCTTACCTGAAAGTCCTTTCATCTTAAAGGGCTTAGTTTACCTGATGGGACCTATACCACAGCAGCTTCGTACGAGGCTGGTTACACTAATTCCGTTGGATTTGCGGGAGTGATTTGGTTTCCTTCTCTAAACCGCGCCCATGCATAAACCATGTGCTAACTATCTCTCACGAAAGAAGAACCCATATCTCTCACGAAAGAAGAAACTGTAGCACGTATCTCTCACGAAAGAAGAAGCTGCATCACTTACGTAAGGAGACCGGAGACATGGCGAACACCAATAAAAGGGGATGTAACTCCCTCAACATCTTACCTGTTCTCATTACGTGTTATGATCGGGTAACGTATCTGAATAAGAAACCAATTGTCAGAGTAACGTGTTTCTTCGATAATGCTTACCAGAACATAATATGGCCACACCCTCCAAGCCCTCCCCGTAATTATATCATTAGAAGAGCGTGCACATCCTCTCCAGTGTAACTGACGATTGGCTCCCACTATCCAAGGGAAGACCACTCTAGCCTGACTGCCACCTTGGCAAGCAGACGACCTTTTAGCACTTCTGTTTTTAAAACAAGCCAAAAGACATCGGGAAAGTGTTTTTTTTTAGCTTGGAACGGCTAGATTTGTGAAGTGGTCGATGTACTCCTGACGTATTATATAAGTATAATCAAAGAAACATATTTTTACTCATTACAAAAATTAAAAAATTACGAATGACTCGAGCAATGATACAGAAACACCAAATATCTCAGCAGTTTTTTGTCTCACCAGCGTAAGCATGGTGAGATATAGCAGTCACTTTTCTGGTGACAGCTGGGGCAATGGATGAGGCGTCAGTAATTATAAGTTTTGCGTTAAAGTTGTTGAAAATCACTTCCTACATCAGCTGCTGCATTCATATTAAATGCGCCCAGAACAAAAATAGCTTCGTTTTTCGTTCTTATTTGTGACTATTCGATACTAGTAATTTCAATTTAAATTGCCACTCTGAAAGAATGAAAAATTAAATGACATCTTATTCCAACAGTATTATTGGTGTGTGATAGACTACTTTCTAGATATCAATGTCGGTTGGCCTAAAAGTAATCGTAACCTTTACTGCTGATTAAGGCTTTTCGTTTGTTTTCTTCTTGAGCAGATCATCTGGAATATTCTATTGCTTAGACTTTAATGTTATCAACTGAATATTGTAGAAGAAAGTTAATGACAACTTGAGAAAATTTATAAGTATGTAACAAACTGGAAGGGTGCGGTAGGTTGGCGCTTAGCAGATATTCCATTTAGTATAATTGCCGCCAACAATCACAATATGCTTCCAATCACAGATTTAAAGTAGTTTAACAGATTATATTATTTTTCTTTTTTTTAAATATCCCCCGGTAAATATTAGTATCAATAAATTATTATTTGACCTCTTTATTATTCCCTTTAATGGAAGTGATCTGTCCCAACTTAAAATAAAACAATACAAAAAAGTTTGATCTTGTCAGAGTTTATGAAAACTGTGAACTTAAGAACCCTTTAATTTTTTTAATTGTAGAGTTCTGAGCTGTATTGTTTGTTTAAAAGAATCGTTAAAAACGACAATGCGAAGATTTGCTGACAATAAAACGCCAGTATGGTTGAATTTTTTTAAATAATTTTTTTCTAGTATAAGTCATTTGTATTCCGTTCTTTATGTATCTCTGATCAAACGTTTTCTTTCTTGTAATTTTTCTGGCTGCATTTTCTTCGTGGTAGATCAACAACCGTTCCTTTGATGAGGAATGTAATAAAGTTAAGGGCATGGCACATGGCTAAGACACCATGTATGAATCGCCCTTAACCTTAACGTAAACTTGAACGACGTGTGATGTATCTTAAGGATGAACAAAGTAGCACTGACGCCATTTCTTTTGGTTAAACTCACTGATAAGAGCTAATGTCATATAAACTGAAATGCGCATAGGGCCACGATAATGTAATTTTTCGGAAATTATCAGTC
Source organism: Margaritifera margaritifera (assembly GCA_029931535.1). Classification (NCBI taxonomy): domain Eukaryota; kingdom Metazoa; phylum Mollusca; class Bivalvia; order Unionida; family Margaritiferidae; genus Margaritifera; species Margaritifera margaritifera. The sequence goes on along the minus strand of JAQPZY010001699.1, from coordinate 7,779,917 downwards.
AATATTTAGAATGGCAGAGTCAGTGATTGCTATGACTATCATCCGAAATATGACCTTGAAATAGAGAAAGGCAACATGACTCCCAGTTTGGCACTGCTTACAGAAGCGACAAGTAACTAAATATATATGAATAGAATTTGACGGCACATCAGCACAATCCTGGTTATATAGTGCCTATCAATAGCTATGTAGCAAAAATGGTAAAGGCAAAGAAATTGCAAAAATAAAATTAAAAGTAACTCTGTGCTATGTAACGGAAGATACAAGCTAACGATGTTGCAAAAGCTACAAAATAAAAGCAAGCATACAAAATAAAGATTGCGTCATAAAAGGGTAAAATTATCACAACACAACGTCAAAACGTTTTTATACAAAACCGCACTTTTAAAAAATGTTCAACATCTTCTCAGGCGATATGTTTTGCGTCACACATCCCGCATTAGTAGCCTCGTATGACATGCATAAGGTCGCATTGGTCCTATTCTACATCCCCAAGCCCGCATTAAAGAAGCAACTAAATGCGGGTACAGAAAGTTTTAATGGGTCTTTAATTCAATTTTCATTAAATAAATATATAAAGATGAATCAACCTAAACTTGTTTGTGTGTGTCAAAGCTAAAAAAGGCGGGTAAATTGTTTTTATGTTTTAAATGGAGTAGTTCTTTTTTTTTTTTAATTTATTTATCACGCTGTGTTCATTTTAAGTGACAGCCTGACGGTTGGAACGCAATGATTTAATTATGACACACCTCAATTTTAAGCGGAAACAAGTTACTACAAACTGATATTATTTACAACAGTTTAAAAAAAAACAACACAAAAATAAGCGAACTGTGAGAAAAGAACACGTTTGAGCGCTTACGAACAGGAAAACTGAATCCAGCCTAAATACAGATTTTTCAACATGCAAAAAAGCATGTTGAAAAATCTGTATTTAGGCTGGATTCAGTTTGAGCAGAGCGAGGTCAAAAGGAACTGTGGATAAAACGAAGTGAAACAGTTTCGTTTTTGTTATTATCTTGCCTTGAAACCTGTAAACAGTGTGAATAAGGCCCCCTCCCCCCCCCCCAAAAAAGGATTAAATTTTGTATTAAAGTATTGATGCAGCCAAGTTCATGCCGTATTGTTGACTTTACCGAGGTGTCATTCCTATAAAATAATTGCTACCTGAGTATAGCATATAATAGAAAAACGCTGGACAAATTTGAAGGATTAAAGTTTTGTATATATACATTACCTAATGCAGTCGTAAGTTTCGAGAAGTGACCCATTTTACTTGGATTTTATGTAGAGTGTAGGATCGGTATTTTTAGGACGATTCCTGAATCATATGAGATCTATAATAAAATAACACCAAAATATGAAGAAAGGGAAAATTAAATAGCAAAAAGTACCATCCGCTTCAATTATTGGTTATTGTATACTCACTTCTGATTCAATGATCAGAGGACCAAACCCCAATGTACGAAATTTATCAATATTTCTTGTGGAACTGAGATTTGATATAATGTAGCTTACTATATATATGATAATATTTTGAGTTTTATCAGAAGTAGACATAGTAGAAAAATAATCTGTTGTTTTAAAACTGTCCTTGAATTTTCTTAAATAAAAAACAGTGCTTCTGTATGAAAAATTAAGATCTGACTATTATTTTTGCCTGCTAAATGTTCAGTGAAAAATTAATTCTTGCTAAACAACCAATAGGAAAGACATTCAAATCTCAATCTGAGGAAGAAAGTTTGAGATGTTATTGAAACACGAGTCTGTAACTTTCACAGAAAAATAACGGTTATTTATCTCAGATATGGTATTTATTGTTTAGACTAAAGAAATAAAAGACAACGGACACAACGGTCATGTCACTAGCACAATAAAATATTGAACGTTTGATGAAACAATGCGTGTGCATAACTCTGTCGCAATCTTATGTAGTAGTTAAGCATGAGAAAAGAATAGTTAAAGAGATTCGGTGTTTCCAACATAAAAATATAAAAGCTATGGATAATGCAGGCTTTCAGTTCACATGGCCTGTTCAACTAAAACTTTGGGATTTCCTTCTTCGATGAACTCTGTGTATTCGCATTTATACTGTCGTGATACCTGTTCACGCAAGTGTTGCCGTCTCCCTTCTTTTCACAGTCTGTTTTTTTTAGGATCGTAGCTGATTCATGTTAAAAATGCATATTGAAAATGCATGTTAAAATGTTGCTTTATTATCCGCAGATTTCCATTCATTTTTCTTCCTATTACTTCAATATAAGGTAGTGAGTTCATTAGTTACATATATGCAATCTGACATTTTTAAAGCAAGTATATCAATTTTTGCCCTTTCCTACTTACGAAAACAATTACGTTAAGATCACATATTGTGAAGAATAGGGAATATTTTTTGGGCTTGAAAGTGAAATTTCAGACAAGTCCATACGAGAGAGAGAGAGAGAGAGAGAGAGAGAGAGAGAGAGAGAGAGAGAGAGAGAGAGAGAGAGAGAGAGAGAATTCAGCTTACTGTGCCCTTCCCTTTCGAACCCAGTCTGCATTCTTTTTACAATATGGCGTGGAAGCGAACAATTTGAACGTAGAAATCTGATCAATTTTAGTTTTTCTTTTTGCTAAGATATTACTAAGTAAATTTATTATGAAATGTTTTTGCATTGTCACCACCACCACTTCACTACTTATTATGAAAAGATGTTTTCGGCATTGGCATCATGTATTATGCAAGGAATTGTAACCTCACTTATTCTGCATAGAATTTCATCGTTGCCAATTATTAGGATCGTTTTTCTTTGGGCCACGTTTATTATGAATGATGAAAAGTTTGCCCAGCAAAATTTCTGTGCGGCCTCCCTTGCGGAGGTGTCACTCCTTGCGATGTGTTGGCTACATCGCTGGGGTGCGAGAGGGGTACCGGGTTCGAAATACAAAGGAGGCTGCAACACAAACAACTCTTCAAATGTAGAAAGAGACGTAGCAACTTTTATTAAATTAAAACATTCTAAATAAAAACTACATAGGAAGATATATATTCCAAATACAAAAATACACATATAATTAATATAGTGATTCAAATCTTGCCGACTTCATACATTTATTTAATTTCTGTATTTTTGAATTCTGATGTAAATTACTAAATATTGAATAAACCAAAGATGGCCCGAAATAACTTAAAATATAGTAAAACTTAATATTTCGAACTACGACCAAAATAAAGATAATGAATCATGTTTTTACAAACCAAACGATATTTTATTTCTAACTTAATTATCAAACGCATGAAGTTGGCAGCAAATCTTTTACAACAATTCAATATTACAATTTCAATAAAAATGCACACAATTACAATTCATATAAATTCCTACAAAAATCTACACAGTTATAATGTATATAAATTACTAAAAGAGTATAATTTGCAATTAAATATTAAGAATAAAAACAAATAATGTTTCAAGAGAGAAAGAAAAATACCTTCCAGCACCTAAAAAATATCTTACAAAAAGTCTTTTCAAAATACAATAAAACAATTTTTCTTACCTGCAACACAAACAATACTTCAGATGAAAGAGACGTAGTAACTATTTTCTCAAGGCGCGCAGTATATTCAGTTCTTGGTCAAGGAATGCGCACTCTTTCTATATAAGGCCATGAGTTCAGGCGATACAGGCTAAAGCGAGGTCTCCAGCCACGAGATTTTCACGAGACTCTCATACAACGCATTCCCCTTTCCAAAAATGGTTATAGGTTAGTTGAACTACGCTCCTCAAACGAAGGTTGTTGAGCTGGTCAGGTGAAGGTGTTGAATTACGTAGACGTGAAAGAATTTTTGCTACCATCAGCATTTTGCCTTTACAATATCCCACCTGTGTATTGTCAGAAAAATCTCACTCCTACCGTATAGTATCAATGCTTTACACTTTTGTACTATAATGTTTTAGAGAACTCAAGCGCTAAAAATTCTGTTTTATTAGGAATTATAAACTTGCTCTTTATATAAATTCCTTAAAAATTCATCGATTAAAGAATTATAAAATTTGAATTATAAAAATTTGAGTTATAAAGATTCCTTGAAAATTCTATCGTAACAAATTTCCATGAAAAATGCAGTAGAAAAAAATCAACCTGACTTGTTGAAAATTCTAAGTGTAAATTTCAATCCATGCCCACTCCCACCATATGGAAGAGATAGGCTGGTTGATTAAGATTTTCCTAATACTCGTTTCTTTTTTTTATAAGGTTTTACGCATTATTATGTCACTATCCAATAAGATTGACAATAGTTTTGAAAAACATTACCTTTTCAAGCCCTTAATGAGGTTAAAGCGTCCTCTTGACCTATAAAAACACCATTATTTCTTGCCTAGTATTTCAAGTAATGTTTAAAAGATGATGTCACCCTATGATCAAGTCTTGAATAAAAATTCAAGTCTTAAGAGCAAATTCTTCGTATGAAAAAGGAACATCCTAATATGTACTACTAGAATAATGGCCATACTATATGACATCCTAGTATGTACTACTAGAATAATGGCCATACTATATGACATCCTAGTATGTACTACTAGAATAATGGCCATACTCTATGACATCCTAATATGTACTACTAGAATAATGGCCATACTATATGACATCCTAATATGTACTACTAGAATAATGGCCATACTCTATGACATCCTAATATGTACTACTAGAATAATGGCCATACTCTATGACATCCTAATATGTACTACTAGAATAATGGCCATACTCTATGACATCCTAATATGTACTACTAGAATAATGGCCATACTCTATATGATCCTAATATGTACTACTAGAATAATGGCCATACTCTATGACATCCTAATATGTACTACTAGAATAATGGCCATACTCTATGACATCCTAATATGTACTACTAGAATAATGGCCATACTCTATATGATCCTAATATGTACTACTAGAATAATGGCCATACTCTATGACATCCTAATATGTACTACTAGAATAATGGCCATACTCTATGACATCCTAATATGTACTACTAGAATAATGGCCATACTCTATGACATCCTAATATGTACTACTAGAATAATGGCCATACTCTATGACATCCTAATATGTACTACTAGAATAATGGCCATACTCTATGACATCCTAATATGTACTACTAGAATAATGGCCATACTCTATGACATCCTAGTATGTACTACTAGAATAATGGCCATACTATATGACATCCTAATATGTACTACTAGAATAATGGCCATACTCTATGACATCCTAATATGTACTACTAGAATAATGGCCATACTCTATGACATCCTAATATGTACTACTAGAATAATGGCCATATTATATGACATCCTGGTATGTACTACTAGAATAATGGCCATACTATATGACATCCTAATATGTACTACTATAATAATGGCCATACTATATGACATCCTGGTATGTACTACTAGAATAATGGCCATACTCTATGACATCCTAATATGTACTACTAGAATAATGGCCATACTATATGACATCCTGGTATGTACTACTAGAATAATGGCCATACTATATGACATCCTAATATGTACTACTAGAATAATGGCCATACTCTATGACATCCTAATATGTACTACTAGAATAATGGCCATACTCTATGACATCCTAATATGTACTACTAGAATAATGGCCATACTCTATGACATCCTAATATGTACTACTAGAATAATGGCCATACTCTATGACATCCTAATATGTACTACTAGAATAATGGCCATACTCTATGACATCCTAATATGTACTACTAGAATAATGGCCATACTATATGACATCCTAATATGTACTACTAGAATAATGGCCATACTATATGACATCCTGGTATGTACTACTAGAATAATGGCCATACTCTATGACATCCTAATATGTACTACTAGAATAATGGCCATACTCTATGACATCCTAATATGTACTACTAGAATAATGGCCATACTCTATGACATCCTAATATGTACTACTAGAATAATGGCCATACTATATGACATCCTGGTATGTACTACTAGAATAATGGCCATACTATATGACATCCTAATATGTACTACTAGAATAATGGCCATACTCTATGACATCCTAGTATGTACTACTAGAATAATGGCCATACTATATGACATCCTAATATGTACTACTAGAATAATGGCCATACTCTATGACATCCTAGTATGTACTACTAGAATAATGGCCATACTCTATGACATCCTAATATGTACTACTAGAATAATGGCCATACTCTATGACATCCTGGTATGTACTACTAGAATAATGGCCATACTATATGACATCCTAATATGTACTACTAGAATAATGGCCATACTATATGACATCCTAATATGTACTACTAGAATAATGGCCATACTATATGACATCCTAGTATGTACTACTAGAATAATGGCCATACTCTATGACATCCTAATATGTACTACTAGATAAATGGCCATATTATATGACATCCTAGTATGTACTACTAGAATAATGGCCATACTATATGACATCCTAATATGTACTACTAGAATAATGGCCATACACTATGACATCCTAGTATGTACTACTAGAATAATGGCCATACTCTATATGATCCTAATATGTACTACTAGAATAATGGCCATACTCTATGACATCCTAATATGTACTACTAGAATAATGGCCATACTCTATGACATCCTAATATGTACTACTAGAATAATGGCCATACTCTATGACATCCTAATATGTACTACTAGAAAAATGGCCATACTCTATGACATCCTAATATGTACTACTAGAATAATGGCCATACTATATGACATCCTAATATGTACTACTAGAATAATGGCCATACTATATGACATCCTGGTATGTACTACTAGAATAATGGCCATACTCTATGACATCCTAATATGTACTACTAGAATAATGGCCATACTCTATGACATCCTAATATGTACTACTAGAATAATGGCCATACTCTATGACATCCTAATATGTACTACTAGAATAATGGCCATACTATATGACATCCTGGTATGTACTACTAGAATAATGGCCATACTATATGACATCCTAATATGTACTACTAGAATAATGGCCATACTCTATGACATCCTAGTATGTACTACTAGAATAATGGCCATACTATATGACATCCTAATATGTACTACTAGAATAATGGCCATACTCTATGACATCCTAGTATGTACTACTAGAATAATGGCCATACTCTATGACATCCTGGTATGTACTACTAGAATAATGGCCATACTATATGACATCCTAATATGTACTACTAGAATAATGGCCATACTCTATGACATCCTAGTATGTACTACTAGAATAATGGCCATACTCTATGACATCCTAATATGTACTACTAGAATAATGGCCATACTATATGACATCCTGGTATGTACTACTAGAATAATGGCCATACTATATGACATCCTAATATGTACTACTAGAATAATGGCCATACTATATGACATCCTAATATGTACTACTAGAATAATGGCCATACTATATGACATCCTAGTATGTACTACTAGAATAATGGCCATACTCTATGACATCCTAATATGTACTACTAGAATAATGGCCATATTATATGACATCCTAGTATGTACTACTAGAATAATGGCCATACTATATGACATCCTAATATGTACTACTAGAATAATGGCCATACACTATGACATCCTAGTATGTACTACTAGAATAATGGCCATACTCTATATGATCCTAATATGTACTACTAGAATAATGGCCATACTCTATGACATCCTATTATGTACTACTAGAATAATGGCCATACTCTATGACATCCTAATATGTACTACTAGAATAATGGCCATACTCTATGACATCCTAGTATGTACTACTAGAATAATGGCCATACTCTATGTCTTCTGCTGTGTATGGAAGTGGAAAACTGTAAAACTTTTTTAATTCACTCAATTTGATTTCATTTGAACTTCATGACCTCTCTGTGACCTTGACGCCATTAGGAATAGGAAACCATCAACAAATTAATGTACTTTGTTGTTTAATTTGAGGATGGCTGTCACTTTTTATCTTCTGCGTTGCAAGAGAAGGTTATACGGAATTTTTATTCATATGCATTTAGATTGCTTGCGTCGAATTTGACCCATGTTGAATTAATTAACCTTTCCATGACCTTAGCATCCTCTCACGAGGTGACCACACCATAAAATTAATTCATACTCATTGTGGAATGACTCTAGTTAGTGGTCACTTTTACTCGTCTGGGTTGTACGAAAGTGAAATCTTTTGCACTTTTTGCAGTTTTGCTCCTAGTAGAGACGCAAACCCAAGAGTTCATAGCTTCGTATTATCTAGAAGAATATATAAGGTAAGAAGTCAATACATAATAATGTGTTTTATATTCTAAAAAAAAAAAACCTTGTCATTCACCTTCCTGTTATTACATCCACACTAGGCTATATCCAGTAGTACAATGCAGAGAATGCCAGTTCTTACCATTACTTCGAAAGTTTCATCCTATGTGACATCGTGTTCAAAGGAAGGGTTTTTACCGGCTAATGCGAAGAGAAAAAGTATATAAAATAAACGATTCACGTCCTTTCAGAAAATACTATTTACACTGAAATTTTGACCTGTCCTTATTTCATCTTGGAATTTAGAGATGAATGTCCGAGGAGGAACACACAATCAGTATTAGCTAACAACCCTACACTAACACTTTTCATCCCCAGAATATTCACGTAAAATATAACTCGGGGAAGCAAATGGAATTCTGGAGGTAGGATAAACAGACAATAACATATCATTTCATGCTTCCCAAAGTTATGAGAGGAATGAAAGCAAAGACTTCGTTAACTTGGATCAGACAGTACACACGTTTTGCATCTGTGTAGTGAGTTTGTAACGGCTTCAGTTTGATCTGTGTTTTTTGTTTTTTTTCTTCTTATGGCTCTATTGCATAACAACTTAAAATAAACCATTCTTCTGTATTTTCAAAGGCCTCCACTCTGGCATAGAATGCTATTTTAGTTGGAGGATTTTTTCCTTCATTTCTCTTTTTCTCTGTTTGATAAGGTCTATATGAATAAAAGTTCATTATAGTGGTACATACCGGCCATTGGTATGTCCGTACGTCTGTCCACACCGTATATTAAGGAGGTTAATGTCAAGTTTTTGCAAATTAAGCAAAATTTTTTGATTTTTATTTTATTTTTTGCTTTATAGCTAAATAAAAGGCAGGCTCGACAAAAAAGTTTTTCTCTTATTTTTCTGATACAGTTCATGACTACAGAGCCTCGTCGTGGCGTCAAACGACAAAGATTTTATTCATATTCATAATTTATAAATCTCACCAGGTCGAATTTATAACATTCACCAGTCTAAAATGCCTAGAGGAGAAAACGAATGTATGCTAAAATGTGATTCGATGCAGGTATATATTTACTGGTATCCCATTACAAAAAAATAAGAGCTTTATTTTCTTGCCTCGAGGAGTAAATGAAATATCGTGTGCAACCTGGCTGTAATGTAATTTAGACCATGTGTAAAATTGTCTGATGATGATAATTAACCGTGTATTTATTGTTGTCACTGGAGACATGTGCTGATGTCAGAAAGACATAAAGCGTATTTTGTTTCTGTTAAGGATTGGTCATAAACTATACCTAATGTTACTGCAGCAATTTGTGTCCAGGTATCTCTTATATATATTTTATCTCAAAGGGGGTCCAACCATGTCGTTAAATTTGAACAACCTTTTGAACTTATTTTTCTCTAACACGGCAGGGTTTCGATATAGTTCATAACTTTGCTCCTACAATCATTTAAAATCTCGAGGAATTATGGCTGTCTTAGGAGAAAAACTTGTAGATCTGATGAATATTTGTATACAAAGAAAAATTGTTCTTCACCTACCTGATTATGTTATATGTCTATAAACTAGAGATGCCTGTAATTCGTTATAAATTGCATGAAATTTATCAAGTAAGATATTAAAAGAGATATAAGTTGTATGTGCGATATATGATAAAAAGTGTAGTAAGATATATCTGCAGAGAGAAAGAGGGGGTGGGGGCGAAGAAAGTGATCGCAGATGTAATATTTTAAGTCCATTTGTACAATATCATGACTACAAAAAAGCATGCACATACAAAGAAAATAACGTTTGGCAGAAGAGGCACACCTTGCATTTCATGGACAAAAAAATAACATCTTGGCATTGTAACTGAATATAAAAAAATAATATTAACTGTCATGGATAATTTGTTAGGTAAAGGGGACAAGTGGAATAGTGGGAGAAATAAATCAACAAAGCGGAATCAAACAAACGATTACATTCATGTCTGTATAATTATGTTCGCTTTTTTAAGTTTTAAGTAATAAAGTGACAATGCTATTGTGTCGAGAAATTAAGGAAAATTGAAAGAATTGGGTATTACTTCTGCCCAAGTTGTCATGAAAATACAGGTTTATTAGGTGTTTGTCGTTTTTGGGAGGTATACATTGATCCATAACTTTTGTATCCTTTCATGTGGTTTTTATGCTAATGTCTTGCTATGTTACAAGAATTACGGACGTGTGTCCGATTAAATTCTGACATAATTTTATGTGCAACATAAAAGGAAAGATTATAAAAATCACGTACGAGAGCAAAACTATTTCCGACTTAACCGGATTGAGAAAGAACGGATCTTAAATAGTGTGGTCTATAACAAATCTAATGCTATTAAATTATAAAAAACACTAGATATATAGCGATCACTCGTTAGATTTTACGAAATAACCACTGAATCTGAACTCCCTAGAATCTTAAATGAGTAAGTTTTGGTCATAGATGTACCGAGAAATCCCAACGCATCGCATTTAATGTGTGAAGGTAACTTACATTCAAAAAATGAATTGGATAAAATAAAGATGAGAAGAATTATATTAAAGTCACTAGCTTGCACTTAATCACCTAGATACCAATTAGTTTCTTTGTGACTTTCAATATAGTTTGCTTTTTTCCATTTGATTTATTTCTTGACTATATATTAGGATAAAATGGGTAAGTTGCCACTGAAATATCTGTTGAATAAAATAAAAATTGTAATGAATAAATTTAAAACTTTTTTATTCAAGCTAAATGATAATATTTTCCACTGATATATATTAGCAATAACCTTATTGCTTCCGTCACATTGAACTCTATATCAGCAGTAATTTTTGTTGCTAATGGAAAACAAGTAGTAAATATGCCAATCTGAAGATTTACGCTATTAAACTATCCAGTCATTTTTATGGGAACATGGTTTTGTGAAGAGGACCAACCCATTAGATGAGATTTATTGTGTTGTTTTCAAAGAGTAAGTTTGCCCCATGCCGAGATTATTTTTGTAAAATCACAAAATCACAGTTAAATGCTTGTCAGACCACAGCCATACTGTCAGACTGAAAGCGACTTTTCTCACAAAAAGCAAAATAAAACTTGAATAACGTTTTTTTTTTTTTGTTGCGTAAAATTAGATATGGTATAATCGTAATCTTTCTCGAAAACAAGAATATTATATTTGTTTTTAAATAGTATGAATTATAAACCAATAAAACCCTGATGGGATTGTATTAAATAGGACGCTACCCATTATATTATACCTTGAAATTCCTTGATTTTTAGTCAGTATTTTGCATGATAGTATGAAAAACTGGCAGCTAAAGAACGGACCCATACCTGAGATTATTTACACAAGACCGCATTTCAATATTGCAATATTTCTTTTGGCGGTATTTTTCCTTTTAATAAATGTAAATAGTTAAAAGTACACAGTTTTCTGGGTTTTTTTTCTCTCTCATATATACTAAGTATTAGTATTCAATTCTTTGATCTTGGTTTCACCATAACAAAACAGTATATAAATAGATATATTGTTTACGTCTTTGTGTTTGTAATTGTTATTTGTTTGTGTTGTCCGCCTTGAAAAAGGAATCCGCAGAATCGAAAGCGCCTGACCAGTTTCTCTGACTTGCTGCTCCATACTTTGTTATGTTTATTTCTTCGTAAATTGTCCTTGACAAAAGCGATCCCGCAAAGATCTGGGACATTTGGAGATTGTTATATATATATATATATATATATATATATATATATATATATATATATATATATATATATATATATATATATATATATATATATATAAACGTCGATTATCTGGACCCTATGGTAGGCATAGATTTCGTCCGGATTATCGGTCGTCCGGATGATCGAAGTTTGGTCAAAAAGTAAATTTGTGAATAAGTGTCAAAGGGCATTGATCAAGGTAAACCGGGCTGACATGGATTCTATTCACACCTGTGCTGGTAGGCGATTAACTTTTATCACACGTTAAGTCACCATTGATCTTTGATCGACAGTTAATTACGTAGGTTTGGGATTCAGAATGGCTTTGATTGCACCTTTACAATTCGTTAATCCCGCTAGATTATCATGTAATTTCCATAGGACAAATTCCATATTGTCATAACGGTACTCGCTTAGCGACAATAGGGTGTAAGAATAAAAGTTCTCTCTTTGTATTTCACTCTCTGCCTCCCTCTCTACTAAATTAATTTATTTTTACTTTAAAAAGATCATTTAGTTATTCATAATACCATGTAATTCAAAACTGTATGAGATTATATTCGATCGCATTTGCTTCTGATTTATGTTACTCTGTTCCACGTTTGTGTCGTGATCGTGAAATTAGTTCCATTTATAGACATGTACATTAAAAAAAAAAAAAAAAAAAAAAAAAAAACAGGGGACACGGTAGCAGTCCGTACGAGGGAATAATCTATATAGTACGAGCCGGTCCATAAGAAAATCAACAATGTGGCATGAGAAGGAGATTGTGAGATTTTCAGATCTTTACATTGTTGGAATTTCTCCATTCAAACGGCGCTTGTTTTTGTGCTGTCTTCAAAATAGAACGGTTACAACGTACGCGCTAAATAACGATAGTAAAATAAATTGAACGGCACGCCTAACAAATGACGTCACTTGAATATTTTAAGCGTATCATGAATGAAAACATGTCGATTTTACTTTATCACGCCAATATCACGTTAGTGAAGCGCCAAACAAAGACATATTTTTACATGTGACTCAATAAACGTAGGTGCACGTTATCATCTAGAATACAATTACCTGAGCTATTGGATAAAAACAGCAAAGATTGATACGTTAGTGTGTTTTGTGGGTTTAACGCTATTTTTCAGCACATGATAGGCTATACACGGCGGCCAGCATATCTGGTGGAAGAAGAACGCGGGAAAAGCCCGGGAAGAACCACCGATCCACGGGAAGCTACTGCCAAGCTTTCTCACATACCCGAGACTCGAACCCACGCGGGCAGAGGTGAGATGTCAGTGATCGGTAAAGGTGCCTCGTAAAGATTGATACATTCTAGTTCTCATGTCGTTTGGAATGTCACGGTCAGATATGTAATACAATTTTCCAAACATTAATAGGAATACTTGTGACTATAATAGTTGTATGTAAGGTATTTCAGATCAGAAGACAAATGTAACAGCCAATCCAGCTATGAAGAAAGACTTAGACACATGGAAAAAAAGACAAATGTAACAGCCAATCCAGCTATGAAGAGAGACTTAGACACATGGAAAAAAAGACAAATGTAACAGCCAATCCAGCTATGAAGAAATTCTCAGACACATGGAAAAAAAGACAAATGTAACAGCCAATCCAGCTATGAAGAAAGACTCAGACACATGAAAAAAAAAAGACAAATGTAACAGCCAATCCAGCTATGAAGAAAGACTCAGACACATGGGAAAAAAGACAAATGTAACAGCCAATCCAGCTATGAAGAAAGACTCAGACACATGGAAAAAATGACAAAAAGAAGAACATCCAACATCTTCTTACAACATGTCTTGAAATTCTGTATAGAAAAAATGTTTTGCTTTCCTAATGTATCTTCCATACTTATTAACGTTTCTAATCATTGTGCTTCTGAAACAACCCAAGATCGATTGCCTGTTGCCATATATATATATATATATATATATATATATATATATATATATATATATATATATAATATTGTCACGTATATTTAATCAATAATGTGTGTTTAAATCTTGTCCATGAAGGTAAGTTGTACTTTAGATTCTGGTCACTTGTAAACAGAATGTTTACAAGCATTTGAGTTCAAGGCCACTCTTGTTTGCAGTTAGACTGTTTTTTTCATTGGATCGCTTTACATCCTGTTATGATGTAGGTCAAGTGAGAATGTGTATAAATAGGGATTTGGCAAACAAATAATTCATTCCTGTTTTAGATCAGTCTGTGCGAATCCATTTGAGATCAGATTTTACAGTTTGTGCCGTTGAAATCAGATATAATTCGAGAGGAATTATTTATTTAAAATATTCATTGGAACTACTAAAGTGCTCATTTACTTTTGAATTAATACATTACTTTGGACTTTTTTGAACTAATTCAAAGACATTCTGGATTGTATCATTTTATATCAGGACATTCAAGACTGTTGGAACTCATTCGGAACAGTCTATAATTTTGGACTTGTGATTAGAACATCTAGGATTATTTGTAATTTGATTCACAATATTGTAAGTATCTCTTGAATTTCGCGTTGTATTGTAGGGAAATGAATTGCTTGTTGATATTACTTAAATTGTTGGTTTCACTTTTTTTCTGTTACATATTTTGTAAGATCTAGAGTCATAACAATATATGTATAACAAGTGCGCTGTATCTTTGATATAACACGAGAAGTATACATTTTTCATTAAAAGGAAACGAGGCCTGCCGAGTTTCCTTTTAATGAAATATTTCTACAACAAGTGGTATATCAAAGATACAGCATACATACAATACTATATTTTATTTATACCACATACAAATACACATACTTATGTTCCAACGGAGTTTAAGATTGACTGCAGTATTGACGGAGGGTGTTAACTCTTCACATCCCTTTCCAGCACGTCCGCTACAAAATGTAGTTCTGCAGGGATTGTAGCTATTCACAATCCTTTTGGAAATTGTTAATTTGCTTTTTTTTTGAGCTTCTATTTTCATTCATATTGATTAAATAAAGAAAAGAGTCGCTTGGGATTTAAACATGAAAGTTGGTTTAAATCCAGAAAGTAGAGCACTACAAACATTGCATGGCTAGAGTCCCGAGCAGTGAAAGCACTGCCATTCGATCACCGATGAGTAAATCGAAACAAGTGGTGGAATAGTCTAAGCGAAATGACGAACCAGCAAGAAATAATTCAAGCATTTAAAGTTATTTACAGTGGATCTAAGGCATTGCTGTGCTTTTCTTACCATTGCTACTGAACATAACATTGTTTTTACTCTCTCTCTCTCTCTCTCTCTCTCTTGGTCGGTTTGTCTGCCTGTTTTACCATCATAGGGTAAAACTTACATACTGACTGAGCAACCAACACAGTCTGAAAGAGGAAGAGAGAGAGAGAGAGAGAGAGAGAGAGAGAGAGAGAGAGAGAGAGAGAGAGAGAGAGAGAGAGAGAGAGAGAGAGAGAGAGAGAGAGGGAGAGAAACCTCCAGATATTTTAATATTTAAAAATGGTATGTTTTAGAACCTTATTATGGATCCTTTTCAGTTCCAGTCGGGTTTACCTTTCTTATGAAAAGGTGTCTGCCATTTTTTTTTTTTTTTTTGGGGGGGGGGGGGCAACACGATTCTTTGGCATTATTAAAAGGAATGGAATTTGTTACATACTGGTATTAGAAGATAGCACTATATGTAAATGATTTATTCTGCATATAATATTTGTTATTTACAAAATTATTCTCTTTTTTAAATACACACAGACTTCTTGAAATCATTCAATTTTTTCATGGAGATAATGTTTCCAATACATTTGCTAAGGGAGATACCCCCAAAAGATGGCTGACAGTGATTTAAAGGGAAGTAATTATAAAAGTCTATGACATCATGTTAAAAATATCTATTGGTAAAAAAATAAAAACAAAATATAGCATCAAATAGATTGTGTATGCCAAGGAATTTACAGTTCGGCCTACTCGTATCCACAGGCAATTGCAACTTTGTATCATTGATATCGAATAACACTGTAGAAAAATCTCATGGAAAGTGTACATATATCATTATAATGGCTCGGATTCCTCTAGGTTACTTGGTGTAAGTTCAAATCCAAGGTTTTCATACAACTCATATTCCTTTTTCTCTCTCACTCCACATATTTCTACGTATTGTTGTCCCTTAGGGCATGAGAGAGAAATAATAGGGAAAGAAGAGGGAATTTTGATTAAAATTGTGTAACATGTTTAATTCATTACAAAACGGGGATTTTTTTCCCTCTCATTATTTTCTTATATTATTAATCGTTATTAAGCGGAAATTCATCACTGATCGAGAGAATAAAAAAGCAATAGTCTATTGTTGACACCATAATTATATGAGTATTTATAAGCCAAGGGCGTTTCACAATTTGATATACCCGAGGCTCTTCCTCATGAGTTCGAAGGATTGGTCTTTACGAAATGCAATGTAACATTACATTGACTATTATCACGTTAATGAAAAGTAAATAGTTTTTATTTTCTTGTGCGTAAAGGGGCCTGTCTCCAATAATTTTCTTTAAGCGTGACATTTAAACAAACACGTATTGAGCACCTACCAATTTATTCACACTCACGACAGCAGACGAGAAATACTACACCCTAATGAACTAATGAAACTCCAGAACAAATGGAATAAAAAGACGACTAAAGGGATGCTTTTCTCAGAGAGTTCGATATAGTGCATATATATATATATATATATATATATATATATATATATATATATATATATATATATATATATATATATATATATCCTCTTGGCAATCTGATCATCTGATCATCGTTTGTACAGAACTGATCACGATTGAAAATCGACATACGCCTCATTATCAAAAGCCATGATATCCATAAGCGAGACACTGTATTCAATCATAAAAGTCTAGATCTTGCACATTGGCAATATTGGTTTAGCAAAGTCTGAACCAGATATTCACCAAAAACGAGCACTGTTCACCGTAAGATGGTATATCTATCTATCTATCTATCTATCTATCTATCTATCTATCTATCTATCTATCTATCTATCTATCTATCTATCTATCTATCTATATATATATATATATATATATATATATATATATATATATATATATATATATATATATATATATAATCGCCTAGCAATCATTCAACAGCAAGAGATCAGCAAACATCGAACATAAACACGTACCGCAAAAGGTTGGAAGAAATATAAAATATGGAGAAAAAAAGAATAATGATATTATATCAAATATGAGCCTTACGGCATTGCTAATAAAAAAAATCAATCGTTTGCATTAACATTTTGAATGTCATGGCGCTATGAAATTTGTTATAAAGTAGTACAATGTATTAACTCTTTAGTCATACAAAAATTTAGAGAATCCTACATTAAAAAACAAGCACGAAACACAGATTACACACACACCGAAACACCCACCCACGCACACACACACATATAAATATATAATGAATGTATCTTAATATCTGGATCGTTTCCTGTACCGAAGATGAAGACTGAACATTACAAGATAGGTGTCCGTTATGATGCCGAGTGTCCTGTATGATACTGAGTGTCCGTTATGATGCTGAGTGTCCTCTATGATGCTGAGTGTCCGTTATGATGCTGAGTGTCCTTTATGATGCTGAGTGTCCGTCAGTGGTGTACTGGCCATTGGGTATACCGGGACAAATCCCGGTGGGCCGCCGCATCGGTGGGCCGGTGGGCCGTAAAAAAAATCCGTTTTTACCGGTGTTTTACTGGTGTGAGCAAAACCCCGGGGCCTGTCCCGGCAGATAAGTCCAGGGCCGAGTTGCTTACCCAGTACACCCCTGGTGTCCGTTATGATGCTGAGTGTCCGTTATTATGCTGAGTGTCTCTTATGATACTGAGTGTCCGTTATGATGCTGAGTGTCCTTTATGATGCCGAGTGTCCGTTATAATGCTGAGTGTCCTTTATGATACTGAGTGTCCGTTATAATGCTGAGTGTCCGTTATAATACTGAGTGTCATTTATGATGCTGAGTGTCCTTTATGATACTGAGTGTCCATTATAATGCTGAGTGTCCGTTATAATGCTGAGTGGCCGTTATAATGCTGAGTGTCATTTATGATGCGGAGTGTCCTTTATGATGCTGGTGTCCTTTATGATGCTGAGTGTCCTTTATGAGACTGAGTGTCCGTTATAATGCTGATTGTCCGTTATAATGCTGAGTGTCCTTTATGACGATGAGTGTCCGTTATGATGCAGAGTGTCCTTTATGATACTGAGTGTCGGTTATAATGCTGAGTTTTCCGTTATGATGCTTAGTGTCCTTTATGATGCTGAGTGTCCTTTCTTATACTGAGTGTCCGTTATGATGCTGAGTGTCCTTTATGATACTGAGTGTCCGTTATAATGCTGAGTGACCGTTATGATGCTGAGTGTCCTTTATGATGCTGAGTGTCCGTTATGATGCTGAGTACAAACCAAAGTTCTCTGTTCTTGAGTAAGGAGACATTATTTTCTCTCCCATAATTTACTGCAAAAATAACATTCAAATACGTCTTGAACACTAGCTCCATAAACATAGCATTCAAATACGTCTTGAATACTAGCTCCATAAATGTTCTCTGACTCTGTAGTGTATTCTAGTGAAACCGTCTTCCGTCTATTGCACCCTTCTCCCATATATACATCAATCTTTATTTCCTCTTTTCAGAGATAAGTATGCAAACAAAGGAAAAAGAAAACAATATTGAAATGAATTGAATTAGTTATATACAATTAACAGAGGTGTACATGAGAGGAATCTATGAGTCTTCCCTATGAGGATTTTTATATGAGGACACTATACTTATTAAAAGTAAGGTGCACTCTTGCGCAATCCTCCAATGCTTAATTATTGTACACATCATCATTATTTTACAGAAAATAATATTTTATATGTAATATAAAAAAAAAATATTAAAAAAAATAGCATGCATGAAGACATGATGACATGATTATCAAGATTTCTACGATCACATAATTCCAAATCTTGATAATTTGAAAATCGATCTTATTACAATGAAAAGAATCCATAAATTACAGTTGCAGAGAACACTGAGGCAGACATTATAAAATATCTCAGTATTTCAGGCTCATCTAAGCCGATACCGTTGGGAAATTCCCTACCCAGGAGATATTGAATAAATTCTTCATCTGATATATTATGAAGGTACACGCCAAGACGAATGTCAAAGTTATTCATAATATGTGTCCAAAATATGTCTCGTTGTCGTACAGTGTTCTGACAGAAAATAAATGCATGGATTATTACATCTGTGTAAGAATAACTGCAGTGTTTACAAACTTGCATAGTATTATTTGGAACAGTTATCAGAACATTTACAAGTGATGTAATTAACTGTAACTCTCTTGCTGTTTTTGGAGTTTGCCATAAAATTGAGGGTTTTATAGAAGTATGAACATTTTTGAATCTTTTGTAGGAAAGGTCAGTATAGCACAAGTTTGTAAAGCGCTCGTTTTCATATTTATGAGTAGCATGTTTTATAATTTGTTTCCACTGTATTTTGCCTGGAAATATTTTGTCTCTAACAAAAGTTTAAATAAATTCATAAATATTATATTTCTGCAAAATGCTACATATATCTGGAATAAAGCCTTTTTGTTCTGTAACATCAGATATAGTCTGAATAAAAATATTCTTTTAGTTGTTACATTTTTTGGAAGACGGGATAATTTATCAAGAAAGTTCAGTTTCCTTTTATCAATTTCTGATATAATTCTCTTTATCTCCAGTAAACTTTCGCTCATTCCTGCGGGAATAGAGGGAAAGACTCCCAAGACGAACAAGTTTTAGCTTATTCTGATGCAGATCTTGCGACGCGTCTTCATTTTAGAACACTTCTCAATCTCCCACAACCAGCTTTGAATTCTACGGTTCATCGTCTTAGCATAGTCCTTAATAACGTTGAAAATACTCGTATAGTCTAGAAAACAATCCACAAAGAAAAATTGCAAAACTATTAAAATCCAACCATGCCTTCCTTTAATCAACAAAGTAATTTATAACTGTAACACCCTTCCCTCACTATTTATTGTACAGAACAGTTTTATTTCCTACTTTTATATTACAGTTAAGTCATACTGGACAGTTTAACAAATACTTTTCATTAGAATTATCAAACATTATGTAATGCTCTATAAAATCCTCAATGACATCAAGTCAAAAAGCGTTTAATTGTGGCACAAGACATCAAGTCAAAAAGCCTTTAATTGTGGCACAAGACATCAAGTCAAAAAGCGTTTAATTGTGGCACAACAAAATCATTACCCACCAAAGCAATATTTCACACTTCTGGCGTTAACAGATTTAACATCTTCAATTTTGTATCAGATGACACATATCTCTTTACCCATATATATTTCAATGAATTTATAAAATGATGGACATTGACCATTATTATGCCACCTTCTTCATAGTCTTTTCTAATGACTAGTTGCTGTATTTTATCTCTTGAAACATTCCAAAGAAAATTAAAGAACATCTTATTTAACTCATTTATAACCCTCTTTGATGGGGGTGGTAGAGTATGAAATAGATGGTTGTGATTATAATAATTTTACCAAATGGAGTAGATGATATTTTTGACCACTGAGTCAGTAAATCGTTTATCTCTCTAATTTTGTAGTGGTAATTAATGGAAATCACGTGCTTCATATATATTGAAAATTCGGTTCTTTAATACAATGAATTCAACGTGTTCCCAAGTTAAATTAAAATAATGACATAATTTAGTCTTACTGTTCAGTTTGCTAACCAACCAGACTGCATGTGTCTTTTCAATATTTATGCTTAAAACAGACAATTGTTAGTTTGGATATAAGAGTTCTAAAGCAGATTTTAATGATTTTTCTGATCTGTCCAGAATGAGTAACGTATCATCAGCATATTGTGAGAATAAAAACTTAAAGTGTACTATTTGGATTCCTGTTATATCAAGATTTTTTCTTATATGAGCCAGATTTTCTGCATATATTACAAAAATGTAAGGAGTTAACAATACATATTTATTAGGTTAATTTCATTGGCAAACATTTCCAACACGGCTGGATGAAAAAGAATGAAGGAAGGTTGTAAATGGATTCCACAAGAAATCATTGGCACAGTTAAACCCTCCTGTAGTTATTTCACTTCATTTTGAGCGGATGCATGTCAAGCTACGGGTTAATTTCAAATCTATATTATACGTTAAAGAAGTTTGACTTGCTTGAGTATCTAACTGATTATTTGCAGCATTCCGAAATTCCAGATAAACAAAATTGGAAAGAAATTGTAAGGTCAAAAATTGCTGGTCTTGAAAATAGCCTCTGGAGAGTTCGTATGTCTAATCAAGCAGATTTTGATAGATTCTCTTCGATACACGAATCCTTGCGACCTGCCTCAGTATGGCAGTCTGCTAAAACCAGACAGCACACTAAGGTATTTACATATGTAGCTAAACTATGGGCTGCTGTTCCTCAAACACAGCTCGATATGTGTATTCGATGTGGGAATGTTTATACAGACTTGATACTTCATTGTTGTGTTGCTTGTCCTTATATGTCGGATTTCAGAAACTCTTTCTGGGATTTCCTGACTGATAAATTTCCACTGAGCCTGCATATTACGTTATTTAATGCAGAAGATGAGCTGCTACTGCAATATCTTCTAGGTAAAAGGTTACCAGCAGGTGTAATCGACAAAGAAAACTGCAAGTTATTCGCCCTGTATGCAGCATACTTTGTCATGCAGTGTGCAGCTATCTTCTGCAAATAAGGTACTTAAACTTGCAACTTATGCAGCTGAGGAACACTTTAATGATGGATATACTGTAAGAATCTATGTTCTAGTATTCTATTTTATATCATAGACGAACAATGTTATGATATTCATTTTTTTTTTTTTTTTTTTTTTTTTTTAATTCGTGTTTGTTTGTTTTGTATTCATTTCTTTATTCTAGTACTTATTTATTGATTGTATTCAGATGATTTATTGTTATATCATGCAATCTTCTACGGAAGGAAATAAAGATGATGATGATCAGACAGACCCGTCATTTTTTCTCCTGGGATGCACATACAGTACTCGAATAGTTGACTTTTCAACCGTTGAATGTGGTAAATGCTGGTCACCCACACAAAATAGTCACGATCTTTATCGATTCCAGAACTAAACAGTTTTCAAGTAGACCGTCCAATAAAACCTCTTGCACAAAATCATATATATAGTATTTTGCTTGTTAAGATGTGGTGACGTTCATCCCAATCCAAGACCTATCAATTCTTGTCCGTTAAATAACAAATCTACCAATTCAAAAAGATATCCGAAATACCCATGCGTACAATGTCGTAAAGGGGTAGCAAAGCGAATAATTGTGATTTCTGTTATTGTGTTGGACCCAAATTAATTGCACCGGCTATATCTCTGATGAATATCACAATGAACTCTTTGCCACGGAATCTAATTTGCTTTCATCTGTGCTGGATGTTTTTTCACAATTCTACCATTCCCCTCAGATTTTGATGAAAATTCTGAATTACTAGAATAGCATTCCACCCTTTAAAAACTCTCTGAAGTAGATTTTAACCTATTTCAATATTTCAAAAGGAAAGGTTTGTAATATAGTGCCAGTGGTTATGCAGATTATGTTTATTTGCCGATCACCTTACCATGTCCGATTATATGCAACTTAATAAGCATCAAATAACTGGCTTTTTAACTTGTTCTTACATATTTACTGCCTATTAACATTTTATAAAATCATGTAAATTTACTTAAAAGTACAAATGCATGTGTTAAAAAAAATTAGTACTTAAATTATAAACATAAATAGAACAAGATGATTATAAATTAATACAACATAAGTATGCACCATCAATATATATATATTATGTTATAACTAAGGGGGACATAGCTGATATATTATATTAGATTTGACTGAGTTCATTGTGACTCCTATATATGTTACTTAGATTTGACTGAGTTCATTGTGACTCCTATATATGTTATTTAGATTTGACTGAGTTCATTGTGACTCCTATATATGTTATTTAGATTTGACTGAGTTCATTGTGACTCCTATATATGTTATTTACTTTATTTCATCTGATCACAGCGTTTATTTGGACAAAATTTATGTAAGGTCTATAAACTATATTTAGCAACTGTTGTTGGGATGAGCATTGCATTAAAGAGTGCAGAAAGTTTGCTTGTTATGATCTAGAGTCATGTACCGTTTTTATAGTAGTGTTGTTCCTTATATGAATTTGCTATACACTTAATTGATTTGCTTGCATGGGTACAGTTTATTGATTTTTGCCGAGCTCGATGCTTATATAAAATAGCACATATACACATATTTTACATAGTTATATAAAATGGCACATATACACATATTTTAAATAGTTATATAAAATAGCACATATACACATATTTTAAATACTTATATAAAATAGCACATATACACATATTTTAAATAGTTATATAAAATGGCACATATACACATATTTTAAATACTTATATAAAATGGCACATATACACATATTTTAAATACTTATATAAAATAGCACATATAAGTAGTAGAGGGGGGTATTGGGGTACGGGGGGCACTTGGGGTATCAACGGGAATTTAACATGGCGGGGGGCACTTGGGGTACCAACGGGAATTTAACATAGCGGGGGGCACTTGGGGTACCAACGGGAATTTAACATGGCGGGGGGCACTTGGGGTACTAACGGGAATTTAGCATTGGGGGCACTTAGGGTACCAACGGAAAAAAAAATGGAACATGGCAATCATGGAAAAATTAATCTTTTCTTGAAAAATTGGTGGCCCTGAAAAGGGCCATTGGAGGAGGATTACTTTTTCCTCCAACATTGAGTGAAGAAGCCTAGGAAGGTGGTGTGAGATTTTTTCTTCTTCTGGAGTGGTGGTGGATTGGGCAGCCAGTCGGGATGTTCCATACGTCTGAACTTATCCTGGATTTTCATCCAGTTTAAATTCAGGCGTTGAAATTCCTTTTCTTTCCTGGCTTGCTCCTTTTGACTTCGTTCCAGAGCCCACAAGATCTTAATGTGAGCTACTTCTTGCTCCAAAACTTTTTTAATAATAATTTTGTCGTGTGAAGATTTATCTCTTCACGCCTGACGCTACTGGCGGGTGGATAGATCCAACAATCTTCCTTCACTTGGTGTAGGAAGTATTCCACCCCATCCAGTAAGTCGAGGGCCGACTTGATAAAACCCACACGACAAGGAGCCGAAGAAGTCTTTTGCGATTCCTCCACCAAGACATCCTTCACCAGCCTCCTCGCTGAAGTGAGAGCCGCTAGTTGGCTGGTGACGTATGGCTTGGTGGCAGGATATCTCCACCAACACTCCAACCTTTCCACCAAAGACTCCACACCCACCATGATATCCCAGGCTTCCTGCAATAGCTCTACCGTGTTCATTGTATCGGAGTGAAAGTATGAATGGTGCGACTGACTGACTGAATTTGAATTATAGACGTGTGCGACTAATCTCGTCATGTACGTCTGATTAATATGCGCACAGCGCACTATTTAATTTGCCCCCAAACTGTTGCTGTAGCATCTGTTTGGGGTTCGTCAAGCGGTCAAAACAGAGCTGTAAAAACCGCTTGCGCTTTACTGCATGCACCGCATGCTATTTAATTAATCGGCGTGGGGGTGCGTATCGCCCTCACGCCATTTAATTGTGTGCCCAGCACACTGTCTGTTGCTTTGTAATGTCCGGGCGCGGAAAAGGGGGAGTCGGGAACGGCCAGAGAGGAGCTTCTGCGTCACATGGTGGTGTCCGTGGTCCAGGGTGTGATTTTGCCTAAATATTGATGTCGTCTTGCACGTGTCGCTATTTTAAGAATTTTTAATTTTAATGAACTCTATATGATTGGCTGACTGGTACCGTGTTGAAGTTGGGTTAAGTCCAAGGAGCTTTGCCCTATACTTGATTTTATGCATGTCGTAGTGTTGTTGTTGAAGTAATCGTTGCCACTTTGTGCGGCTGGGCCTGATGGCTTTTGGTTTTAAGCCACCTTATATTGTCTAAGGGTTTTTAAGTTTCTTGTAAGCAGTTGAATTTGCTGCCTTTTTGATTGGAAACTGGGTTTAAATTGTAGATTATATACCGCTTTGTGCAGTGGGCCCCTGATGGTTTGGACTTGTGACCACCTTATATTCTTAGGTTCGATTTGGGCCATTGAGAGGGTCCTATTTAGGTAGATTCAGTGGATCTGGGATAAATCATGAACTATATATCGCATTGTGCAGTGGGCCCCTGATGGTTTGGACTTGTGACCACCTTATATTCTTAGGTTCGATTTGGGCCATTGAGAGGGTCCTATTTAGGTAGTTTCAGTGGATCTGGGATAAATCATGAACTATATACCGCATTGTGCAGTCGGCCCCTGATGGTTTGGACTTGTGACCACCTTATACTCTTAGGTTCGATTGGGGCCATTGTACGGGTCATATTATTGTTCCATTGGTGCGTTGTTCTGATACTCCTTGGACTGTTTTTTTTTTTTCGAATATCGGTACCAGTGTGGGTGTTTAGAGAGAGAGCGTTAGAGAAAGCAGAGTATACAGTCATGCATGTATTAATTAAAAAAGAAACAACTTTTTTTTTTTTTTTTTTTTTTTTTTTTTAATAAGATTTTTTTTTTTTTTTTTTTTTTTTAAAAAGAAGAAACATTCATTCATCAATTCATCCATTCTTTTCCTTCCTTTCGTTAGTGGTCATGCATGGGGGATGGTTATGGTTGTTGAAAAATAGCGAAAACAAAACTTGCTTTGCTTGTTATTAATTGTCCTATTTTTCAGATACTTGCAGTGCGAGGGCCCAAGTTCGTTTAGACGTACCCTCCACCGTAAGGGCTGGGGATTTACCTGGTTCCTCCCTGCGTTTTGATCTGACCTTTTAATTTTATTTTAAATTTTAAGTTTATTTTAGCTTTTGTGTCTAATTTTTGCCTGGCTGTCCTAATGATTTGAGGTTCAAATACTTGCAGTGCGAGGGCCCAAGTTCGTTTAGACGTACCCTACCACCGTAAAGGCTGGGGATTTACCTGGTTCCTCCCTGCGTTTTGATCTGACCTTTTAATTTTATTTTAAATTTTAAGTTTATTTTAGCTTTTGTGTCTAATTTTTGCCTGGCTGTCCTAATGATTTGAGGTTCAAATACTTGCAGTGCGAGGGCCCAAGTTCGTTGAGACGTACCCTCCACCGTAAGGGCTGGGGATTTACCTGGTTCCTCCCTGCGTTGTGATCTGACCTTTTAGTTTTATTTTAAATGTTAAGTTTATTTTAGATTTTTGTGAGGAGACCGGAACTTTATGTGTATGTGTGTGTGTGTGTGTGTGGGGGGGGTGTTTTTGGTTATAATTTTCCCCTTTTCCCTATGGCAGAGATGAACCCTAAGATGTTTGCATACATCGAGTTGATGTTGTTCGTTTTGGTGTTAAAAAACGTCGGGTACTGGGCTGGTGCGTTTATTTTGGTTTGTTTTTCCTGGAAATCTGTCCTTTCTGGTGTGTATTTGGGGCAGGTATTAAAGATATGATCTAATGTTTCCGGGACGGGGCAGTGAGGGCAATTTATGCCTGCTGCTCTTATCTCTGGTATAAAAGTTCCAAAACTGCTGGCTAAAAGGGTTTTGCCAGTTTTGAGTCGAGTTATGACTTTGGAGTCGTATGGGTTTACCAATTTAGGGGCTGCTATATTCCTGCTAACTTGTTTTTGCAGTCGATAGAGTTTTCTCCCTATTTGCTGAGTTATCCCATTCCCTTTGCCATTTAGTATCTATTTTCTGCCTTATTATACTGTAAATTTCCAGTACGCTATAATCCATTTGGTGTATTTCCGATTCTTTAAGCTTTCTTTTAGCTTCTTGATCTGCCCTTTCATTCCCTGGAATATCGATGTGGGAGGGTACCCACATGAATTCCACAGTATATTTTTGTTGGTCCAGGGTTTTTAGTTTTAAATATACTTCCCGTAACATGTTTTCCCTGCTGGACGAGTTATTTGTTTCCAGGGTTCGTAGCACACTGAGGGAGTCGCTGATTATCACTGTTTTGGCTGTGTGGGTTTCTTCAATCCATTTTATAGCTTCCTTAATTGCCCAAAACTCGACTGTATAAATGGAGCAGTGATCAGGCAGCCTTGCCCCTAGTGTGATATTCTCCCCCGGGATTACGACTGCGGCTGCCGTACGCATGGGTTCCAGTGATTTTGACCCATCGGTGTATATTTGTGTGTAGCCCTCATATCTATTCGCAAGATCAGTTAAGATTTTTGCCCTGATTTCTAACGGGTTATGTTGTTTGTCCCCATAGTTTAATGCTTCGACATTGATTTTGGGGGCCTTACAGGTCCATGGTGCGGTGTCCGGGTGTTGTATTATTTCCGCTTGGGTATTGATCAGTTCTAACTCCCTGTGTAGTTCATGGATTTTTTTCCCTCCTGGTAGGTTTGCTTTAAGTTTATGTCAGAAGGGCTTGTTGCACTTGTTTATGATAATGCGGGTGGGGTGAGATTTCGGGTGAATTGACAGCCGTGTCTCGTAGCGCAGGAGTAACTCCTCCCTTCTAAGGTGTAGAGGGGGTTCACCTGTTAAAACTCGTAGCTCGTCCCCAGAAGTGCTAGTGAGAGCGCCGGTGCAAATAACAAGAGCCTGGTACTGAATTCGATCTAGTTGTTTAAGTACATTAGGGTGAGCCGAAACATATGCCTGGCACCCGTAATCTATTTTCGATCGAATGAGTGTCCTATATAATGTAAGGAGTGTGGTCTGATCCGCCCCCCACTCAGTCCCATTAAGGTTTTGTAAGAGGTTTAGATCTTTTCCGCATCTCCTTACTAGCTCTGTTATGTGCTTGCTCCATGTAAGGCGCTAATCGAATAGCATTCCCAAGAAACGAGCCACTTTTTCAAACTTTATTTCTGTACCGTTTAAGTATAATTTTGGGGGGTCCCTGCGTGTTTTAAGTTTAGGTGTAAAAAGCACCCCTATTGTTTTACCGGGGGATATTTTGAAACCCCACCTATCTGCCCATCTACCAATCCCATCTAGTCCCATCTGCACTTCGCTCACCACAGCTTCACTGGACGGGTTTCCCGCTTTCCAGATTCCGCTGTCATCAGCAAACTGAGATATGTCCAGCTGAGTTTGGTTTATTGACTTTTCCAGGTCATTTATCATGATATTGAAAAGGGTGGGACTCAGTACACTCCCCTGAGGGGTGCCGTTTTCCAGCTCATGTATTTCCGAATACTGTCCTCCCACCCTCGTTTGGATAGTTCGACCGGTTAAGAAGTTTGATATGAATTTATGCATGTGGCCAGTGATTCCATATTTGTTTAATTTGGCAATTAATCCTTTGGTCCAGATTAGATCATAGGCTTTTTCGAGGTCAAGGAAGACGGCGATTAGATGTCGATTACTTTTATGTTTTGCATTGAATGCCAGTCTTATGCTTGACTCCAGTCGTATAAGTTGATCTAATGTGGAGCGTTTATTGCGAAATCCGCTTTGATTTTTGGATATCAAAGTCTTACTCTCTAGGTGGAATTTAAGCCTATTATTTATCATGGTCTCCATAACCTTGCATATGTTATCTGTTAGCGATATTGGTCTGTACGAATTTATATCTGTTGGATCTTTTCCAGGTTTTGGGATTGCGATGACAATTGCTTGTTTCCATCTTGTTGGAATCTCTCCCGATCGCCAGATCGCATTCAACAGATCTAAAATCACAGGTTCGGTTCTTTTGGGGAGATTTTTGTAAATTTCATAGCCTAGTGTGTCCTCCCCCGGCGAGGTATTTTTTTTCCTGCATAGAGCTTTTCGCCATTCATGAATGGTGAAATCAACATTTAGGGGGCTGTCTTGGTTACTCCTATCTGTGAATAAGTGAGGGTATTGTGTTTCAACCCTGTTGCGGTGCATTTGGAAGTTAGCTGTATGGTTTGTGTTGCTGCTCATCCCGGCGAAGTGTGATGCTAATTTTTCTGCTTTTTCCCTGTCAGTTGTGAGTCCTGGGAGTTTAGGGGTTGCAAAGGATTTTTTCCTCTTATTTCCTAATTTTATCCCATACCTGCTTTGAATTAGCCTTAAGATTTATGGATGAGCAGAATTTTTGCCATGAGGTTTGTTTTGCCTTAAATATGATGTTTTTCGCCAGGCGTTCTTTTTCTTTGTAAACAAGGAAATCGAGGTTGTTTTTGGAGTGCCGAAACCTGTTTAGGGCCCTTTTTTTTATCTCTTAACGCTTGTTTACAATCCTCATTCCACCATGGTACGGACTGTTTGATGCCCCGCCCTCCCGTTTTGGGAATACTTTGCTCCGCTGCTGATGATAGTGCTTTAATGACGTTTTCGTTAAAGGTTTCGATGTTTTCGTCATATAATTGGGCGTCGTCTATCTCCTCACAGAGAGTGCGAAACATCTCCCAGTCCGCCTTATCATATCTCCATTTTGGGGGCATTTGTGTATTATTTTTATGTGTTTTGAGTTGAACTGTGATCAATATGGAAAAATGGTCTCTGCCTAGTGTGCTGGTATGATCTACTTCCCAATCGGCTATCTCCGCTACCTTGGGTGTGCACAAAGTTAGATCGATTGCTGACATGTTCCCATTTATTGGGTTAAGTCTGGTACGTGCACCATTGTTTAGTATGACTAGGTTGGATAGTGCGACCCATCTTTCAATATTGGCACCCCTCCTATCCAAGTGGGTCCCTCCCCATTGCTCGCTGTGGGCATTAAAGTCGCCGCATATAATTGTGTGATCCCCGAGCTCGCCAACGATTGCGTTGAATGTTTCCGGTTTAATGACTTCCCTACCTGGGTCGTACATGTTTACAATTGTTATTGGTCTACTACCATTGTTTATTTTGACAATTTGATGTTCCGGTTTCGGCTCGGAATCTGGTACTAGTTGTGTACATTCGACAGCCTCACTTGATACAGCATCACTGACATAGATTGCCAGTCCGCCTCCCTGCTGCCCTTGAGGTCGATTTTTGGTGTAACAGGTAGAGTACCCTGGTAGTTTAGGGCAGTTTTTCTGCTCATTCAAGTGAGTCTCCTGAATGCACACAACGTCCGGCTTGTTTAGGGCGCTATTTACTCTAAGGACTAATTCGGCAATGTTTTTCCGTATTCCCCTACTATTCCACTGTAGTATGTAAATTGATTCTGTTGTGTTCATTGTTGGGTCCCCCTATTTACGTTTATGTTTTCTCTACCGTGGTTTTCGGTTTGTGTAGGGTTCTGGGGTCTAATCCGCAGTATTGCAAGGTCTAATATCTGGGTACGTACGGTACCGGCATGGATTTGATTGTCCTTAGTTAGTTTGATGACCCCGTCAATTATGTCCCGGATAAGTTCTAGAACTTGAATAGCTGTTATGTTGTTAGGGATTTCTTCCTTGCCGGTGGATGGTGCTTTAGTTGATTTTGTATCCGGGGTTGATTTAGTATTTCTGTTATTATTGTTTTGTGCCGCGCTGGGGGGATGTTTTTTTGTTGTCGATATGGTGTTTGTTTTATCCTGCTCCTTAGCTCTATTGGGGTTGGGGGGTGTTGTTTTTGTTGATTCGGGTGTCTGTCTGTTGGTTTGTTTGGTTGTTTGTCCTGTTTTGTTGTGTTGGTGCGCTGGGACCTCTCTGATAGGTTTTGATTTAGTTTGACTGGTGGTTGGGGCGGTAATTTTGGTGCAATTAGTGATTTGCATACTATTATTGATTTCAGTCTTAGCGACTGGGTATGGTATGGTGCGACTGCGGAAGGCGCCGCTTTATATGCTAGAAGCGCGGACGTGAAGGAAAACATCCCTTTTTCCAAAACATAATTTTTTTTATCAAACATACAAACAAAACACACACCACACCATCCTTTTTATTTTTTTATTTTTTTTAATCAAACACACTCTATACAAACACTCTACAAAAACATACCAGGGAATGTGACTAATTTTGTTTTGGAGTGGGGAAAAAACACACTCTATACAAACACACAAACATACAAACACCTATGGCAATTATGAAAATTAATCTTTTCTTGATTAATGAGTGGCCCTGAAAAGGACCGTTGGGTTTTAGAGTTCATCTAGAGGTGCGGGCACCTCCCTGGCTTGGCCCGACAAGCGGGACAGCTCCCCCTCCATGTGGCTGCACTCATGCAGCGCTTGGAGCTGTTATCCAGGATAAACGGAGGATGGGTCGCTTCAGACTCCCAAATTTCCTCCATCATCAGGTGGGGTCTGATGGCTACTTTCTTCTCCTGTTCCTCCTTCTCCCTCTTCTCCACTTCATGGAGGAGGTGCCACGCCATCTCTAAATGTACTCTAATTTGCCGAATGATTTCGATCTTGTTCATTTTGACAAGTGAACGGGGTAGCTCTATCGGGGAAGGTGTTGTTTTAATATACTAGAAGCGCGGACGTGAAGGAAAACATCCCTTTCCAAACAAAAAAACATTACTCACACTACCCGCGTCTGACGTCATCCCTATGACGTCATTCTAGGCTTCGCGGATTTTGCACTCCATCACCCCTTACCCCCAAAACACAGACCCAGTGCGCGAACCTAAAAGAAACTACTTTTGATAAAAAAAACACATACACACACCCTACATACAAAATTTTTTATTTTTATATTTTTTTATCAAACACACACCACACCATACTTTTTTTTTTTTTTTTTTTTTTATCAAACACAAACACACAATCCTTTTTTTTAATTTTTATTTTATTTTTTATCAAACACACTACACCATTTATTTATATTTTTTTTATCAAACACACACCACACTATCTATACAAACATTATTTTTTGGGGAAAGGGATTTTTGTTTGGTGGGTAAAACACAAACATACACACATACAAACACAAAATTTTTTTTTAAGGCAATGTAAGAGTGGTTATCTTTTCTAGAGATCTGGGTGGCCCTGAAAAGGACCGTTGGGGTTAAGAAGTTATGTCGTTTAACTTCTAGTAGCAGCAGTAGCGGTAGCAGCCGCAGCAGGGCGACCACGTTTGGCCACGGGTCTCACGGCTTTAAGACAAGCTCTCTTTCTGGTAAAAGAGAAGGCAAACTCATCACAATCTATCTTACAGCTGACTTCTCCGTCGGGTACTTTCATCGACTGCAAGAGTTGTTGTTGTTGTTGTTGTTGTCTTTGCTGCTGCTGTTGCTGCTGCTGCTGTAGTCTTTGTCTCTCCTCCCATTCCGTTCTGTCCCTGATGATTTCTTCCCTCATGACTTCTTTCACCAGATCATGAGCCATTTGTAGGAAGATCATTGTCTTCTCTCAGGGTTGGTCTCCATCAAATGATGCTTCACCCTCTGCATATTCACCATAGCGTCGTTCAGTTTGCTTATCTTGGCTACTGCCATCTTCTTGAAGTGTTGTTGAGATCTTGACGAGTCAACGAGAGTGACTACACTGGCCAACGCACCGCTTTATATGCTTGAAGCGCGGACGCGATGGAAAACATGGGTTCAGATCGAGAGTGAGAACATGGATAGAGGGGGTGACTTCAGATCGATAGAAAGAGATAGATAGAGCATATACATTTTTTTTTTTTTTCAAATTCAATAAAAAACCACACAACACCATTTTTTTCTCTCAAAAAATCAACATGTTTTAATGAACAAGAAGAAGCTTCTCTAACATAAAAAAGGTAAACAACGAACAAGATATTAAACAGGAACGTATTTACAGGGTTGACAACGTTGGGAAGGTAAACTGAACTTCCACTTTTCTACATCTACATCATTCTGATGCACACTACGTTTCTGAGCTAATGACAAGAGATAACCATAACGTTCACAAAACCATCGTTCTACTTTAGCATTGTTTCGAGCATAGTCTCTATCAAAACAAGTCACTAAATGTTCTAAGGAATCCGATCCTTGTAATCGAACATTATTGAATCGAGTACAGATGGCATTTCTTCTCATTAAGTCGATGATGTCGTCTTCCAAAGGAGGTAATCCATAAGAATCAAAATATTCCACACCACCACTGTGATCGTTGGGAAAGTACACAGCTACCCAATGGGTTCCTGGTCGATGACTGTCGTCGGTATTGATGACATAGGCATGAACGTCTTTAGGTTTGCGATGAGGTAGTTCATCTTTAGCACACACCACAGGATTCCAAGAAGAAGTGTAGGAACTGCGAGTCAACAGGTAATGAAGTTCCCTGGTATCCATTTTTTCTGGTTTCACAGGTAACGAAAAGTCATCAATTCACACTTGACTTTATGCTTGAATTGATCTCTCAAGTAAGTCGATGAATCACGGACAGTCTCTATAGCCTTTTGCAAATGAGCTTCGATGCGTCGGTTCTCCAGAGGAGTGAGTGGAGGTGAAGAAGAATGCTGCAAGTCTTTATACCATTGTCTCAACACCTTTTCTTCCGAGATCTGAGACCAGGAGTCCTCCATATATTCGTCCATTTTTTCTTGTGCACTCATCATCAACCATTTGTCGTGTTGTTTCTGGCTCTGATGATCGATTTGACATCCATGACAATCTTTCATAGACAGTTCTGTAATTTTGGAACCCATTGCCGTAGCAAAACAAGAGACTAAATGTTGTTCGTGTTCTGGCCATCTTGATGGCATACATGGAATAAATCCAGCAAACTTGGGAAAAATATTATTCTCTTCTTTTGGAAGTTCTGGATGAATCAACCCGTCATCATCAGTGATTTGTGACTGTTGTGCTTCACAAAATCCCTCATCATTATCTATCTCCATAGGTTCTTCTTCTACGTGTTGCATCTTTTTTTCTTCTAATAGTCTAGAATTACTTCTCTCAAACTGTTGATCTCTAGAGTATTATCAAATTCTGCATACAAGACGACGTTCACTGTCTCGGGTAGAGGATTTGCAAACTGGCTACTTTTGGTAAGACTTCCACACGTCGCACGTAAAGTTTGGCTTCTTGGATGATGGTTTTCCACTCGTTAGCATGAGCCATCAAATGGAAAGCGGAACTACTGCGATTCAGTCTCAGGCGTACATCTACTCCCTTTAACAAATACTTCTCTTGCAACCACATGTCCAAATGCAAACGATCCATCAGTTCTAAACTGCGTCTGATTTTCTTGTGACGGTCGTTAAATCCCACATTGTGCGGATCTGCTGGAATTATAGTTTTTTCAGCGTTTTGCCCCGCCGGTACTGACACCGCTGTGTCGTTGAACTTTTCCGAGGTGTCAGGTTTCCAGACCACCGAAGCATCCAGATTTGTGTTCTTGGCTTCTTTTCCGTACGTCAAGAGATTTTCCAAGTAAGCACGGTAAGGGTAAGTATCCAAACTGCTGCTGACCAGTTTGTTATTCAAGTACAAATCTACTTCGCTGAACAAGGAATGCATGAAATTATTGACGGGAGCCACTTGGGCATCGACCCCTAGGAAGGGTGTTGCCCATTTTTTTGTACTTGGAGTTTCAGGTACAAGTAGCTGTTATTCAGATCGATGTAATCTTCGGTTTGTCCTTTGATTTCAAATTCGATAGGAGCTGAATCCGTCAAAGACGATACAGGATGAAATTCTACCCACTGGGATTCTTGCATCGTCATCATGGTGGGAGGCATGGTAAACATATCCAGTTCTGACTTGGTACATTCGCAAGAATCTCGGTGCATCATTTTCAAAGGTTTTAGTAATCAAACACGTCTAATTCTCTGACTGTTCTTCTTTTCTTATTCTTTTTTGGAACACCACTGTGTGTTTTATGAACTCTGAAGAGATTTCGACGTCGTCTCTTTCTACCTTGTCCTTGCTGTGAAGTGGAGGAAGAAGTAATGCCAGGTCCAGAAGCGTGAAGCGAATTTATAGGACTCTCTCTGAGACCTAGAAGATCTTTGCCAGTGTGCATCAACACATTTTTGCCTGCTCTCATAAAGGCTTCTTTAGGATTTTGTTTGTCGATGAGGACATTTTGCAAAAATTCTTTTCCTTGCGTCAAAGCGGCATCTTTTAAGGCATGGAATCCTCGAGTCACCATAGGTTTCAAAATAGGGGCTACCGTCCGAAAAGCCGATTTTAACATATCTCCTAAACCATTCCTCCTTTCTCGAGCCACTCCTCGGTACACTGGATACATTTTTTGTTACAATGCGTTAGAGAACCTTTTTCGAAAATGTAGTTTCACCGTGACTTTTCCTTTGTCAATGAATGGCACATCTTGTCCCAAATCTCCTTTTATACTAATGTTGACACTGTCAAAATAGGATTTACTGACTGGAAGATAATGAGGATGTACAAATTCACGGTGAACGTGAAACGTGTTTCCACCTTCTTCGTACGCACCAGAAGCAGTATCCACTTTGAAAGGAAGGACTCTCACTAAGGGAGCGGCTGTGTGTCCCACCACGTTGTACTCCACCACATCGGAGTACACAAACATTAAATTCAGTCCAACGTTCAATTCGATAGGGGTTTTAAAAGCCTTTCCAAAATCTAAGTTGCTTGCGACTTTTTTATTACCATACTTTTTATTTCCACCCAAAAGAGCATACAATCCAGGAGAAAAAGTGATGGTTAAGGGTGTTTTTTCCTCCACGGGTAAGCCTTTATCTTTCTCGCCAATGAGTTCCCCCTTCTCTTTGAAAAATTGCAAGATGAAACGGCGTGACACATCATGGTAAACTATTCGTACCCATTTTTGGGCACTGTTTAAGGCTTTGCCAAATTGGGCTACGAAGAGGGTTTCAATGGTGTCCACCAAATGTTTAGCACTAAAATAATACCCTGGAGGAATTCTCATGGTATACTGCGACAAGACATGAGATTTAGGATCTACTACCCTTTTCTTTGATTCGTAAAGTATAAGATCATTTTTTTCCAACTCATCTTGCATTTTTGGGTTCAAGATTTCCACGACGAAAGTGTTTTGACCTTGGTTGATGTTCATGATTTGCGTAGGATGAATGATTTCTACCAAAGCCACTTCCCAATGAGCGTAGTGATCCAATTGGATGGCCTGAGGTAATTTGGCCGTGAAACAACATAAGGTGTTGTTGGGAAACACATCCATGGAACTGTCACTGGGTAAAGTTAAATAAAATTGGTCATTCATAGTAGGTCCAAAGTTTTGGCGTCCGAGGAGTCACTCGAGTTCAAATGATGTTCAAAGGGTTCCAAAAGAGGAGTGGAATTATGGTGACTGGAAGAAGGTGGACTGGCGTTGGTCGTACTACCGTGGTGTTGGCTGCTGTTGTTGTGGTGACTGTTGTCCGTCGTCGTAAATTTCAAAGAGGGACTGGGTAAAAGATAACCGATGCAACTGCTGAGTAAAATGGTCCACAATTGTTTGTCTCCTTGTTGCAAACTCAAATTGGCAATGGCTGCTCCGATGACACAATACACTACAAAAATTTGGCAGAAAAAGACGATTTGATTTTTAGGCACACGTTCTCCGCACCACACCCAGAGCGGTTGTTTTTGTAATTCTTGAAGAGAAGAACTCTGCGAAGGAGTCGAAGTCGTGGTTGTGTTGAATGGCATGTTGGGTTACTTCTTTTTCTTTTTATAGTCGACGACTTGGGAAGCAGCAATCCAAGAATCAAAACTAGGAGGATATCCTTTCCAACGTACTTTGACTTCTTCTTCTCGACGTTTGCCCACTTTGCGTGTTCTTTGTTCGAGAATGCTTTCGATGTCGTACAAGGCGTCTTCTTTTTTGGTCACTCGTTGTAACTCAGGCAAGTAAAATGTTCCTTTGAGCACTTCACCGTGCATGTCTTCCAATTTATAGACGGGAGGATGGCGTCCACGCACGGGTGTAGTGACACGAAACAATTCGGTGGTCCAGTTAGGTAAATAACGTTTGTCAAAAGTGCGTTTGGTTTTTCCGATGCGAACCCAATCTCCCGTCTTCAACTCCAGCAAGGTTGTTTTCTGAGGTGGTCTGCTCTGAGTAAACAAAATAATCAATCAAACACGGTCACTTCGTTTTCAGGGCTGACCTCTTCGGGGGCACATCCGATGCTTCGATGGTACGATTGATTGTACGCTTTGACCAAACGGGGTAACACGTCGATGTACTTGAGAGTGTGTTGATGTGTAAAATATTTCCACATGCGTTCTTTCAAAGTTCTTGGAAAACGTTCCACGATACTGGCTTTGGTTTCAGGATTTTCGGTGGTAAAAAAATGAATGTGCCTTTGTTTCAATTCTTTTTGAAAAGCTTGGTTTAGAAATTCGGTGCCTTTGTCAGTTTGCCATCGTAAAAGGTGACGACCACTTTGTTTCAAGACCAATTTTAAGGCACGTACCAATTCGGTACTGCTTTTAGAAGTCAAAGGCACGACCCAAGCAAATTTGGAAAACACGTCGATGACACAAAACAAATATTTGTGACCACGATTATGGGCTGCCAAATGAGAGACGTCGGCTAAATCGGCTTGCCATTGATGATCGATGCCTTCCACTTGGGTTGGACTTATAGAAAATTTTCATCGAATGGGTTTGTGTAACGTGTACGTCGATTGTTCTTGTAACCATTGTCGTACTTCGGGCAAACGTACACTTTTCAATTTACTTTTAGCAGCTCGATATAATTTTTGAACTCCTCCATAACCAGCAGCATGGCCAGGATTGTAATAAAGGCTGGCTAAAAGTTTCTCCATGATTCCTCAATAAGTTACCCACTGTTCGATGCTATTACTTTGAGTGTCGTGAGGTTTGGACGAAGCGGCTTGACGCGTTCGACGAGCCACAGGAGTGGGCAGTGAAGAAGGGGTGATGGTAGGTTTCTTCTTGGTGGTGTCTTTTTTCACTTCAGTTTTGCTGTCTTTCTTTTTTTCTTCTGCTGAAGAAGGAGTGGACATTTTCTCTTTAACCCAAGCTTTCATGGCTTCTCGATGAGGGGTAGGAGAGGGTGACAACAAGGAAGCTGCAATTTGACTAGGTATGCCAGCAGACGGAGTTTGAAACACTTCTCGGGGCTCGTCTTCTTCTGTCATCCCTGTGGCGGTGTCTGTTTTAGTGGTGGTGGTAACTTTAGGTTCGCTTCTCATCATGGTTTTGAAATCTCTCAGAGTGGGTGGAGCTGTTTCGTCTACAGCTTTTTGGTGAAAGAGTTGCAGACGTTGTAAGAGTTGACCGTACCGTTGGGATTTTTCTGTTTCTGACAAATCGCTTCGTTCCATCAGCGTTTGTAATTCTTGTTGTAACTGTGACATATCTTTGAGATTAGGATTGGGTGGTAAATGAGGTATCCGTTGTTCGTTCCAACGATGAAATTCCATCCATCGTTTGTAAGGTACTAAAGTCAGTTTTCGTCCTTCCATTTCATCCAAAGGTACAAAAATGTGTGGTCTTTCCAGAGAAGGGTGTCCTTTATATCTTCTTTTTGTTATCGCATGACACCTCCTAAAAGGGGTCCAGCAATCGTTCCTAACAAAGGACCCGCTATTTTTAACAACGGTCCTAACATCATGGGTAGAAATCCTCCTCGTTGCACCAACATTTTTTTCTTTTGTTGGAGAGGTATTTTCTTTTTCACCATTTGACGAAGAACGTTCCGATGTTTGCCTAATTTTTGTTTCTGTATCTTGGACAAACGTACCGTTCCTTTCAACAACATTCACACACGGTATCGATGATTTCTTTTGGGGCTGTTTGAATGAGTTGTTTTCGCATGGGAGGATTGGATTTGGTCAGGACAGACAAGACGTCCCAATGTTTCGCCAGACGAGGTGGAAGTCCTTTTTTGCTTTTCTTCTTTTTTTGGTGGTGGTGGTGTGCACGTTTGGGGGTCATCTCAGAGGTTAGGAGTAAGTCTGAAGTCTCTGGCAGGGTACTCTTCTATTTTATACTGGAACACGTCTCCACTGATTGTCTGCACGACGCACCATCTTCGTGACAGGCCTCACTCGACGTTGAGGTGTTTTCAATGGACTAAATCGTCTCAATTCTTCTTTGGATAAATCCACTAAACTTTGTAACACGCCGGTTCTTTCTTGGACTTTGGTTTTAGGGGAAGGTACTTTGTTCGCGGCCGCTGCCATGGCCAGATCAGCCGAAGTCGAGGGTCCCGAAGTGGTGACATTCGAAATGGGTTTCCATTTTTGCATCAAATTAGGAAACACTTGTCTTAAGTCCGGTTTGGCAGGCATCATCATGAAGGGTGGTGAAGAAGACGAAGAAGTGGACGCAAGAGAAGGAGACCTCGTCACTGCTGGTTGTGGTGGTGGTGTCTTGCGGGTGTACGTTTGCGTCCTGGCAGCAGTACCTCTCTTGCGGTTGCCAGTGGTGGTAGTGGGTGTTTTCTTCTTCTTCTTGGCAGAACTTTTCTTTTTCTTGGGGGCTTTCTTCTTTTTAGGGCTTTTCTTTTTTGTGGCTTTCTCTTGGGGACTTTTCTTCTTTTTTGGTGTTTTGGGTTTTTAGGCTTGGGCATTAGGATCCCATTTCAAAAGTGAACGAATCATGACCCCTCCTAAAGAACCGCTCCCTCCAGGGGTTAAAATGATTTGTCTTTTAGTCAATTAGATCAATTCTAGGATCGGCTAGTTGTGACAACGCCCCTTTATGTTTTTGAAAAAAACGTTGAGTTTGATGAGGGATGTGAATGATGCCTTGCAGTAATTGACGTGCCGTCAAAGTAAACCATCGTAACACTTCTTTGAGACTAGCTTCTAACAAATGAGCACGGACTTGTGCATTTTTTTCACGACTGATGCCATACAAGGCACGATTCAATTTAGCCGAAGGATGAGATTGAAAGGACGTCATCTCGAAGACTGTGAGACAGAAATGACGTAGTGGATGTTTTTATTGTTTTTTTTAGAGTGTGGCTGAAGGGGACGTGTAAATGACGGGGCCTCCTTCTTGGCACCAATGGTGAAACAATTGGGCACGAAATCTCAAATAGTCGGGAGTGGTCGGTTTTAAGTCGATGAGTAAATATGCATGAGGTGTTTGAGTGGCATCGTCGTACGCATAATTCAACTAAGGAGTGCCTAACTTTTTGGCTAACACTTGCACTTGAGATTTGTCTCTGGGGCTTTAAAATAACACCACGTAATGAGCATTGAGACTGATGGTCCAATGGGCTTTACTTTGTTGAAATAAATTTTGAGTAATGTAAATGATACTGGCATTTCGATTGTGTCCCTTTCGTGTAAACCAAAGTTTAATTTCTTCTTCGTCTTCTCCTAACATGTCGTCGAAGATGACCAGAATGTTTTTGACTCACGTCAGACACGATCCCATCGTCTTCGCGAGGGATGCCTTCTACAAACGAAATGGCTTCTCCTTGACTTTCACGAAGTAAAGTGTAAGACGGTTGCCACTCTTTGTAACACCACACGATGCGTTGAGATGGACGATCGAACAAATGAGATTTGTGTTCGATCAAACGTTTGACAAATTCGGTTTTGCCTGAACCACTCGGTCCAGCAATCAACCTGTTAAAAGGATGGCGCAGATACAAAGCTTCCCAACTGGGACGATCTAACTTTTCTGGATCAATTTGACCACAGAGGAAGTAGAAGAGGCAGACGAGGGAGAAGAAGATGTAGCCATGACTGAGGTAGGAAGATTTTTGAGAAGACGACAAAAGACCCAAGACATTTTATACGTTTCATACACGTTTATTTTTTAAAAAAAACAAACAAACAACAAACAAAACATATTTTTACAAGTCATGAAGGACAAAAATGCATACCGCAAAAATGGTCAGGTGCAAGATTAAGGCTACCACTAAAAGAATTAAAGTTCTGTACAAACAAGTCAATGTACAACAAGAACAAAACACTGTCCTAGGAATGGAAGGCACAGGCACTGGTGGTAGTATTCTTCTGCTCGTCTTTGTTTTGGTGGTGGTGGTAGAAGAATGAAATGTCTCTGACGGTAAGGAGGGGGTGTGTTCCTCAGGGGGTTGTATGTGGACGACGACGACGGTGTGTTCTTTCTCCGCTGTGTCAGGTTCTTCCAGGATTGTTTCTAAGGTCATTTTTTTTTACTTAGGGTCCCATTTCACTTTTGGAAACTTAGTGACGTGCCAGATCTTTGGCAAACTGAGCCACTTCTTGTAGCCAAGCATCGAAACCAATTTTTCTCCAGTCACGTACAT
Organism: Margaritifera margaritifera; assembly: GCA_029931535.1. Classification (NCBI taxonomy): domain Eukaryota; kingdom Metazoa; phylum Mollusca; class Bivalvia; order Unionida; family Margaritiferidae; genus Margaritifera; species Margaritifera margaritifera. The sequence continues at coordinate 7,738,671 of JAQPZY010001699.1, read as the reverse complement.
CTTTCCAAGCGTAAAGTTGTTGGTGTAACTCACTAGCAATACACACTTCTTGAAACGTATGAAGGGTAGATAAAGTTTGACTAATGTCTTCTTCACACGGAGGTACCCCACTCGTCTTCATCACCACTCTCAACACTTTGAGTACAATTTGTCTTTCGTGTACCGATAAAGCATGAATTTAATTATTTTTTGCTTTTTTCTTTTGATGGTTCATCAAAATAGTCCAAAACAACCACGGGTCCTCCAAAATAATCCAAGACAAACACTGGTCCTCAAAAATACTCCACAACGAATGTCCTGGAAAACGAAATCCAGTCACTAACACACACACACCGCATAGCGTCCAAAATTCAATGGAAAATGTTCTTGTATCAAGTCTTTATAATCCTCTAAGGTCTGAACACGATCGTTGACTTCCTTCCACGGAATACGTTTCACAAGTGAATACCACAGTCCTGACACGGTGAGATTTTATATGGTGAGGTTTCCAAGGTGGGTATTTTTTGTAGTTGGTTTTTATGTCCAGGTTCCCAAGGTTTGTATCTTTTGTGATAGTCTACTCCAAGGTGCCAGCGATAGAATCTTCCCAAAATCAGTCTTCTCATACTTTGGAAGTAAGAATAGCTTACAGATTGAGGAATGACTTTGAGTTTGCGTTTCACTTGTATTTGGACAAACTCTCTGTAAATACGTTCTCGCAGCTCCAAAGGCAAACCACGAATGTGTTCTGGTAAAGTATTCGACTTGGAAAGAAGTAACTCTCTTTTGTTTTCTTCACAATAGCTGTGATAGTTTATCTTCAGAATCAGACTTCTGATACGGTGGAAGTCGCGGTAGTGCGAAAATCGAGGAATGACTTTGAGTTTGCGTTTCACTTGGATCTGGACAAACTCTTTGTAAATGCGCACTCGCAACTTCAAAGGCAAATCACTAATGCGCTCTTCTAAGCTAGTCTTCTTGGTGACAAAATAGTCATACACTTGGGTAAAGGTTTTCCAAGATGTTCAGTGAGGACCCTACAACACCTCAGACGACGTAAAGGCATTTCGTCTTGAAGTGACACTTCTTGTAAACGTTTTTGGTATTCCTGTAAGTTGGTTGTTTCCTCCACTTCGTTCCATGGAATTTTGTGTATCACTCCCACATGGTAGGTGGTGCCATCCAATTCCTTACGAGACCAATTTTGATTTCTATCAATGTCTGACCATTTGAATATTTTCAAAGCAATTAAACTTCTTATACCATTCAGATAACAATGATTAAATTGTTTGTGTCGTAAAGGATGTAACTGTTCTTTACGTTTCACTTGTATCTGTATCCATTCTTGGTAAATTTGTACTCGCAACTCCCAAAGCAAACCACGAATGTACCATTGTAAACTATCATCCGACATGTTAACTTCTTCTTGTCATCAGGCTCATCGTACCCGTACTCTTCTAAGGCCACTAAAGGTAAGAACTGACAGTGCGGATACCATCTGGCATGTTCAATGTAAGCTGAGTCGGTAGGCTCCCATTGGTGAAGTCTCACACCGCACTGAAACACTGAACTTTATATCCTTCTCCCAAGTAGATAAATCCAGATCTGGCTAAAGCTTTGGCAGTAGTTGCTTGTAGTAGATATTTAGGCCACTTGTCTTGGAAGGTCTGGAGTAGCTTTTCAAACTTGGAATAACCAGGCAAAGCCACAGGTATCGTCAATTCTTTACTCCTGTAGGTATGACATTCATGTGTACGTTTGATAAAGAGTAAAGGTCGTCCTGCATCGTTAGAGGGACGGTGAGGCACACGCACAGCATCGGTGATGTCAAAGCGTACGGCATCCGTCTCATCGTGTGAATCGCTGATGCCAAAGCGTACGGAATCCATCTCCTCGCATGGCACTGCATCGCACTCCAAGTCGTGATGGCACTTGGAGTTCACACTAAATTTCTCCCTTGGTGGGTGGGTGGCATGAGTATTCTTATTCATCTTTCTAGGTTGACGTCTGTATTTGCAATGAATGGTTTGGCTTGGAAGTGGTTCCTTTTTTATACTGCAGATCGGCGTGTCCGTAAGGCAAAGTGGTGTGGTCTGGAAGTCTCACTCGTTTCTGGTACACGATTTGGTACACTTTTTGTAAACGGCGACTGACAATTTGGTGATTAGGTAACCGTACGATCTTGTGAGACTCTAACGTTTGCACTCGAAAGTCTTCCACTTGTCCAGGCAGCAAAGCATTTTTAAAAACCTCAAAAATTGACCACTTGACTGGTTCGATAGTTTAGGGTTAATCCTTTGACTTTACATTGGGTGTGAAATTGGCCTTGTGGGTCTCGGTATCGGTAGCCGTAATTTTTAGGGCCACCGCTGGCAAAACTCAGGATGGTGTCTTGATGGTGCTCGTCTGTCCAGGCTCCTAAACGATCTCCTTGGATGGTAGGGTGTGGGCAACCAGGGCGATGGATGTACATACAACTGTCGGTGTCAAAGTACAGGACACGATCTCCCAAGACTTCTAAAGCTTCGTCGTACAACTTCAAACGAGCATGGGCTGTCACGTAGGCGGCAATGACTACGTTGCTAAACTTGTCAGGTTTTACAAACTTGGGTTCTTCTTCGAAATTGACTAAGATCAAATCATCACGGACGATTTCGACGCGTTTGACTAGTACACTTTTGTCGTCAACCAGTTGAAAGTAGCGATAAGGATCGGTCACGTATTCCGTCTTGGTTAAGTTGGGTCGCTGGGCCATTTTTCCCCACAAACAATTGAGCATGACTTTGGCAAGCGATCTTTATCCTTCGTTCTTTTCCACGTCTTCCAAAGTGATCCCTTCGACGTCACGGTACTCTTCTTTGAATCGAACTCGGTCTTCGGGAGTCTGACACCACGAGGGATAGCCGCTGGCTTCTTGTTTCAGTTTTAATAATTGGTTGACGTACCCCGAACACTTTCAACAAACGGTATCCTCGATCCAGAGTCCGAAACAATTCGGCACTGACCCACGTTCCTGTCAAAGCGCGTTCTTCCTCCGTGTGGTGACAGGAGTGATCTTGGTTGCATGTTTCGGCACACGTACGGCATAAAGGAAACATCAGTTTTCCTTGGCAATGGTGAGGCAAGATGGGATGGTACAAGTTTGTCGGGGGTAAGACTTTACATTTGATCAATCCTTCGTATTGACTAATGTGTTCCACGTCGATGTGTTCTGTCAAGATTTCTGGGTGCCCGGTTGGAAAACGAGCATATTTGCACACCCAAGGATACAACGAACACACGTCGATGTACTTGATTTCTTCTCCTTTGGATTCGTCTACGTCGTACAGCAAGCGAGTGGCATTGGTTCGTCCTCCAAATAAACTGTGGCGCGGATCCAAAGGTTCGATGTTGGTCACGTCGTAACTTTCGGTGATGCTCTTAAATTCAGGATCGGTTTTCAATCGTCGATCGTACTCGTGCTCCCACATTTCAACCACTTGGTATCCTTGACTTTCTAACTTGAGTCGTCGTTGGTAAGTCTGTTCGTACAAGGCTTCCATGCTGACTCCCGTGAAAGGATTTTTCAGGTCTCGGTCAGGAAAACAGGTAGGGCATCCGTGAAACAAGCAACCCTGAAATTCGTACACCGTGTGCAGGTTTTCTAAATCCCAACCATCCACGGAATAAGATCCAATCTTCTTTTCTCCTCCTCCGTTTCTGGCATGTTGTATCCATTTGTCTTCTTTTTGGCATAAGTAATGGAGCCAACGCAAAGCTTTGGCCGAATATTGACGACTGGCAAAGAGAGACGTGTTGGAGTCGATGATGGCTAGTTCGTTCTCGGGCATGAAGTTTTGGGTGTACACTAAGGAACAGGCTTTCGGTAGGGTGCACGCATCTTTTAAAGGATCAACGTCTCCGTGATCTAGAAATAACTGTCGAAACTTTCCACAGCAACGCCGTAAAATGTCCACATCGGATCGACAGTACTTCAGCATTTCCTCTTGAAAGTCAAATGGATCGGACAGGTGAGCGCGGTACCAAGCGTGAAGGCTTCTAGCTGTTCGGGGCGCATTCCATCGGGGTGGTAATAGTGGTGGTCAGGCAAATGAGGTAGGACGGCATGTTGATTAGCTTCCGTGTTGAAGAAGTGAGGAAAATAGCATTTGGCCATTTCTGTCATGCCAAATGTTTTAGGCATTCGACTCAAAGGCATGGCCAAATAACTCATGGAATCTTTGAATTTGACTTGACCCCCTTTCATGTAGATGAGCTTGTTTTCATTCATGGTGACTTCAGGGCGTTCGGTACCTTGTTGCGAATAATATTTTATCAAAAACTGTCCATCGTATCCCGAGAAATTGTGAGCTATGACGGTCGCATAGCGATGACAGTCTCCGTAACGTTGAATGTCCTCTTCGCTCCAAGTGTCGTCGGTGGGGTCTAAAATCCATTCAGCAAACTCGGACAAAGTGTTAGGACCCCGAAAGATTTTTTCACGTCCTCCAGGAATCCGACTACAATGAGGACAGTGAAAATGGATCGTTTCTTGAATGCACTTCTCACAAGCCCGATGAGCCACGCAGAAATTGGGAATGTGAATGCCTGTTTCTTGCATGCATTCAAAATCAAAAAAGATGAAATCCACTTTGTTCTTGTTCTTCTTTAATTCTTTCTTCTCTGTCTTGTCGTACTTTTGAATAAAACATTGATGATCAAAGTTCACCATCTGGTAACAAATAGGACATCTTTTCTTTCCAGCACAAACGTGTCTCTTGGGGTCGTTGGTGCAAATCTGCTGTCCACACGTGGAGCACAATCAATTTCAATAAGTCGCAAGCACATTTTTGTTGGTGTCCTTGTGTCTTGCAATGCTGTTGGTAACAAGAGGAACTGACAAAAGTGCGTCGACACGTCTCACAATGGACGTGGTGTTGTTCAGGAAGGCATGGTTTGTCCGCTAAACAGCCCCGACATCTTGCTCCGCAATGAAGGTGTCGCTCCCGACTGTTAAACCCTTGGTTGCATTTCTCGCAGTAGTAAGAGTATCCTAGAAATCCTGTGATACTGGTGATGGCATCGAAATGTTTTTGGTGGTAATACACATGAATGTATTTTCCTTCGGGGAAATCGGGGCCTCGAAACAGCATATTTCCGCGCACTTCTTGAGGGTGTACTTTCAAAGTGTAGTGAGGAGCCAGACGTCTTGAAGTTGTTGCATTGGAGAAATGCCACACACGGTGTCTTTGGGGATGCCTGCTTGTCGTAACAGGAGTTCTGCTTCTTTTCGTTGTTTGTTAGATTTGTTAGATCGTCGAATGTTATTCCAGGCTCTTTTCCATTCTTTGCTCTCGTTCTTGTCTGCATACGTTCGCCCCACCACGATGGCTCGAGCCAAACACATCTGGTCTTGAGTATTGTCGATTTGGACGACACTGCGTTTGGTACTGCGAAGATCATCCACCAGTAACGCTTTCCTACTTCGTCCTCTCCCTCGAGGAGGAGCAACGTGAGTCATGTAAAGTGTAGCCTTTCCATCGGTGATGGTAAACTTGTCGTTGGATTGTTGAACGTGTTCGATTTTGGACATGACTTTGTCTGGTATTAATTCTGCCGGGGTGCTGAACTCGATCCAGACAGGCGACTTCAAATTGTCGTGATGATTGGCCAGTCTCAATCGATAGTCCTCTTTGGCTCCACATTGTCGTTTCAAGTTTTGTAACACAGATCCCCACAAATCGCTAATGAACCCCACCGCTTTCTCGGGAGGAACTTCGGACTTGAAGTCTTTGAAGTGAACCGTGCGAGTGTAGGCTGTTTTTTTAAATTTTCGAGAGGTTATTTTTTGCGTCTCTCGAATGCGATAGTAATTTTCAGGAGCCACGGTAGGACTTTCTTGGTCAGAGGTGTTGGAGATGGTGGTGGTTTTTGTTTTGGGTGGGTTAGAATGTGGTAAGGTTTCAGGTTCAGTCATCTCTTCTTCGAAATCGCTAGCATGGACTTGAGCTAGCAGTTCAGCCAGCGGTGTTTCAGGCGGCACGGCCAGTCTTCGTCGTGGTCTCTTTGTTTCTTCTTCTGTTTTCTCATAGATTTGGCGTGATCTTTTCATCTTGAAGTTTTACTTTGAAACTGATTCAGTTTCACCCCAGGGAACCTATATATAGAGAGACCTTCTTACCTTCAGAATCAGTATTTGTGATTTCACTTTCCAACTGGGAAGATGAAAAAGTCAAGAAACCCTATTACAGTTAATAACCCTGACGATTACTATCGGGGAATTAACGACAGGATATATCGATACAACTACGCTGGAGATAACAATCAAGATACTTGTTACCTCTGGCAAAGGAATGGACATTGGGCTTCCTATTGTCCACAACGTCATCAACAAAGAAAAGAAAACAGAGATAAAAGTCAAGATACTTGCTATATCTGCCAAGAGAAAGGACATTGGGCTCCAGAATGTCCACAACGTCAACAAAGAAAAGAAAAGAGAGATAAAAGTCAAGATACTTGCTATATCTGCCAAGAGAAAGGACATTGGGGTCCAGAATGTCCACAACGTCAACAAAGAAATTAAAAGAGAGACAAAACAAAAGATATCTGTTATCATTGTAAAGGACCAGGACATTGGTCTTCGGAGTGTCCTCAGAAAGAAGAAGAAAATCTACCAGAGAGGGAAGAAGAAGAACATATCGTCAAAAAAAGCAAGAAAGCTAGACGACTGGAAGACAGTGAGAATGAAGAAGAAGAACCCTTGATCCCTGTGAAGAAATTCAAGAAGAACAAGAGAGACAGACAGTGAACAATGAACTTTTTTGGGAGTGTTATGTGATGTTCATTGTGAATTATTTTGTAAAAAAAAAAAAAATGAGAATAGACCAGAATGGAAAAAAAGTAAGTGTTTTTTTATTATTTTGTTTTAGAGTATGGATGCACGCACTAAAGCACGCACGCACTCACTCACTCTTACACAAAACCAAGGAATGGGATTTTTTAAGTTTTACTTGATTTGGCAAAATTGATTTCTTTTCTAGAGATCTGGCTGGCCCTGAAAAGGACCGTTGGGGTGCTTGTTTGTTTGTTTTTGTTAAAACAAACTTATGGGCTCGACATGATTAACTTCAACTGTCGCAATCCTTTTCCACGACCCAGTCCAATTCCTGCTGCTGCTGCTGCTGCTTTGGTGGTAGTAGTAGTAGTAGTAGTGAATGGTGGTGGTGGTGGGGGTAGTGGTGGTGGTAGCATCTCACTAGTAGTTGTGATGGATTTCGCATGTTTAGCCCGTGATGGTCTTTTTCTCTTGGGTTGAGTTAAAGAATATTCATATAACTTTCTTAGATGCTTTAACTCACGTAAAATGTCTTGGAGTAGTAGACTCACCGTTTTATCTTCATCGCTCTCTTCTTTCTTTGCTTCACTCTTCGCTTCTTCTAACTTTCTTATTTCTTCTTCTCGCTTTCTCCTTTCCTCTTCTTGTTGAAGAAACACTTCTTCCGCTTCTCTCTGTCGCTGTAAAAATTTTTCCATTTCTTCATGCTGTCTCTTTTTAAATTCCTCCATGACCGGCAGCAAAGAGGCTTGTGGTAGAGTAGCAGCAACAGTCGTAGTCGTTTCAGGTACAAATTCTTCAGACAGAAAATCCCCGAAACCTAAATTAAACTCTTCCGGCTGGAAGTTTAACAAAGCAGCATTGGTCGTTGTAGGCTCACTCCAATACATAGTGGTCTTGGTAGTCTCCATTTAGGCTGTCCAAAAAGTAAAATTACTACGAACGCTGTGATGCCTTTATACTCCAAATGACGTCACACCCCCGCTCTCTTCCCATTGGAAGAAAAACCGACCCACTTGTAACGCGTGTTTGGATTGGTAGTTGATTTCAATTCATTTGAATCCGCTCGTAGGGTATATATACGACCGCTTGTCTCGTAGAGCTTCACCGGTTTTTTTCTCCAAAACTACTCCCGAAGAAACAAAACAAGATGTGGACAAACGTTGAGTCATCGACTATCATCTCGGGAATGCTGTTCGACCCAGCATTCCCCGTGTATGTCAAAGCCTCATGGGCTATTGCTAAAATCACAGAGACCGCCATCTGGAAACGCCGCATCTATATTGAACGACGAGGATGTTTAAAGAGGTACTCCTCTACGGACCAGAAGTCCGTAGAAGTCTTAGAAGAAGAAGACCTTCCAAGAGATGTCTTCTTCTCTCTTGTTAACTTCACCAACAAAAACCAACGGCCCTTTTCAGGGCCACCCATTTTTCAAGAAAAGATTAATTTTCCAATGATTGCCATGTTCCATTTTTTTTTTCCGTTGGTATCCCAAGTGCCCCCCGCCATGTTAAATTCCCGTTTGTACCCCAAGTGCCCCCCGCCATGTTAAATTCCCGTTTGTACCCCAAGTGACCCCCGCTATGTTAAATTCCCGTTGGTACCCCAAGTGCCCCTCGCCATGTTAAATTCCCGTTGATACCCCAAGTGCCCCCCCGTACCCCAATACCCCCCTCTACTACTCATATACACATATTTTAAATGCTTATATAAAATAGCACATATACACATATTTTACATAGTTATATAAAATGGCACATATACACATATTTTAAATAGTTATATAAAATAGCACATATACACATATTTTAAATACTTATATAAAATAGCACATATACACATATTTTAAATAGTTATATAAAATAGCACATATACACATATTTTAAATATTTATATAAAATAGCACATATTCACATATTTTAAATACTTATATAAAATGGCACATATACACATATTTTAAATACTTATATAAAATAGCACATATACACATATTTTAAATACTTATATAAAATAGCACATATACACATATTTTAAATAGTTATATAAAATAGCACATATACACATATTTTAAATAGTTATATAAAATAGCACATATACACATATTTTAAATAGTTATATAAAATGGCACATATACACATATTTTAAATAGTTATATAAAATGGCACATATACACATATTTTAAATAGTTATATAAAATAGCACATATACACATATTTTAAAGTTATATAAAATAGCACATATACACATATTTTAAATAGTTATATAAAATAGCACATATACACATATTTTAAATAGTTATATAAAATAGCACATATACACATATTTTAAATAGTTATATAAAATAGCACATATACACATATTTTAAATACTTATATAAAATAGCACATATACACATATTAAAAATAGTTATACAGGCATAGATAATTGCTATTTAGCTCGTAGATTTGTGGATATGGTCTTATGCTGTTGGGTCGAAAATGTAAGTAGTATGGCTGTCAACACTGTTGGCATTGTGCTATGCAGCTACAGCATGACAGTTATATTTGGGTATGATTTTCAGTCCATCAGCCGAATGCATTAAAATGTTATGGTTTCATAGCAATAAATTTTCCAGTTTTGTTCCTACTCAGTAATTACATCATTCAGATACTAGTAGTTACTATGCATTTTATAATGAGATATTGAAATGTATCAGTGGGATAAAGATTATATCGAAACAGCGGCGATAACACTTTTATCGCCACATTGGCGATATCACTTTTGGAACTACTTTATTTTCCCATTTAGAAAATATATTTGCCCTTATGTATTTTATTCAAACTTGTATTTCCATATTAAGGCCTATTTCATTTTTCTTTTCTTCTGATCCTTCTCTCTCTCTCTCTCTCTCTCTCTCTCTCTCTCTCTCTCTCATGATGAACAGATCTTAACATATGTCAAGACCGTAGACCCTCTAGTATACATTTTATGTAATCAATGAGGAGGCGCCATCAAGAAATTTCTAAAAACGAACTCCAAACAACAAAAAGCTGGCTTCAGGTATTAACTCTTTATAGTTAGTTTTCCACATGAATCATACAAATTGTCAGTGATTGAACTTAAATGACCTGTTACTATTCGATATTCAGTGTCACCCATACAGTATCGTATACTTGTTACACTCTACTATAAACGGTAAACATTTGTATTAAATCATCTTGATTAAATGTAGTAATAAAATTGTTTCAGTAGCGATTTTAACCCTCATCACAATTATAATCATGTCTGAAAACGATGGAGAAATTGGGGATAGATGAGTGTTGATTGCAAACCGAAATTAAGTGACAATCGAAATTTGGGTGCAGCGTCTATTACCGACCTAGACTGCAAGATTTCCATTTCTTCTTATAGCCTTGATTACTCCAAATGTGATGCAGGTCGAGCGATAGTCTGGACTTCATTCTGACCGCGATAATCCAAGGCCTTCAGCATCAACACCCTACATGTAATGATTCAGAGCCCTGACCAGGTCCCAGCCATTCCAGATTTACAACCTATGAGGCTTGTGCAACATCGCCTTCAAGAGGTGCTATGATCAGTTACAGCAAATAGTATCGCAAGGTGTGCATGTTACAAATAATGTATGCCAGTCTCAGCTTCGTCGTCAGTTAATCACCTGTCTCTGGCCCATACGTTATGTTCTTCACAAGATTCTTTCGTATAGTCAAAGCTACTTCTCCATGATTGTTTTCCCCTTAAGGAAAAAGGGAAAATATGGGCAGGAGAACATGTGGACTTTGTCCACTTTACTAGACGACGATGTTGAGGGCATCACATTTAAGAGAAGAACTGAAATGATTACCGCAACACACATACGTAAGAAGTGGCATCTGTCCAATGAGCAATGGACAGATGCGTTTCATGTATATTCTCCTGAATATCAGCTTCAATACCACAAGGAGGCGGTGATTCAATCCTCATATATGGCTCTTTTTAGACGTAAGTCAGACGTATTTGGTAGCTTATAAGATTATGTCCCCAATATTAAACGACTGCGTGCTAAACTTCCGCTTCAGTGGAATAAAATAGTGCACTTTCTAGAAAAAATCCCTTTCGACCTAAAACGGGATCAAACAATAAAAATTTCAACCATCTTTTAAATACAACAATGTAATCCACTATAATGGTTGTAAATACTCAAACGTGTGGCGAAAGTGTAGGGAACAATCATGCACAATTCAAATGACAAAGCCATCGTTCAGGATCGGTCTCTAAACAAATAAGTGACCATAGACATGCAACGTACATTCCTTCAACACACAATCAAACAACTATATCACAACAGGAACAAAAATCAAAATCTCCAATCGTTCTGTTCCCCGCCCACACCCCCTTTCCACCCAACAAAACCCAAAACCTTAAAATAATGTCGAGACTCCTGTACTTTGGAACATACTGAATGAGATATTGTAATATGGTGACATTGTTCAATCCAAATTGCAAAACGTCTCTTGAAGTCGTAGGATATTTTGAGGAATTAAGTTCAGCCTCGAAATGGATTGCCCGAAAGAAAATCTGGATACAACGCTCTAGTTCATATTTTGCATGGCTTCGTTTTCTTTGGGCAGGGAAAGATTTCTTGTAAACAATCTTTCCAAGTCTTACTTTGTATATGTTGGATGATTGGCATTCTCAATGTACTCGAGAAAACCTTCTTAGTAAGTACATGCATGTCCATTATTGGCGTACCCATTTGTACCATGTTTTTGCAGTCATCACTCTCACTATAGAAGTGCAAGGACCTTTTCAATGCTGGTTTTTTGTCAAAAAGTCCATATAAATTAAGGGAATTGCATGCTACAATTATCTATCTTCATTTCGTCTGCTCAGTCATAGTAAGTGGAAGGGCATTCATAAGAAATCTAATCAACCTTACCATTTGTGTTTAAAGACCATACTATTATATTCGTTTAAACCGCTAAGTCAATTCAGTTATGAAAACTTGGTTAACATTTTTCGACTGCTTTAATGGTAAATCTATCAGTCCTACACTTCCAGGCAGATATAAATATATGGGTTTTGGGGGAGTACATGATTTCTATTGGTTTTATGACCCGTTTTCAGAATCAAAGCAGAAATATAACATTACCTTTTTGAAGTTCTATTCAATTGTTTTTGCGGTACATTTGTGGGATAATTGATGGAAAAATCACTGTGATGTATTTTTTCACTTACATTCTGGTTCTAGTCTCCATCTTGAACCAGCGCACTCAGTGGACTAGGATGTGATGAATTTGATACGTCGATTTGTGCTGATCTGTTTTAAATACAATGTTTTATTTCAAGCTAAAAATGTCAGTGGTTTAGGTAATTTTTTCGGAAAATTATCTCTTCCACATTTGCAGGTCTCTAAGTTCAAACACCTCTGCTCTGACAGCAAGGACTAGCCAACAAACATTCATCGACATCTAAGTATATGCATGTATGTATGTATGTATGTATGTATGTATGTATGTATGTATGTATGTATGTATGTATGTATGTATGTATGTATGTATGTATGTATGTATGCTAGATAGATAGATAGGAAAAAGGTAGACAAATAGGATTGAATACAAACAATGCATTTATTTATATACATTGTTAGATAACTTCTAAACATTTAATCTTTGTTTTTGCTTATAACAGTATTTTAATTAAATATATAACCCCAAATTGTCCTGTTTTCTTTCCTTTATGTTTTTTAAATATTTTTGTCAGGTCTCAGACAGTAGTTGAAGCAAATGTTACGAATGTAAATTGATTTTTTTTATAGTTTACAACAAAAAATGTAGAAGTGGTTCTCGATAATCATTTTTGTAAATGATAAGTCCGAGACTCCTCAACCTTGGCACCGTTATACGTCTGCCGTAATAATTAAACATCTCATAAAACTATTCATCCACACCTACTACCAAAGAAACTTTCTTCAAACACTGCGCAGACAGTTAGCATCATCATCAGCCTCTGCCTCCGAAGACAAGTATTGCAGAGCATGGAAAGCATTTGAAAAGTTTTGTAATTATATATTTGCTACTTATTTTGCTCCACTCTTGTATTTGTCGACATTTGCATATAGCTGATTTGCACAATGTATCGTATTCTCCAAAGACCATTACTATCATATCTCTCTGCTTCTGGCTATTTTCTTACAATATATGTACTCTACTACCCAGCTGCCTCTTTTTTGGTTAACAAACACACAAGTGGAGCTTATCGTTTACAACCATGATTTGGTTTGTGCTTGTCAAATAAAATACCAGTTTTGAATCGATTAATGTCGTCTCTTATTTTTAGCAAAGTTGCCGTTTTGCGTTCCATGCGTTTACATAGACTGCTGAAGGCACATCCACATCTACCAATGCTGACAATATTGTCATGCTTTCCAATATTGTGTTTAATCTTAACTGAAGTCCACAAAATGTTGAAGTAACTTTTCGTGTGTTTAAATACAATATTTAAGGCTGACTTTACTCTATCACTTTAGCTCATGGGATTACTCAATATATGTAGTTCAAGCTTTGTTAGTTACTTAAAAATTAGGGTGAACAAAGCATGCCCACTTTTCATCCTACCACCTGGAAGCTGTTTCACGTTTATTCTTTGAATGCCATTTCCATCGAAATCTCAGTTTTGTTGTCTGGATAGTTTTCATTACAAAGATCACAGATTTCTGTTTGGAGCTTGGAGCATAAGAAGTCTTTTCTCTGGCCTTTCATCATTTCGATCGACTTTAAAATTGGACAAGGCTGTCAGGAACAAACGGGACCTCATACTTGAAAGAAAAGATCAGCTGATTGAATTAAAGAAAAAATGTTTTAATCTCTAGTTTCATAGTACAGTGCTTTCCATATTATTTCTTACATTTAGAATTGCGCATGATGGAAGTGGACTAATTTGGTTGAGACTTGGAGAGTGAATAAATACACAAGATGCAAACTATACATATTTACAGGTCACTATATGGATGTTAACGATGGAGTATCCCAATGTAGAGAAGAAACGCTTACACACTTCTTTCAGACAAAGGGATATTGAAAAATGTTAAAAGTTTTTAACCCTGTGTGTTCAGATATTATTTTCAAAAGTATTAATATGTCGCATTATTAGAGTTCCAGAATCATTCACCACATATCAATATCATTGACATCTACACTGTGTATTAGATGCAGACAAACTTCAATCATTTGTCATTACATGAGTAGATGAAAAAGGATAATTTGCCTCCACCCCAGTTAGCCTGGGTGGGGAGATGGTTGGGGGTCTCGTCGGAACAACTGTCAGCCAGTTGGAGGGTCCCATTTGTCGGAACGACAACGACTTTCAGCCGATCGGGGGCCCTTTAGAACAACTGTTAGCCGGTTGCAAATGTCTGATTGTTAGGCCCAGACCCCCCCCCCATGAGGCCGGCCCAAAACAGGGGTTTTATTGCCGGAACGTGAGGGAAAACCGGAGGGTAAACAAGTACACCTTTCGTATAGACGATGAAAATTACTGTGTTTTTTAAAAATTTATTTAAACATGCCATACCATATTTTTTAGATATACCCTGACAAATTATATACAGTAACAATGTGTATAGGCAATGTAATGACGTTTCGATGGGGCAGCTACAGCTTATTAACATCATCCAGTTCATGAACAACAGCCTCAAAAAGCTGGTAGCGAACATTCTAAAGGAGGCATTCCGTGCCATATCAAGACACACAGCGCACGGCATTTACCTTTTGCTACGCAAGGGCGTGTACCCGTACGAGTACATGAGTAGTTGGGACCAATTGGAAGGAAATCAGTTTCCTCCCATTGATGCCTTTTACAGCAGCTAAGCAGCACAGACATTTCTGAGAAAGACTACCAGCATGCGCATAATGTGTGGAACACTCTTGGATGTCAGAACATGGGAAGCTACCACGACCTATGCCTTAAGAATGACGTGCTTCTGCTGGCGGACGTGTTTGAGGCCTTCCTCTACACCTCGTTAAAGAACCATGACTCTGACCCGGCCCACTACTACAGCGCACCAGTAATGAAATGGGACGCCCTCTTAAAAATCACAGGCACCAAACTCGAGCTGCTGACCGATATTGACATGCACCTGTTTATTGAGAATGGCATCCGCGGTAAGCATACAAAATCTAACAACCCAGTGTGCCCCTGATATGACAGCGAAAAGCCAACAAGCTGGATATCCTATCATGGCCACAACAACCTTTAGAAATCGGCCATGATCCGGAGTCTACCAGCTAGTAGTTTTTAGTGGGACGACCCTCCAGCACTCGAATCAATTCGCACTTGTGCTGCGGACTCACCCAAGGGCTACATACCTGAAGTCGACATCGAGAATCCGGAGGAGTTTCACGACGCACACAGCGACTACCAACTGGTTTCAGAGACAATGAGTGTTTTAGACGAATGGCTTAGCAAATATCAGCGTACTTTAGTAGTAAACAAAATGGGGGTAAATTTACTGAATGCAAGAAGCTAGTTCCAAGTCTGCGAAAAAGCAGCACTAGGTTGTCCATTACCGAAACATAAGGATCTATATCAAGCCGGAACTGCGCGTCACAAAGTTTTACCGTGCGCTTGAGTTTGAGCAAAGCGCGTGAATGACGCCATACATACAGATCAGCATGTATATGAGAACCAAGGCGAAGTCGGAGTTAGAGAAAGAATTCTTCAAGCTGATGAACAACTCTGTCTTTGGGAAGACTATGGAAAACCTAAGGAAGCGGATTCTGGTGAATGTTGTGAGGCCTGAGGGCGAGGAAGATTGCCAACCCAGCATTTAAAACACGAAATATCATTGACGGCAACCTTGTTCCTGTACTTCCATAAAGACCAGTCTGAAGCTTAATCGCCCTATCTATACGGTGCAGGGAATCCTCGACCTGAGCAAACACCTTATGTACAAATTCTGCTACAATCAGATAAAAGCGCGCACACCGATAAGGCGGACCTGCTGTACACGGACGTTGACAGTCTGCTGCTTAGCATTGATACAGCCGACATCTACCGAGATATGGCCGAAGATGTTCACCTCTACAACATGAGCAACTACCCTGAAGAGCATTCACTTTACAGCGCGGTGAATGAAATGGTTGTACACAAGTTTAAGGACGAGTGCAATGGGACGCCCATAACCGAGTTTGTCAGCCTCTGCCTCAAGATGTACTTCATACTAACGACAAACAGCACAGAGAAACGTAGAGCCAAGGCAATTTGAAAGGCAGTGGTAAGGGGCGACCTCAAGCACCAACTATACCTTGAGTGCCTCCAGGAGAAAAAAGAGTTTTGACACTCCATGACCGCCATAAGCCTTAGTCCACTAGACACCAAAAAGTGGATTGCTCTGGACTGCATTACCACGAGGGTATATGGCCACTACCACACAACACAAGAACAACACGCTTGGGCGGATTAGTACCTCAGCACCCGGATAAGATTGCCCTTAGGTGGTAGCTGAGTGCATTCAGGCACAATCTGTACTTCCTCGCGAACGAAGCCTCTACGTGGAGAACCACTAACCGAAAGATGGTATATAGATGGCTGATCTGGGATGTCAAACCTGTCTGCCGGGGTGAACACTTTGAGCGACCAAACAGACGTAACACGAATGACATCAATAGGTCTCTTACCTATGACCCGCGTTACCTCACCGTTTAGGGCCGCTACAACGAAAGGCAGCCGCTGAACACACTCAGAGCTACGCGCTGTAGTCTTGCTCTAGGAAAGCAACATCTTCTGGGAGTACAGGTGTCCAAAGAGCCGCTCGGCTAGAGTACAGTTGAACCTCTCCACAACGCCCTGCGCACGGTGGACGCTGGCATCGCCCCGTTTCACACGCACGTCATGCTTGGCCAAGAGTTGCGACACTGCGCCCATAAACTACCGGCCGGGATCAACCTGCTGCAGAAAATGTGGTCACTTTAGCGGCTTCGCTTGTAGGTACGTGCCAGAGCGTCGGCGACTTTGGGAGTCTCCTCGGTGGTCAAGGGCTCAGCCTCCTTGTAACGGCTGGCGACATCAACGCGTGACCTGGTGCACCCTGTTAGGGGTTGGAACAACAAACTGCGGCCGAGGGATTTTGCGCTGTGCCGGCAGGTAAATCTGCCGCACGGCCTGCGTTTCTAGCCACGCCCTGGCAACATTTTGTGAGACTTTTTTTTACCGCTGCCATGCACTTCCTGTAACTTTGCGGGCTGTAGTATATTGTCGCTATCCTAGTACTCAAAGAAATCAAATAATTGTTTCAATGCCTCAGCAGTCAGAGGAAATCCTCCAAGTCTTGCAAGCTCACGTACCCTAATCACGCGATGCTGCAGAATGAGTGGCAATGTATGATTGGCACAGGTTTCGAGCTGGTTGTTGGCGATGTTTTTTAATATTTGTAACGATGAATGACAGGGGAGTTTTTTGGAAGCAAGCAGCAGCACTAATACCGTACGTATGTGTCCATTGCTATATATATCCCAAAAAATACGACACAATTTTATCTGGGTTTGTAGGCCACGTAGCTGACGGCGGCGAGCCCCCCCCCCCTCCCCGACTGCCCCGGCGAAAAACATAATCTCGTATTTTCTGGTGAGGGCGTGTAAAAGTCAGAAAGCTTAGGCTCATTGCCAACGTTTGGGACGCCGTCTGTTTTTCGGCCGGTTATCAAGTTTTACTCGCACA
Source organism: Margaritifera margaritifera (assembly GCA_029931535.1). Lineage (NCBI taxonomy): Eukaryota > Metazoa > Mollusca > Bivalvia > Unionida > Margaritiferidae > Margaritifera > Margaritifera margaritifera. The sequence continues at coordinate 7,721,183 of JAQPZY010001699.1, read as the reverse complement.
TTGTGGCATCGACAATATCATAAGTCTTATCGGCATGCTGCTCGGCACGCAACCGCTCATTGAGGTGATGGAGTGCTTCTAGTGCCTTGTCGTGGCTGATGCGTTTGGCGTCGGTTTCGCCTCCTGCTGCTTCTCTTGAACGATGCCAACATAAGATGGCATCACCTCCTGCTGCTTTTCTTGAGCTGCCGTTTCGACTGAAGTGGCATGCGTGTCCGCAGTCTCAGCTTTTTTCAGCCCGACGTTGTTTCGTCATCACTGAATGTCTTTTACCAGCAGCAACTCTACATGGGTGCTTAACCTTGGTGATCTGTGTCACTTCCTGAACTTTTTGTTCCGACGGTGCAGTCGTTTGTGCTGGCGTATATATTGTTGGTTGCGCTGGCGTATCCATCATCGGTTGAGCTTTTAATTTCTTGTTGTTTCTTGTTAAAATTTACATTTATATAGATAAGGATGCCAGCTGCAATTGGTGCTAGAACAGCATCGTACCTAAAGTAAAGATGGCTGCTGATGTTTATCAAAGAGGTCTGGATAACTGGATCCTTTCCCAAGTCACACGCAAGGCTTTCTCAGTTATCTACAGGCAAAACGTGGCTTACAACTGCCTAGTACAGTCTGAGCAAATACGACCACAGCGAAGCAGTCATCATAGCCCCTAGTTTAACCTCGTATATTAAAGGTCTTTGCTACTTCTTTGTCGCTCATTACTGCAATGCCCTCAAGTGTCAGATGTCGTCCAACGTATTCTTTGAAATACCCGAAGCTGCTAGGTTATTTGTGAAGAAGGACAGCATATGTTTTGTTGTTTATGTACCTGACCTTCCTTAGTCGGTATGTTATCATACAGTTCATCAAATACCACATCAACATACATATCTTTTATTATCAGCTGTTCTGCCATGGTTCTTACTAGGTTTCGATGACTGACTAACTCTAAGTGACCTATAAATGAAATATTTTAAAGCTATACGGCCAGACGGGTAGTATGGCATGTGATCGTATAGCAGCTCAAAGTCAAGCTGCACATAAAAACGGTCCCAAATGCGGCTGTGATAGACGCATCAGGCTGGGTGACTGCCACGGTAATGCCAGCGCCTACACGTATGGCAGCAATGCTAGTCTTTTGTATACATTGATAGGCTGCGTTAGTCCGCTCTTTGTCCATCAGGCAGAGATCCTTGAAGACTCCCCAAACATCGGCATCGTCAATACAGGCCACTTCATTCCCCTCAAGTTTTACTCTGATCTTTTGAGATGGTTTTTCACGATTGTACAGTTGGCGTCAATCGGCGCACCTGAAAGTAATTGTAAACGCCAGCCTAGCATTCCCGCGCACAATACCATCGTTGCTGCCTAGGTTGAGAAATCTGACAATAAGCAGCTGGTTGATTGTGGTCTGTGGTGCTTGGGTTATTAGTTACAACGACGATGCTTCGAATTCCCTTTACCCCAAGCGCTCGGCGAAGGGTGCGAAATGGGTCAAGTTTTTTGTTTCCCTACTGAGACATCTTGTGCATGCAGCGCAAAAGAATGGGTAAAAGAGGAACAAGAGTAGATGGTTGGGTTGCTAAAAAAACTCGCAGAAAATGCGTTGGATGCGCTGCCCAGTATCATTGTCACTATTGTGTCATTCCTCCTAAAAACAGCTGGCAATGTCATTGGTTAGCTGGCCGGAAATTTGGTGGTGCTTGTCTTTAGGATAGCGGTCGCATTCTTTACTGTTCTCCGCTCTCTCTACGTACATAAGCGCAGACAGTAAAGCTAGCGCAGAAACCTAAAAGCCGCAAGCCTAGTCACAATACTACCAACAACTAGTGCTGTTGTGTCAGCTTCGCAGTTTTCGGCTTCTTTTGGTGCCTTTGCTTGTGAGGACAATTGCTCTGGCGTTTTCGCAGGTCGTTGTGCAGGCAGGTCAGGGCCGACATGGTTGTCATTTACTGGTTGCAGTTGTTGTGTTGCTTGTTGATCCGGTTTCGGCTGATGCGGTATTGGATCAACATTTACACTGATGTTAGTGCCTGGTATAAAGCCCTCGCTAAACTCTGCTACAACAATTTTGTTGTCATACTTCTCATATGTGCTATCGTTAAGATCCATGTTACTTGGAATCATATAAAGCTGATCTCACAGGACGTAATCTACTTTGCTTTGGTCATAGTGGAGCACTTTTTTGTAGTTGTTTTTGGACTTCTGCATGTCTTCTTTGTGGGAAATTGCGTCCTCGACGTTTGCAAGAAACTGTTTTGGGGCTCCAAAGGCACCTCCAACCTTTCTCTCTCACCCTATTATCGAGAACGCCATCTGGCCCTGCGAGCCAAGGATTGCCTGCACATATACACAAATGCTTTCGTTAAGCCACTCTAAAACCTTGCGACACATCCAGCATGAATGCTGCCTATCCATTTACTGCATTAAGCCCCTGCGAATAGTAGTTAAATCTAAACTCGTATCTATTTACCATTTCAGGTGTAAAACCGACTGTTTCTGGAAATGTTCTTTCGTCGGCTGGAGAATTACATCATTGCAAGCCCATCGTGGGGAATTATCTTTTGGCCCCAACCCTAGTGTTTATTCAAATTAAACTCTTTCCGCAAATTTTCTTAGGCGGAAATGTCAATAGCATTGTCAAATGTGTTCCAGCTGGTCTGGGACGGTAGGGAGCACCGCATCTGGTTGAGAATCTTTCTAACCTGTAAGTAAATATGAAATTGGTAAAAGCTAGTCATCATTTCTGGCAGGTTGGACTATATATGGTCGCTAACACTGACGACGTATCCTGTGGTAGCGCACCAGATGGCAAAGTTTATCTGATTTTGACCACACCGCATGGGGCAGCTATACCACTTGTTGTTTATGTCCGCAGACCTAGTATCAGGAAGTGCATACTCATCTTTTATGTCGATACATTTTTGTCTGAAACGAAGCTTTCTCCTTCACAAACACTTTTGGGTGTATTAATAGTTCTCGTAGTTTTGCTCTCGTATTATAAGAGTAGTCAAAGACACCACCAACGCTATATTTCGCGTCGCTATTAAAGAATAATGACTTTGGTGATATCATTTTCTAACAATATATGTCGTATCTATTAATCCTCTGGGACAGGCGATACACACTTGTCGTAGCACCTTCGTTCAGACCAGGATGGTACAGCATTTCAAAGGCGCTTGGTAACAACATATTTGTTGTAAGCCCGACCCCAACCAGTCCGGAGGTGGGCGTCACAATTCTCAATGAGTATTACAGCATGGATACACTCGAAAAATAATACAGGCTGCCATTCTTGGAATTACTGCAGACTACAACGCAGCGACCGGGCCTGTCAGCATCACGCTCGCTGACCCAAACTATCAACTCTATCTTGACACGCTCTCCCCCATATTTGGAATCGAATCACCAGGGTTTTACGGAGCTGGTACACACACGGCGGCCCTAACTTTTATCAACGTCCCTCGGCTTTATATCCATCTCGATCAGATAAACACACCTGGGAATATTCTGGATTGAAAAAACAGTACCCTGCTCAAAGTCATTTCTGTAGATGGTGAGTCCCACGGAGAGACACACACTGTCTCCTATGGAAAACCACATTGAAGCAGACTATGTGAAGGCAGCATCCAAGAGCTCTCGATATGTATTTTTGATGGAAAACAATCGTCGGACAGCGGAATTACTGCAATAAATGACGGAACGTGGGCAACGCTTTCAATCCGTATAAACGGAGTCGTACGGGCACATAATGACAGTAGTAATCAGTCTATCGTTTCCGCGTACGTCTCACATGAAAGCTTTACAACTAGCTTTGTGTCTACGTTTGCCGTTGGACACACCATCCAGTGTGAGGGCCTGAACGTCAATGCACAAGCGTCGGCATTTTCAGCCACTCTAACCATCTTCGGCTTTCGTAATTAGAACTCGCACTATACTTATTTATACAGAGCATCCTAAGCCAACCCGCGAGCAGCTAGGGTTAATTGCGATTTATTTGTTGGAACAGCCCAAAATGAACAGCGGCAGGCTCTGTACAAAAACGACTAGTGCGCAGTAAACGCGATGGATGGTGTTGACACCACACTGACGGCTGTGTCTCTGGGCGCCGGTGTGATGGGGATTGGAATATTGTCAACAATCATTCCTGCCCCCATTGCGATTGCTTTTGAGATGACAGTTTTAAGCTGTGGTCTGATTTCTGTAGCGAGGAGATCATGGAAAATGTCGCTGGAAATTCACCATAAGCTGTGTGTTTTCGTTTCAACCGTTGGAACAACAGCTTTCGGACTCAAGGTCAATTCCAAGCACACCACCACCATACAATGCGGTTTTTCAATGACAAGACCGCGCCGCTAGACTCGACCAGCCTAACAACCTATATTTTTCCCAAGCGCTCTATTTGAATATTGATTTTTAAAAAAGATAAACGTAATGGATCTGCCGATGTAGATAGATAATTACAAGGAGTATGATAAAAAAAAAAAAAAAAAAAAAAAAAATATATATATATCTAGGTCTGAGTCTGCAAGAATTTACAGTTGAACCAAGACCAGACCAAATAAACAGCTATTCGATTATAATAAAACAATATGTCCGTAATCAAGACCAAATAAACAGCTATTCGATTATAATAACACAATATGTCCGTAATCAAGACCAAATAAACAGCTATTCGATTATAATAAAACAATATGTCCGTAATCAAGACCAAATAAACAGCTATTCGATTATAATAAAACAATATGTCCGTAATCAAGACCAAATAAACAGCTATTCGATTATAATAAAACAATATGTCCGTAATCAAGACCAAATAAACAGCTATTCGATTATAATAAAACAATATGTCCGTAATCAAGACCAAATAAACAGCTATTCGATTATAATAAAACAATATGTCCGTAATCAAGCCAATAAAGTACTAAATCGCTGGCAAAAATGTAAGGTTGGGCTTGCAAACAGATGCATGTCGGAACTACAGAACATGGACACGCTCTTTGAAAAGAATAAACTTGATGACCTTCATATTCAGAGCCTTGTTACTCTTTATGATGCACTACTTAACAGCACCATCTCCAAAAGAAGTTCGCATGTGCATTAAATGAATACAAAAATATTGTAAAGTGACTGTATGAACAAAAGTTAATGACGGCACCAGCTAATAACTAATGTAAATAAAACACCTTTTTGAGCCGGCCTCGGGGAGGAGGAGTGTGTGTCTCAGCCGGTGAAACAACCAGGCGTTTTCAACCGGCTAGCAGTCGTTCCAACGGCCCCCCAACCGGCTGACAGTCGTCGTCGTGCCGACGTGGCCCCCAACCGGCTCTCCACCCAGGCAAATTGGAGAGGAGGCAAAATAATCCTTTTACATCTATTTACATGTACGACGTAATTGTATGAATGACAGAATACAGTTTGCCTTATTTCGTCCTATTCCTGCATTTAATGAATTTTATCATAATTAGTATGTGTCCGTCTTGCATTCAAAAGAGAACAAAACACAAGTGTGAAGCAAATTTATGTGGTTCTAAATACTAAAATTGTCAAGCAAAAGGTTTACATGATTCAATTCCTTAACAAGCCCTTTAGATTTTCAAATAACCAATACCACCTGAAAATACCGCTGTTACAATATAGAATGTGATCTGTATAACTGAAGGAGATAATACCTATTAATAAAACTTTTGACATCTAAAACCCAATATTCATCAAAAGGGGCATTTCCACATTTGCTGTTAAACTTCTACTGATTTAAAGATAGACTGTGTTGCAGCTTCGACTTGGTGAAAGCACTGATCTGCAGCGCATTATACCCCCTTTGTGAATACTATGTTCTTGTAAAGAATCAAATATATACTTGATTGAGCACATCTATACTGGACATTTAATATTGGTGTCGTTAAGGTAGTTTGCCATTAGATCTAATACAATCTATACTGGACATTTAATATTGGTGTCGATATGGTAGTTTGCCATTAGATCGAATACAATCTATACTGGACATTTAATATTGGTGTCGATATGGCAGTTTGCCATTAGATCTAATACAATCTATACTGGACATTTAATATTGGTGTCGTTATGGTAGTTTTCCATTAGATCGAATACAATCTTAAGCTTTTGTCTGAATTATTGTTTCTAAATTTCCTGTTTTTTATGTCGAATATTCCGTTCTAACGAATGACGTTATAAAGATTATCTATTATCTTTCACATCTATGAAATCTATCTATTTATGTATCGGTCTGTCTATTTATCTATCTCTCAATCTATTTATCCATACATGCATAATATATACATACATACATATATATACATACATACGAACGTACATACATACATATATCTTACTATCTAACTATCAATTGAGCTGTGATTCTCTATATATGTATATATATATATATATATATATATATATATATATATATATATATATATATATATATATATTTATCAGTCTGTCTACCAACCTATCCATCCATCTATATATATGTATCCACTTACCCAGTATTTCTCTCTTTCCATATATCTATCGATTCATCAATACTTCTATCTTTTGGGATAAATATACAAGTAAGCATGTATTTGTCAGTTTATGTTCATGCGAAACTTATATACACATTTGCAAATAATGTGACAGTTATTATAGAGTTTGATATTTAGTTAACATTAAATGTATATTTAATGATAACCGTCAATGAGATGTGATCGCTACATCTTGTCAGGGTTATCTTTGTTCCATCACCAGCTATCACACAACCATCAACGTAAATCTCACCATCATGACATCATCATCATCATCATCATGAATCTATTTTTCTTCTTTATATTGAAACTATGCAAAAGCGACATTCCTCAGGGTGGTAAACACGACCTTAGCAATTTGAAAGTTATAAAATTATGCGTTTTGAAAGTTATTAAAAGTGAAACCAAGATAAAATATGCGTTTTTGAAAGTTATGAAAAGTGAAACCAAGATAAAATATGCGTTTTTGAAAGTTATGAAAAGTGAAACCAAGATAAAATACGCGTTTTTGAAAGTTATGAAAAGTGAAACCAAGATAAAATATGCGAAAAATATCTTCTGTCACTTTAATAATCATCACTCCATCTGTCGCAAAATTTTCTGATTAATTAATTTTCAAGAGATGGAGATTGCCAGAAATTGTATCTCTGAGAAGGTCATGACAAATGTTACAGAATCATACCTCTTTTTCCCTTTTTATAATGATTTAATTGATTTGTTTATGATCTCTGTTCTTAGTCTAAACTGCGGATACCATATGAGTATACATACGACAACCTTTCGATCGATAAATGGTCACATGACTAATTGCGCGCGAAAAAGATGTCGACCTAGTTCCTGAACCTTTAGAAATTAACATTGCAAGGTCACATTCCCATTCTGAATCAACATGATGTTTACTGGTTAAGAATTTAAGAGCGTGAGAACGTAAACATTATGACGCATAACCTAGTTTCTGATTGGTTCGTAGAGGGTTGAATTATTTTGTAATACTCTGTTATTGGAGACGGAGTAAGAGTTTTTCAATTCGATACTGCGCACTTATTATGTATATATAGAGAATAATCATCTGATTATTATTCTTTACAGTTACTTTGAAGAGAGAGGTCATATTGATTTAAATTTGCAGTTCAGTGTGGGATATATCTATATTTATTTGGAGATTCATCTATTATCTATACAGTACATTTAGGAATAAGTACTGTCTTCATCTGAAATATTATACAGTTCCGTGGAATTATCGGGAACATTTCTAATACTTGTGAGATTCCAGACTTACAAGGATTATTTGGACTTATTTAGAACTAATCAACATCAGCACGTTAAATGCTATTTCATTCGGAATACTACATCCGGATTATTTGGATTAACTTCCGGAAGTGAACTTTAAAACAATTTAGGACTTTTTATGATATTCTATATTGTAAGTTATTTTTAATTCTTTCACTTTGATTGTTTGTTGAACTATTTTAATTCTATTAATACTTTAGGAAATTAAAGATTTGCATTTTAATCTTGAAAGCTTGTTTGTGTCTTTTATCTTGTTACATTACCCCTAGAGTCGTAACACAAGTTATTTATCTGCATTAACTAACTTATGAATGAATTGTACTCTAAAATCATTTGTTCGTCTGAAAGAAGTATTGTCCTTCAAAGTATGGCCAGGTTGTTTCATTGACTACAGCAAACACTATTTGATCCAAAATCAGATGATTTTAGATAAGAACTTATGATGACTTGCATTTTTCTAAATATGTACCTCACACATACAAATGAAGGAATTTTAATAAAAGACACCATTTAACAAGCAGAATTAAAAGAAGAGCACATTAAATGAATATAACAAGGACAATGGCGTCACATAAAATGAATATGACCAGGACAATGGCGTCACATAAAATGAATATGACCAGGACAATGGCGTCACATAAAATGAATATGACCAGGACAATGGCGTCACTTAAAATATATTTTCATCTTATGATTCATGTGACGAAGGCTTCCATTGTCTGGAAATACGTTCAGTAAACATAATCGCATATGAAAATGTAACATATGTGTATTAAAATGAACCAATGACAAAATTAAAGAAACTGATTTATTAAATGCCCTGTTGTTTTCAGAAGAACATTATAGATTCTATTATTGCACTCTACAATCTGACACTACTTACATGTTTTGTTATTTAGGCTCGCTCTTTAATTATTAAGAGCATACGGTTTGAACTAGAAAAGGATTGATCAGAAAAAAAGTCAAATGACTTTATTAATCTAAAGAGTCGAACATCTCATTTTCCTCAATATGTGCTAGATTTATATTAATAATCCCGTCAGACTTATCCAGTTACCGGTATCTAATTTCAAATTTCAAAATTTCTACCCGACGATAAGGGGGATTGTAGGTCAACGCTACAACCTTAAATGTCACTTTTATTGAAATAGTGCTATTTTATACTGATATATTTACAGGATTTATCTTTAGCTTGATAGAAAGGAAAAATACATTAATAATTTACTACAAGATGGTGTTTACTGACTGGGTGTAATAAATAACAATTTCCACTATTTGTAAGAATTTCCAGTTCTCTATATTTTGGCCTGGTGTTGTCAATTTGAATCACACATTTTGTAAGTGACATTGAACAAAGATTTGTGTAAAGTGATCCACAGCGCAGGGTTTTCTTCTGAGGTATTTCTTTTGAGATTACCATCTTTCTCTTCTTACAACTATTCTTTGAGTTACATTGTCTTCAATTCGTCATTTTTGCTTCAAGTAGGGATCCAGATACTTCATGTGTACCTTCAGAAATATATGGAGTGGCTACCTTCATGTGTACCTTCATGTGTACCTTCAGAAATATATGGAGTGGCTATGGACAAGAATTATTGCAAACAAGTTTAGTTTCAACATTGATTATCAGTGACTACATGGAAACTGTACAGCAATCTTGACATGTTTTACCACGATACTAAAACATGCAAAATTCTGCAATATTCAACCATCTACGATCGCTTTTTAAGCAATTTTGCGAATCTTGGTTGTTTTTTTGTTGTTGTTGGTTTTTTGGCATCTTCATTAAAAAAATCAAATATGGGTAAAAACGTTTTGAGGCTGAAAGCTTTTTGGCTTTCAGCACGCATATCTTGCACGCACACAAATACATGTTTCAGTACTTTGCGGCATGCTCGGTTGCTTTTTAACAAAAAAGACTCAAGTTACGGCACAATAAATAGCTGTCCCCATCCCAATTTTTTTCCTGAAATTTTAAACTTATATGTTATCGCTTGTTAAATGTTGGAGTATTTAACTTTTATAAAAATGAATATTTTACATAGCTATAGATCCAAACAATCAATAATCACATACTAACTTTTGTTTGGTGTGCAATTGTTTGAGCAACTCTTAGTTAAATATCTATCCCCAAGTAAGGTCATTACAAAAATAAATATTGGGAAAAGGTCCCCCTTTCACCAATTTTCCATAAAATATTACCTGAATGAGTATTTAAAAATTCATTTAATTTGCACAGGTTGAAGATCATAGACTTCTCCTTTGAAGTACATAAAACATTGTATGTTGGTGAGATAATTTTCTTTCTGTATAAAACAGTTATTGAGATTACGTCGGTTTCCGCAGCAGGAAGCCTGTACGGTCGATTTACGGCACGTCACACATAGCTAAAGTTTTCCAGCAGGAAGCCTGTACGGTCGATTTATGGTAAGGTCATACACAGCTAAAGTTTTCCAGCAGGAAGCCTGTACGGTCGATTTACGGCACGTCATACATAGCTAAAGTTTTCCAGAGGTCGATTTACGGCAGGTCATACATAGCTAAAGTTTTCATGAGGTCTCCTACACTTTTCGTTGACTTATAATTTTTGTTCACATAACTGTTATTGTGAATATTACCACTGTATGAGCATTTTTCTTTTTTTTTAGTTAATACGACACAGAAGTCGCAACCACGTCATTTAACATCCAATTCCACCCCCGTCCCACATCTTCGACCCCGCCCTCGCCCGAGTTTATAGCGCTACGATACATTTAGGTAACACGCGAGATTATAGATTTATGTCATAATAAAATTATCACGTCATTTCAATCTGCGCAGCAAGCGTCGATTTTTCGAAAGTCGACTTCCTTAACTATCAAAGAAGTACTGAATTCTCACATAGACACCGGAAATAAATGTTCTGTTTTATCTCACAGTGTAACACAGTGTAACACGGTGTTTATGACGTATTGATAATAAGTATGACTATTTATAGGATCAATATTGAGAATAATGGCTTAACCATCAATGCCCCCCCCCCCCCAAAAAAAAAAAAAATCATCCAAGAGTACGACTACAAAGTCAACCTTTGATATATTTAGAGTTTTGTGAGATCAGAAAAAGTATTGAAAATGATAAATTGGTCTTACTTCCAACAAATAAATTAATAAGAAGAAAATTTCTAAATCAGACTCACCAAAAGAGCAGCAATTCGTTGTGAATGTTTCAAGCCTGCACTACAGGTATCTGGCATCTATTTTCTATATAAAGAAAAGGGAATTATATTGATGATTATTGCACATATTTGTTCAATATCTTAACTCTTTCACACTTGTTTTTTTAATATTGCTATTGAATGTTCTATACCATGTTCTTAATTCCCATATACTGAGATAAATATATTTGTCTGTCCCCAGTCCATTAGTAGGTTAGTGGCTAAATTAGGAAAGTATCCAAGTATTTGACTTACAGCCAAATATGTTTTCAGTTGTAATTTTGAAGAAACCAAGCCGTTAAAAGTTCCCTTTGAAATTTGACGCATTTATTCATATACACCAATTGAAGATCATACAATATTACGTATAAATATTTGACTTGTATTCCCCACAAATAGACTATGCGCCCAAGACAAAAGAAATAGGGATAATCGTAAATCGCTTTTTGTAAGACTGTCGTTACATTTTTTGTAACATTTTACTCTCTTTATCCACATCTTTTTTATAGTGCTAATAATTTCCAATGACTCGAGAAATAGATTTTACAAATGGTGTTATAAATGGAGCTCATTAATGATGTCTTTTGTATTTTGTTTTGCTGTCAAGTTTCAGTCGTATTCTGGTATTTCAAAAATAAATACAGTTTACTTTCAGAAACGTTCTCAAAACGCTTTCTATAGGCGAAAACAGGATTTTAGGAATAACTTGGATATGTTATAAATATGACAATCTCAATTTTACACCTCTTGCCATTGAAACATCAAATATATATCCAAATTAATAAATCATCAAGAATTGTAAATTAATATGATATATTGGAATATTGTTGCAAAGCTAGAACAAATTTGATCTCTTAATTTATCTTAGAGTTTCTGGTGGACGAGATTTATGTAGTCAAATGTATTTTAAGGTCCTCGTAGAAAGCTCGTTTCAACAAAACTAACTTTTCAAAACAATGTACCTGAACAATTTTGATTTATGATGATATTAAAATAAAACTGAGAAATTTGTTTTGGCGATTGTTGAGGGATGCAATATAAATTCAGTAGATTATAACGAGTCATGTGGAAACATTATATTGTCACGAGTGACAATGCAAAATGTTTCCACTTCACGAGTGAAATATTTCCTTATATCTACTAAAAAAAACGTAGATTTGCTTTTATTATATATTTTTTAAGGCACAATCCTTCGATTTACATGGATTTGTTTCTCCATTCTTTGTCAATGCGATTAACGACCGCATTACTACATCGATAAAAAGAAGTTCCGCAATTTTACAATAATTTTAGGACAGCGACATTTTACAAATTTAGATTGTACATATAATGCTTTAAATTGTGTATTTTGTGAAATTAATGACTGTTTTCATATGAAAATGAAGAGATTGTTATATTTGTTAACACATTTCTTGCGTGGATTGATATAGTGAACATTGCTGGGGTGGATTTCCTGTAGCAACATGTCAGAAAGATCCAACAGACTTCAGAACATAACATCATTAAACAAACTTTTTTAATGATTGTGAGTTTGGTTTCTATTTTTGTTTATTTCTGCATTCAGACGTAAATTTTTGTGTGTTGGCAAGCTTGCAGTCTTGTTTATTTCTGCATTCAGACGTAAATTTTTGTGTGTTGGCAAGCTTGCAGTCTTGTTTATTTCTGCATTCAGACGTGAATTTTTGTGTGTTGGCAAGCTTGCAGTCTATTTCGGTAACAGACGCTGCACCCAAATTTCGATTGTCAGTTAATTTTGGTTTGCACTAATCAATGCCTGATTTCTCCATCCTTTTCAGACATGATTATGATTGTGATGAGAGTTAAAATCGCTACTTAAATAATTTTATTATTATATGTAATCAAGAGTTTTTCTTAGAAATGTGTGCCGTTTGTCGTTGAGTGTAACAGGTATGATACTGTATGGGCGAAACAGAATATCGAATAGCAACAGGTCGTGTAAGTTCAGTCACTGACAATTTGCATGATTCATGTTGAAAACTAATTATAAGAAAGTTAATGCTTGAAACCTACTTTTCGTTGTTTGGGGTTCATTTTTAGGCATTTGTGATGCCGCCTTCTCATTGATTACATAAATTTATTCTAGAGGGTCAACAGTCTTGACACAATTTAAGATCTATTCATCCTGATGGGGAGGGAGAGAAGAACAAGAAAAAGAAGAAGAAAAAGAAGAAGAAAAAAAAATGAAATAGGCCTAAACATGGAAATACAGGCCGGAATGGAAAAGGAAAGTAGTTCCATAAGTGATATCGCCACTGTGGCGATATCATTTTTCTCCCACTTATATATTTAAATATCTCATTATGAAATATATATATATATATATATATATATATATATATATATATATATATATATATATATATATATATATATGAGCAGTATTGGAGAAACCGACGATACGGTCTTCGCGCCGGAGTCTACCTTATTTTTTTTTCTTCCAGCTTTTTCTAGCAGTTTTCTCTGAAAGTTTTGGTGATATTGATGTTCTTTGTAGGACAAACACATACCCTGCTCAGTCGCTAAATTGTTTCTTTTTTTCTAATCCAATCACAAATTATTGTTCGTACCTAAAATGTATATTATAAAAAATATCACAGATAGATTCGCAAGAGGTCGAGCAAATGAGCTAACACTTTTCAAAAATCATGCCCAAGCTTTTACTAGGACTGTTGGTGTACATGTCCTATCTTACATAGTCATTCTACTGAACTAAAACAGGTGCGTTTCTTCGTGAAACTAATTCCTATCGATTCTATTTATGTCTCCCTGTTTTATTTACTTATCAGATGGTCTCGACAACGTTAATTACCCAGCTCAGGATTAACGCATGCACAGGGTCGCTCTCTCTCTCTCTCTCTCTCTCTCTCTCTCTCTCTCTCTCTCTCTCTCTCTCTCTCTCTCTTCGATCGATACTCTGTGTGTGTGCATGCATCAATCATTTAGTTACGAGTGATATAAGAAAAATGGTTGCTTTTGTTTCCGCAATTTCGTTCACACATTAACTGACTGTTATTTTATACTCCTAAAATACAGCGTACGAACTTTTGATAATAATATTTGATAGTGCCTAAATAGTCAAATCTGTAAATGATTAGTAATCTTCACAGTCCCACCCTGCTTGCCGTCTTCACAGTCCCACCCCGCATATTAAACTGCTTTACAGATGGTTGAAGATTAGTCGAGGCGATCATTCAGGTCAACAAGTTTTTGCAATTTTACATTCAATTTTTTTTAAAATTCATTATGTACAGCTGATCGAAGTTTGCATATTTAGCATTAATTAAAAGACTGCTATGGCCGGTTATTGCATATGTGGGATATGTACCGGTACTTATGAAATATTCCTAATAAACCAGGCTAATATGTAATATATTTATTTTGACTTGTAACGACATTGGTTTTTTCAAAGAGAGAGATATATATATATATATATATATATATATATATATATATATATATATATATATATATATAGAGAGAGAGAGAGAGAGAGAGAGAGAGAGAGAGAGAGAGAGGGAGAGAGAGAGAGAGAGAGGGATGCATCCCTTACATTCAGTAACTATATATGAAATAGGACCTTGATTTTTAACTCTTTTGTCGGTGAAAAAAAATCGTGATCAAACTCCCACAATCTATTTCCAGGTCAATAAACGGTATGTAATTATATGCACAGGTCAATAAACGGTATGTAATTATATGCACAGGTCAATAAACGGTATGTTATATGCACAGGTCAATAAACGGTATGTAATTATATGCACAGGTCAATAAACGGTATGTAATTATATGTACAGGTCAATAAACGGTATGTAATTATATGCACAGGTCAATAAACGGTATGTAATTATATGCACAGATCAATAAACGGTATGTAATTATATGCACAATTCATATTAAAGTAAAGCTTTAAAAAGGGGAAGAATCAGTTTCCGTACGAAAATGTTGGTACATAAGTCTTATGATTCGTGGAAAGCTACTATGTGGACTATGTAACCAAAAAAACGTCTAATTATCTTTCATTCTTCTATGTATCACATTGAATGTTGAATTATTGGAGTGTAATCATGCACTACTTATTCATCATCAGCACCAAAATTCAAAAAGCCTTGACGACATAACAGTATGCGTTTCATTTTGGTAGCAATTACATTCCGGTTCTGATTCGATTAAAGTTTCGAAAAAATAAAACTTATGTATTGCTTATAAATATAATTAAATCCCTGAGTAACGAAATTTCTCATTTCTAATTCGACTTTTGTTACCTTTTTAATTGTCTACTTCATATAATCTTATTCTACAAAGTGTTCGTGGAAAACACTTGATTATTTAATATTTCATAAAATGAACCATATAAATTACATAAATAAAAATATTACGTACTTCGCAATTGTTTTTAATATTATATTGAGATAAACAATATATGAAGCAACTTCCTTTCATTTAAACTTGCACATTGGTATTATGCGTACAGTTTGTTCCGTATGTAAAGAAAGGGGGAATAATTCAGAAAACACTCTCGGGATTTACTTATTTAGGAGTGATAAAGCAGTAAATGCCCATTTTAATAACATTCTGTGTTCAGTTGTAAATTCAAATTGAATATTACTTTGAAACTTTCAACATGTATCTCTCTCAACTAATTGCGTCATCGGCAACGATCCTCTCTAGCTTTCCTCTACGGGATTGATATCTAGATGTGATATTCAATTTCAGGTTGATGTCTAGATGCGATATTCAATTCCAGGTTGATGTCTAGATTCGATATTCAATTCCAGGTTGATGTCTTGATGCGATATTCAATTCCAGGTTGATGTCTAGATGTGATATTCAATTTCAGGTTGATGTCTAGATGTGATATTCAATTCCAGGTTGATGTCTAGATGCGATAGTCAATTCCAGGTTGATGTTCAGATGCGATATTCTATTCCAGGTTGATGTCTAGATGCGATATTCAGTTCCAGGTACGCTACGTTTGTTTCGTATTTAAAAATTCAAGCATTCACGAGTTTTTGAAGGTATAATATTTTCTAGTCATTTTAGGTGGTTAAAAAAATAGGAAATACACAATTTACTAATATATGTCTAAATGGACTAGAATTATTTACCTTTAATTCATCCTAAATCAGCAATTTTTTTTATTCACGTCAAATTTATAGTTTCTGCAATATTGTTGAATATGATACGTCGTTGAAAAATGTATCTGGACTAGTGAGCGAAATGCGAATCTGGACTAGTGAGCGAAATGCGAAGAGTGAATTGTCACTATGACATTATGACACGTGCTTTCTGGATGACGTAGAAAATTGCAACATTATTGAAAATTTCATGGAACGCATTTATATATATATATATATATATATATATATATATATATATATATATATATATATATATATATATATATGTCTGTGTGTGTGTGTGTGTTATGATACATTGCGGTTAAAAAAGCAATTCATTTGTTAAGAAGACGTCATTTGTTTCACTGATGGTCACGTGTCTCTTGATTGTGAGGAACTAACAACACGTCGTGAAAACATTATACTTTCACCCTTTATATGTGTTCTGAAAGCAATATATATGGTTTATGTGCATTTTACAGCTATGAGGGACCAAATTGCTAGCGGGTATTATTTAACCTTGTAATTAAAACTTCTATTTCTCCTTTCTCTTGAGGCAGCCTGACTAATTGATGTCAGGAATTTGATACAATGACGTTAATACTTCGCCGATATAAGCCCAACCCTTGTTATTGAAACTGGGACCGGTTTTACTCCAGAGTTACGAAATATTGTCAAGTAACTGCAATCGTACAACTGCACTTTGCTTAAAAAGGTGACACAGTAAAACTGTCCATCACAAATTAACTTGATTAGACTTGTTCGAACAATGTATTCAAGATGAATTTATTTGTCATTTATCAAGTCTGATTTACCAAAGTATCCACAGTGAAATAATGATTTCATTATCTATCATTTTTCTTCGGCTTTGGAAATATACTGTCGAAAAGACCTCTCAAAAAGAATGATTGATCTGAACAATAAAATAAAACGGCAAGGAAATTTTTTCTTCATAAGAATGACGAGGATTTGGCGATAGTTCGCTAGAAAATAAACACAATGACTTTTGGTCTGTCTACTTTAGTCTTTAGGCTGACTCAAAAGAGTGCACTTAGGCACCTAAATAAAGCTATACATACTAATATCTTCTAACTTCTGTTACAACTAGGGGTTTGAATATGTAACAAAAGAAACAAAGACTCTAACAAGCTTTCACAATTTCCAAAATAAAAATTTATTTTCCTAAAATATAAAATATTTAAAACAAATAAAGTGAAAGAATTAAAAATAACTTACAGTGTAGAAATTCCTTAAATAATCCTAAATTGTTCTATAGAATTCACTAATCCGGAAACTGTCCAAAGGTATTCCGAATGAGGACACTAATGTGCTTATGTATCAACAAGAATCACAGTTCTAAATCCAAATGTTATTAATTCCAGGTAAATTCCTGTGAACATAGAATATCACAAAAGTTCTTGAAAAACGATTCCGATAATTCCGACGGAGTTGAATAATTTTCAGATTTTTGAATAATAGTACATATTCCCACAAGTACTGTTTAGAGTTAAGATTTCACGAACAATAAATAAATTTCCTCTATGACTTTACCAAATGCCGTAACTGCAAAGAATTAACGACGCAGTGGTTTAATCTCGTTTTATATTATCTATACTGCGTAGAACAAATAAAAACCCAATCTACTCCGTCTCAAATAAACAAACCCGAATTGCGATGTTAATTCTTATTAGTAAACAAGTTGTACTCTTACTGAATCATGGGAATCAGGTCACGGATATATTTCACCACGCGCTACTCACGTGACGTCGCGAGTCATGTTTAACCATCATTCCTAACATAAGATATAATGTACTCAATAATAGCGTTGGCTACTAAAAAAAATATTAATTATAATACAAAGGTCATAAACCAAATGAAAACTATATTATAATTTAAAAGATGATACATAATTCCGTTCACTTCATATTGCAAAATCAAATCCTTGACGCTATACATTTTATTGACAATGAATGGGAACCTAAATGAAACTTGTATGAAATGTATTTTAAACTTTTTACATTGATGGCTTAAAAACACCGCTTGGCAATTTTTTTTTATTGATTATTCATCATTGTTCAGGGTGGCCAAATTTTATTCAAATGTGGTTAATTTGTTAACTTTGTGTACATGAACAAGTTGTCAAGTGCGTTCTGAGGAACAGAGCTATTGCTAAATACTTCGACAATTTCTTTTAGGTTTTGTCACACATTAATTCCGGAAACGGTCAAGCAATAAATGTTTTGCAAGTTGATATTTGATATTTTAAATATTAATGTGTAGATCCGACATGATATGTGTAATAGTTCACTGGAAGGCTTTATCATTGTAAATATGTCTTTCAGCAATTGGTTGTCTAATGATTTTAAATAAGTGTAATAGCTCACTGGAAGGTTTTATGACTGTAAATATGCTTTTCAGCAATTGGTTGTCGAATTGCTTGCAAATATGTCTTTCAGCAATTGGTTTTCTAATTGCTTGTAAATATGTCTTTCAGCAAATGTTTGTCGAATGCTTTTTTCTTAGACATCTTTATAATACTTGTTCAGAGATGTAGAGATTTTGAGTTAGGAAGACTTCTGGCCAGAATCCCCGCAGTTTAGACAGTCTTAAAGGGATGGGGATTAGTGGAGGATCTATGCGATCCTGTCATCTCACCTGTGGATGTAATAATGGATACATGCATCTGATAACTAATGTAATGTGGGATGAATATAATATTTCAGATTTCATCCGTTTGCTGTGGACGGAGGTAAAAACTGAAGGAAATAACGTTTGGAGGGGAGAAGAATCGAAAATGACTGTATATAAGTGAGGTACAGGCAAGACAATGTTTTACTTTGTACAAGAATTGAACTTTTCATGTGATAAATTGCTCTAGAGTTTATGGCTCATACTGTCCTAAATTTTGGATCGATTGCAAGAGCTGGGTCACCAGCCACACCAAACCATATGTATTGCATTTTTGAATCAAAATCAAAGTTTTTCTCTTAATTTCGTTATCGCTTTTATGAGAAAGTAATATTTGGTCGATTGTAAAAATACCATAAAATCGGATGAAAGGTAGTAAAGTTATAACAAATCGCATTTGCACACATCATTTAATGAAAACTAAATAGGTGTCGGACCATTGGCGACACAAGCTGCCGGCGAGTTAGACTAGCTTAGAAGCCAAGCATAATTATGTTATGTTTTACACATAGCACGACTTTACAACGATTGTCTGACGGCTAGTGATAAATAGATGGAGCTTGGCAATTCGTTCACTGTCGTCTTTTCGTAGGTAATCTGTCAAGGGGTGACATAAATATCGGTCGTAACTTGAGTAATTTAAGTAATTTGACTAACGAGTCATTAAATAGGTTATGTATGTTCTCATCATTTGTGAATGTAATGATGTCAGGAAAATAAATGTGTTTAAGTGCTGCAAAAGTTTCACTCAGAGAAAATATATGTGGTAGCAACCGATTTAATACCTAAAACAAATCTCTTCTCTACGACAAAAAGTTCGTTGATGTTGTCGAATGAAAGGGCTTCATAATAGTCTTTCTCTTCCAGAATGTCAGAACTTTTAACAGAGTTCATGTTTGTTAGCTTTCCTTTGATCTCTTGTACCAGGAAATACAAATACATTTTTGGCTCATATTTCAGGGCCTGCAAGGAATTTAACTTGTTCCCCCCTTTCATATCATTTATAGAAAAATGAAATGCACCGTATTTTATTCCATGATTAATATTATAGAAACTGTATTGAATGATCGACTGACTACTAATTATACAACAAAGAATGCCATTGCTAGGTTTGGACAATGAAAGAATCAGAAAAGAGTTTGAGGAAAAAGTCCGTGAAATAAAACAAACCATTGACTGTCTTTTTAGAATAATTACATGTTGTTGTTATTTTTTTTTTTTTTAAATTAATTAAAAAAAAAAATCTGTAATAAACACTTGCCTGGTACCGTCCAAAATGGCAAACCAATATCATAGGCCGGTAACTATTAAAAACTCTGTCTCCCGAATGTTTAGTCAGCGACGTCATTCGCACAACAGCGACCTCATTCGCACAACAGCGACCTCATTCCCATAACGGCTAGTTTGGAAATTTCCCTTGAGCGGTGGCGATTTGTTCAAGGATTCATCATCACACTCCCAACAGTGGGCTGCCTCCCTTCAGAAGGATAATGCTACTGCCACCACGTTGTAACTTTGGTGGTAAAATGCCACCTGGAGAAGAGCGTACACTTCGATAACTCCATCGCACTCAATTTATATTGCATTTTCTGCGATCTTTTCTCTACGATAGCTTAAGTGCAGAGAGTGAAGAAACGTTGGAGGAAAAATTACGGAATTCATTATTTGCAGAGATGGGCACATGGCTGACGACGTTACAAGGTAGTTAGCGTCAGACGTCACAATATACCGATAACGTCACAATGAAGCACATTTGAGCAGCCTAGACTGGTCCGCTGTCGTACATTTGAGTAAAGTTACGACAGGTACGAGTATTTTTTTACTTTGACATTCGACAATAAAGATTAGAGGCTTGCATCGTATATACTGTATACAATATGGCTGGTGAACAACAGATCACAGAAATCATTACGACGACTTCATGAACAGTTAGGAACAAACTATTTTAATTTGAAGGAAAACAGACTGAATGTATTTTGACATGTTGCAATGGTGATGCTTGACCTGTTTTACCCACTGGGTATGGCAAAACATCAATTACAGAAGTCCTGCCATTTCTTTCTTACCCCAGCTCGTGGCTGTGTTATCGTTGTCAATGGCTTCAACGCCATTATTAAACAGCAAAGGTCCAGATTTGGCAACAGATGTGTCGTCATAGATGATGCTGTAGGTATAGAGCTGGGGTATTATGGAGTTGATGTGGAAGAGTCCTGTTCTTATACAGAAGTGAACTTGTGTGAATTCAAAAAATACAATGACACAAAGAAGAACATTTTCCGATCCAAGACACAAATCCTGACAGATATATTAACACCTGGGTGTCTACTAAAAATATATGTAACTTGATTTATAAATTATGCATAAATGTATATACAAACCTGTGTAGATAGCAAAAGGGACCATCTTGAAGTTATATTCATTAGCAAGTGTTCTTCACATAAAAGGTCTACATACGGTATGTATTGAATTATGTATTAATATGTATAAATCACCACAACAAGGATAGCTATAACCATAATATCCACCACCATCACCATTACCACCAATACAAAAAGACGGGTGAAGAAGAAGACAGTAACAACAACAATTTAAGCTATTTAGTTTTTCTCTTGCATGAGAGTCTATCTTTACCTACTGAATAATAATATGAAAAATATTTTTTTTTTAAATAGAAAGACTTTATTAATGTAAGTAGTGAAGATTAATCAGTAGAAAAAAACCCCCAATATAATAACCTTGTTTATAGTAAAAAAAATTATCTAACGAAATGAATTTAGACTACTTAAACAAAAAATTTCATCATCTGACACAGTATAATCTACACTGGCAGACTTACATTTTAGGGAGGTTTTCAGACCTTGGTCTGAAGCAGAAGATGTCATTATGAGCCACAAGAATTCCTCAAATCTGCATGATGAAGCGATGGATGCACTTCCAGCCCAACTCAAACCAAAAGTAATCATTAACGGTGAAAATTATGCAAGGAATACATTACGCTCATAATATAGTGCCCATGGATCACAGATAAAAGTATAATTTATTGACATTTATTTATTAGTCAGTTATCCTAGCTCTGGCAATATACACCCTTCGTCAGACTCTTATGCTAACAGTGTCACATCATCAGCTTCTGCGTCGCCCAGGAAAATGTATATAAACAAACACCAAGAGTACATATTTTCATGTGCAACGAAGTGCTTCAGATTACTACAAAAATTCCACATGGATCTATCTTTTTATTTAGGAATACCAAGTATACTTTAGAAAAACAAAACACGTATCCCAGTACAAAGATTCTAGGAATCCCTCAGTAGTGTTGAAGCCCTCTCCCTTTAATGTTAGGAATTCAACAATCTCATCCGGAATTTGTAACTGTTTATTTATTGGTTTTTTTAAATTAACATATGTGATAACAAGATGGATATACCTATCTCACAGCTCCTCAAGTTTGATTTTGTCATTCTACAGTGATATATCAAATACAATGCTGTTTTACATATATCAAAGGGGCTGTGGTGGCTCAGTGGTTAAGGCATTGGACTCATGAGAGTAAGGTTACCGGCTTGAGCCCCCATCATCAGATCAGCCCAGATCGGCTCAGTGGTACGTTTTTTGACAAATCACTTTTTATTATATCTGCCCAATGCGATATAACCTTCAAAGTGTTGATGTGCCATAAAACAGCAAACTAATCCAAACAAATAAGACGTGCGATATTTCAAATATCAGTTATGTGATATTAATGAATACTGATGAGTTATGCAACAAACTGATTGGTTGGCTGCAAAGTTCACGAAGGAGTGCACATATCATTCTAACAGTACAGGTATTAAACAAGAAATATACATTTGCTGAATTTAATCCAATAAAATTACTCTTGAATAAAATCCCGAGCAGTTCTATAATGCATTGTCTAACATTATTGGCATTCTCTAACATTATTGGCTATGTAGGTAGTTGTCTCTTAGAGTGATTTTTACAATTAGATTTCAATGGTGAACATTGAGAGTTTGGAATGTTAAAAAAACTAAACAAAACATGTAATGCTGTTAGGAATTTTGGAAAACTGTTTATTATATTTATTGTCATAGTTATTATTATTATTATTATTATTATTATTATTATTATTATTATTATTGACAGAAAAATAGTTGATTCTCATATATTTTACTGTAAATTGAATTTTATTTCATTTAAGTCCTGAGTACACAGTAAAGAAATTATATGGCAAAATATCATCAATTGTGGGACGAATCAGTAACATGATTGACTGACAACAATGCAGAACAAAATCAGTGATATAGACTACACTTCAGCCCCCCCCCCCTCCCCGTAACATGTCTCTAAACATACTGATTCATTGTCAAGTAATATGTAACCTTTATACACATACACTTAAAAAAAAAACATTGCACCTATTATATAGTTTCATAATGATAAATCTTTTTTTAGTATGACCTATTTCCAGTAGACAATTTAGAAAATATTGGTAATTGTTTTTCATTCCTTTTGTTTTTTTTTTTTTGTTTTTTTTTTGTTTAAATTTCTTTTTCTCACTAGATCGTGGCATCCAGATTGAGGAATGGAAATGAGATGATTAACTACATTATTTCACACCATGGGCATGCGACTCATTCTGTAGTGAAGAGAGTGTTGATGTCTGAAGCACGTACAAGTCGTGTAGGTTGGATAGTAACTGTTATTTTCAAACACATAATATGGAAAATGTACCATTGCTAAATACATTTAAGGTAATATCTCTGACAAAAAAAATTAAAAAAACCACCAACAAACTACCAGTGGTTTAACTAGGCATACTCAAGTACTCATATAAGTGCATATTGTTGACAGAATGTACATAGTAAGCATCTTTTCTCTCCATATTTGTAATACGATATGTATACGTATCAAAAGTAGTTACGCCAGTGTCTATGATGAAAATTACAAATATAAATAGGTACCAAATTACAAATATAAATAGGTACCAAATTACAAATATAAATAGGTACCAAATTACAAATACAAATAGGTACCAAATTTGAAACCCTTCAGAGAATTGCTGATACTTTCACCATATTCATATTGCACTGACAGTTATAAAATAAGGCAATTACGCTTGTGAAAAGGAATGAATACAATGTATTATTTACTATATAATCTAATTATTAACTAATGGCTAAAGTCACACAAAATCAGATCAGTAATATATATATATATATATATATATATATATATATATATATATATATATATATATATATATATATATATATATATATATATATATATATATATATATATATATATATATATATATATATATGTATATATATATATATAGTGTGTGTGTGTGTGTGCAGATAACGCACACTTGGTCATTGATGAAGTCTACTGCCTTCTTTCATAGGGTAAAAGTAGTAGGTGGGGGTATTGAGGTACGTGGAGGCACTCTAGGTATCTACGGGAATTTAACATAGCGGGGGCACTCTAGGTATCTACGGGAATTTAGCATTGGGGGCACTCTGGGTACCAACGGAAAAAAAAAATGGAACATGGCAATGATATGAAAATTAATCTTTTCTTGAAAAATGGGTGGCCGTGAAAAGGGCCGTTGTTTTTTTTTTGCTTTAACATTGACATCTCCTGGAGGGTTTTCTTTTCCTTAAACTTCTACGGACTTCCGGTCCGTACATCAAGACCCTCTTCAGGCAGCCTTGTCTCTCCACATAAATCCAACGTTTCCATGTAGCGGTCTCTGTAATCTTGGTGATGGCCCATGAGACCTTCACATACATAGGGAATGCTGGGCTAAACAGCATTCCCGAGATGATACTGGATGATTCCACACTTGTCCACATTTTGTTTTGTTTCTTTAGGAGTAGTCTTGGAGAAAAAACCGGTGAAGCTCTACGAGACAAGCGGTCGTATATATACCCTACGATCGGATTGAAATGCATCGAAATGAACTACCAATCCAAGCGCGCGTTACAAGTGGGTCGGTTTTTCTTCCAATGGGAAGAGAGTAGGGGTGTGACGTCATTTGGGGTATAAAGGCATCACAGCGTTCGTAGGGATTTTACTTTTTGGACAGCCTAAATGGAGACTACCAAGACTAGTATGTATTGGGGTCAGCCTGCAACGACTAATGCTGCTGTATTAAACTTCCAGCCGGAAGAGTTTAATTTAGATTTTCTGTCTGAAGAATTTGAGTCTGAAACGACTGCTGCTGCTGCAGCTCTACCAGCCTCTTTGCTGCCTGTGATGGACGATTTCAAAAAGAGGCAACAAGAACAACTGGAAATATTTTTTACAACGTTAGAGAGAAGCGGAAGAAGTGTTTCTTCAACAAGAAGAGGAGAGGAGAAGAAAGCAACAACAAGAAGAAGAGGAGAAGAGTGAAGCACAGCAAGAAGAGAGTCAGGAAGATAAAACGGTGAGTCTTCTCCAAGAGATTTTATCCGAGTTAAAGTATTTGAGAAAGTTATATGAATATTCTTTAACTCAGCCGCCTAAGCGAAAAAGACAATCACGGGCCAAACATTCCAAACCCATCACCACTACTAGTGAGATGCTAACACCACCACCACCACCACCACCATTCACTACTACAACTACTACCACCAAAGCAGCAGCAGCAGGAGGAATTGGACTGGGTCGTGGAAAAGGATTACGACAATTGAAGCTGATCATGTCCAGTCTATAAGCTTGTTTTAACAAAAACAAAACAAACACCCCAACGGTCCTTTTCAGGGCCAGCCAGATCTCTAGAAAAGAAATCAAATTGCCAAAAAATCAAGTAAAACTTTAAAAAATCCTCATTCCTTGTTTTTTTTTTGTGTAAGAGTGCGTGCGTGCGTGCGTGTATCATCCATACTCTAAAATAACAAAAATAACACAAAAAACACTTACTTTTTTTTCCATTCTGCTGTATTCTCATTTTTTTTTTACAAAATAATTCACCATGAACATCACATAACACTCCAAAAAAAGTTTATTGTTCACTGTCTGTCTCTCTTGTTCTTCTTTAATTTCTTCACAGGAATCAAGGGTTCTTCTTCTTCTTCATTCTCATTGTCTTCCAGCCATCTCACTTTCTTCTTACTTTTCTTGACGATATGTTCTTCTTCTTCTTCTAGGTTTAAAGATCCTACGGCTTCCTCCCTCTCTGGTAGATTTTCTTTTTCTTGTTCTTTCTGAGGGCACTCCGAAGACCAATGTCCTTTTCCTTTACAATAATAACAAGTATCTTTCCCTTTATCTCTGTTTTGGGTTTGTTGATGTTGTGGACATTCTGGAGCCCAATGTCCTTTCTCTTGGCAGATATAACAAGTATCTTGACTTTTATCTCGAGAGGTAGAGGTAAAGGAGGAGTAGTCCTTACTCTTACTGGTAGTATACTTTCGAAGGACTGTCTGCAAATCTCTCACCAAAAAAGCAATCTGTCTTCTTGACTCTTCCATCTTTACAGTTTGAAAGTTCAATCACAAAGACTGATTCTGAAGGTAAGAAGGTCTCTCTATATATAGTCTCCTCTCTATATATATAGGTTCCTGTGTGAAACTGAATCAGTTTCAAATCAAACTTCAAGATGAAAAGATCACGCCAAATCTATGAGAAAACAGAAGAAGAAACAAAGAGGCCACGGCGACGAAGACATTCCGTACCGCCTGAAACACCGCTGGCTGAACTGCTAGCTCAAGTCCATGCTAGCGATTTCGAAGAAGAGATGACTGAACCTGAAACCCCAAAAAACCCAACCCAAAACAAAAACCACCACCACCAGAACCCCAGGCCAAAAAAGACCTACTACCGTGACTCCTGAAAATTACTATCGCATTCGAGAGACGCAAAAAATAACCTCTCGAAAATTTAAAACCACAGCCTACACTCACACGGTTCACTTCAAAGACTTCAAGTCCGAAGTACCTCCCGAGAAAGCGGCGGGGTTCATTAGCGATTTGTGGGGCTCTGTGTTACAGAACTTGAAACGACAATGTGGAGCCAAAGAGGATGATCGATTGAGACTGTCTATTCATCACGACAATTTGACGTCCCCTGTTTGGATCGAGTTCAGCACCCCGGCAGAATTAACACCAGACAAAGTCATGTCCAAAATCGAACACGTTCAACAATCCAACGACAAGTTTACCATCACCGATGGAAAGGCTACACTTTACATGACTCACGTTGCTCCTCCTCGAGGAAGTGGACGAAGTAGGAAAGCGTTACTGGTGGACGATCTTCGAAGTACCAAACAAAGTGTCGTTCAGATTGACAATACCCAAGACCAGATGTGTTTGGCTCGAGCTATTGTGGTGGGGCGCACGTATGCCAACAAGAACGAGAGTAAAGAATGGAAAAGAGCCTGGGAAAACATTCGACGATCTAACAAATCTAACAAACAACGAAAAGAAGCAGAACTCCTGTTGCAACAAGCAGGCATCCCTAAAGAGACCGTGTGTGGTATTTCTCAAATGCAACAACTTCAAGACGTCTTGGCTCCTCACTACACTTTGAAAGTTCACCCTCAAGAAGTGCGCGGAGATATGGTGTTTCGAGGCATAAATTTCCCCGAAGGAAAATACATTCACGTGTAATACCACCAAGAACATTTCGATGCCATCACCACTATCACCGGATTTCTAGGATACTCTTACTACTGCGAGAAATGCGACCAAGGATTTAACAGTCGAGAGCGACACCTTCATTGCGGAGCAAGATGTCGGGGCTGTTTAGCGGACAAACCATGCCTTCCTGAACAACACCACGTCCATTGTGAGACGTGTCGACGCACTTTTGTCAGTCCCTCTTGTTACCAACAGCATCGCAAGACACAAGGACACCAACAAAAATGTGCTTGCGACTTATTGAAATTGTGCTCCACGTGTGGACAACTGATTCGCACCAACGACCCCAAGAGCCACACTTGTACTGGAAAAAAAAGATGTCCTATTTGCAATCAGATGGTGAACTTTGATCATCAATGTTTTATTCAAAAGTACGACAAGACAGAGAAGAAAGAATTAAAGAAGAACAAGAACAAAGTGGATTTCATCTTTTTCGATTTTGAATGCATGCAAGAAACAGGCATTCACATTCCCAATTTCTGCGTGGCTCATCGGGCTTGTGAGAAGTGCATTCAAGAAACGATCCATTTTCACTGTCCTCATTGTAGTCGGATTCCAGGAGGACGTGAAAAAATCTTTCGCGGGGCCAACGCTTTGTCCGAGTTTGCTGAATGGATTTTAGACCCTACCGACGACACTTGGAGCGAAGAGGATATTCAATGTTACGGAGACTGTCATCGCTATGCGACCGTCATAGCTCACAATTTCTCGGGATACGATGGACAGTTTTTGTTAAGATATTATTCGCAACAACGTACCGAACGCCCTGAAGTCACCATGAACGAAAACAAGCTCATCTACATGAAAGTGGGTCAAGTCAAATTTAAAGATTCCATGAGTTATTTGACCATGCCTTTGAGTCGAATGCCAAAAACATTTGGCATGACAGAAATGGCTAAAGGCTATTTTCCTCACTTCTTCAACACGGAAGCTAATCAACATTCCGTCCTACCTCATTTGCCTGACCTCCATGATTAAGACCCCGACGGAATGCGCTCCGAACAGCGAGAAGCCTTTCACGCTTGGTACCGCGCTCACCAGTCCGATCCATTTGACTTTCAAGAAGAAATGCTGAAGTACTGTCGATCCGATGTGGACATTTTACGGCGTTGCTGTGGAAAGTTTCGACAGTTATTTCTAGATCACGGAGTCGTTGATCCTTTGAAAGATGCGTGCACCCTCCCCAAAGCCTGTTCCTTAGTGTACACCAGAAACTTCATGCCCGAGAACGAACTAGCCATCATCGACTCCAACACGTCTCTCTTTGCCAGTCGTCAATACTCGGCCAAAGCTTTGCGTTGGTTCCATTACTTGTGCCAAAACGAAGACAAATGGATACAACATGGCAGAAACGGAGGAGGAGAAAAGAAGATTGGATCTTATTCCGTGGATGGATTTGATTTAGAAAACCTGCACACGGTGTACTAGTTTCAGGGTTGCTTGTTTCACGGATGCCCTACCTGTTTTCCTGACTGAGACCTGAAAAATCCTTACCAACGACGACTCAAGTTAGAAAGTCAAGGATACCAAGTGGTTGAAATGTGGGAGCACGAGTACGATCGACGTTTGAAAACCGATCCTGAATTTAAGAGCATCACCGAAAGTTACGACGTGACCAACATCGAACCTTTGGATCCGCGCCACAGTTTATTTGGAGGACGAACCAATGCCACTCGCTTGCTGTACGACGTAGACGAATCCAAAGGAGAAGAAATCAAATACATTGACGTGTGTTCTTTGTATCCTTGGGTGTGTAAATATGCTCGTTTTCCAACCGGGCACCCAGAAATCTTGACAGAACACATTGACGTGCAACACATTCGTCAATACGAAGGATTGATCAAATGTAAAGTCTTACCCCGACAAACTTGTACCATCCCATCTTAACTCACCATTGCCAAGGAAAACTGATGTTTCCTTTATGCCGTACGTGTGCCGAAACATGCAACCAAGATCACCCCTGTCACTACACGGAGGAAGAACGCTCTTTGACAGGAACGTGGGTCAGTGCCGAATTGTTTCGAGCACTGGATCGAGGATACCGTTTGTTGAAAGTGTACGAAATCTGGCACTTTCCAACCACAGCACAATACCAAAAGGACGACGCCACGAATCATCCAGGCATTTTCTCGGGGTACGTCAACCAATTTTTAAAACTGAAACAAGAAGCCAGCGGCTATCCCTCGTGGTGTCAGACTCCCGAAGACCGAGTTCGATTCAAAGAAGAGTACCGTGACGTCGAAGGGATCACTTTGGAAGACGTGGAAAAAAATGAAGGAAAAAGATCGTTTGCCAAAGTCATGCTCAATTGTTTGTGGGGAAAAATGGCCCAACGACCCATCTTGCCCAAGACGGAATACTTGACCGATCCCTGTAAGTACTTTGAATTGGTGGACAACAAAAGTGTACTAGTCAAACACGTCGAAATCGTCTGTGATGATTTGATCTTAGTCAATTTCGAAGAAGAACCCAAGTTTGTAAAACCTGACAAGTTTAGCAACGTAGTCATTGCAGCTTACGTGACAGCCCATGCTCGTTTGAAGTTGTACGACGAAGCTTTAGAAGTCTTGGGAGATCGTGTCCTGTACTTTGACACCGACAGTTGTATGTACATCCATCGCCCTGGTTGCCCACACCCTACCATCCAAGGAGATCGTTTAGGAGCCTGGACAGACGAGCACCCTCAAGACACCATCCTGAGTTTTGCCAGCGGTGGCCCTAAAAATTGCGGTTACCGATACCGAGACCCACAAGGCCAACTTCACACCCAATGTAAAGTTAAAGGATTAACCCTCAACTATCGAACCAGCCAAGTGGTCAATTTTGAGGTTTTGAAAAATGCTTTGCTGTCTGGACAAGTGGAAGACTTTCGAGTGCAAACGTTAGAACCTCACAAGATCGTACGGTTACCTAATCACCAAATTGTCACTCGATCTTTACAAAAAGTGTACCAAATCGTGTACCAGAAACGAGTGAGACTTCCAGACCACACCACTTTGCCTTACGGACACGCCAATCTGCAGTATAAAAAAGGAACCCCTTGAACAGAAAAGACAACACCAAGATTGACGATGACTTCAACAACAACACCGTGTGATGAACCCACTACTACAGATCTCAAGTTGAAAGAATACAAATTTCCCGTGGCCTTGCCTGACTATTGTGATAAGAATACTCATGCCACCCACCCACCAAGGGAGAAATCTAGTGTGAACTCCAAGTACCATCACGACTTGGAGTGCGATGCAGTGCCATGCGACGAGACGGATTCCGTACGCTTTGGCATCAGCGATTCACACGATCAGACGGATGCCGTACGCTTGGACATCGTCGATGCTGTGCGTGTGCCTCACCGTCCCTCTAGAGATGCAGGACGACCTTTCTTCTTTATTGGGAAGAATGCTAAACGTACCTGTGATTGTCATCCCAACAGGGGTAAAGAATTGACGATACCTGTGGCTTTGCCTGGCTATTCCAAGTATTAAAGTCGACTCCAGACGTTCCAAGACAAGTGGCCTAAATATCTACTACAATCAACTACTGACAAAGCTTTAGCCAGATCTGGATTTATCTACTTGGGAGAAGGAGATAAAGTTCAGTGTTTCAGTTGCGGTGAGAGACTTCACCAATGGGAGGCTACCGACTCAGCTTACATTGAACATGCCAGATGGTCTCCGCACTGTCAGTTCTTACCTTTAGTGGCCTTAGAAGAGTACGGGTACGATGAGCCTGATGACAAGAAGAAGTAACAACATGTCGGAGGATACTTTACAATGGTACATTCGTGGTTTACCTTTGGAGTTGCGAGAACACATTTACAGAGAATGGATTCAGATACAAGTGAAACGTAAAGAACAGTTACATCCTTTACGACATACATGTTTTAACCATTGGTATCTGAATGTTATAAAAATACTGATTAGTACCAAGATATTCAAATGGTCAGACATTGATCAACGACTACCTGCCTCCTGTAAGAGTTTGGAGGGCACCACCTACAATGTGGCAGTGATCCATAGAATTCGATGGAACGAAGTGAAGGAAACAACCAACAGACAAGAATACCAAAAACTTTTACTAGAAGTGTCACCTCAAGACGAAACGTCTTTACGTCGACTGACGTGTAATACGGTTCTTCTCACTGATCATCTTAGATATCCTTTACCCACCGATTCCATTTGGCTAAAGTGTGAGTATTTTGTCACCAAGAAGACTAGCTTAGAAGATCGTATTCGTGACTTGCCTTCGAAGCTGCGAGTACGCATTTACAAAGAGTTGGTCCAGATTAAAGTGAAACGCAAACTCAAAGTCATTCCTCGATTTTTAAACTATTGCTACTTCCACCGTATCAGAAGTCTGATTCTGGAGAGAAACTATCACCGCTATCGTGAAGAACACAAAAGAGAGTTACTTCTTTCCAAGTCGGAAACTTTACCAGAGTACATTCGTGGTTTGCCTTTGGAGGTGCGAGAACGGATTTACAAAGAGTTTGTCCAGATCCAAGTGAAACGCAAACTCAAAGTCATTTCTCGATTTTTAAGGTACGCTTACTTCCAAACTGTCAGAAGAAAGATTCTGGAGAAAACCTTTCATTGTAGAATCCCGGGAATAGTCTATCACAAAAGAACCTGGATATAAAAACCCACCACCAACGATACCCACCTTTGGAACCTCACCCTATAAAAGCTCACCATGTCAGGACTGTGGTCTTCACTTGTGAAACGTATTCCGTGTAAGGAAGTCAACGATCGTGTTCAGACCTTAGAGGATTATAAAGACTTGATACAAGAACTGTTTCCATTAAATTTTGGACGCTGTGCAGCGTGTGTCTTAGTGACTGCCTTTCTTGGATTTCGTTTCCAGGACATTCGTTGTGGAGTATTTTTGAGGAACAGTGTTTGCCTTGGATTATTTTGGAGGACTCGTGGTTGTTTTGGACTATTTTGATAAACCATTCATGCTTTATCGGTACACGAAAGACAAATTATACTCAAAGTGTTGCGAGTGGTGATGAACATCACAAGTGGGGTACCTACGTGTGAAGAAGACATTAGTCAAAATTTATCTTGCCTTGACACGTTTCAAGAAGTGTGCCTTGTTAGTTGGATGCACCAACAACTTACCGGTTGGAAAGATGTACGTGACTGGAAAAGAGTTGGTTTCAATGTTTGGCTACAAGAAGTGGCTCAGTTTGCCAAAGATCTGGCCCGTCACCACTAAGTGTCCAAAAGTGAAATGGGAACCTAAGTCATACAAAAAAATGACCTTAGAAACCATCCTGGAAGAACCTGACACAACAGAGAAAGACCACACCGTTGTCGTCGTCCACATGGAAACACCACAAGAACACCCCCCCTCCTTACCGTCAGAGACATTTCATTTTTCTACCAAAACAAAGACGACCAGAAGAGTACTACCACCAGTGCCTGGGCCTTCCATTCCTAGGACACCAGAATGTTGTACATTGACTTGTTTGTACAGAACTTTAATTCTTTTAGTGGTAGCCTTAATCTTGTACATAACCATTTATGCCGTTTGCGTTTTTGTCCTTCATAGCTTGTAAAAAAATATGTTTTTGTTTGTTGTTTTGTTTTACAAAAATAAACGTGTATGAAACGTATAAAATGTCATGGGTCTTTTGTCTTCTTCTCAAAAATCTTCCTACCTCAGTCATGGCTACATCTTCTGCCTCTGCCTCTTCTACTTCCCCTGCTGTGGTCAAAGTGATTGACGAAAAGTTAGATCGTCCAAGTTGGGACGCTTTGTATCTGCGCCATCCTTTTAACATGTTGATTGCTGGACCGAGTGGTTCGGGCAAAACCGAATTTGTCAAACGTTTGATCGAACACAAATCTCATTTGTTTGATCGTCCACCTCAACGTATCGTGTGGTGTTACAAAGAGTGGCAATCGTCTTACACGTTATTGAAAGAAAGTCAAGGAGAAGCCATTTCGTTTGTAGAAGGCATCCCTCGCGAAGACGATGGGATCGTGTCTGACGTGAGTCAAACACATCTGGTCATCTTCGACGACATGTTAGGAGAGGACGAAGAAGAAATTAAACTTTGGTTTACACGAAAAGGACACCATCGAAAGGCCAGCATCATTTACATTACTCAAAATTTATTTCAACAAAGTAAAGCCCATTGGACCATCAGTCTCAACGCTCATTACGTGGTGTTGTTTAAAAGCCCCAGAGACAAATCTCAAGTGCAAGTGTTAGCCAAACAGTTAGGCACTCCTTGGTTGAATTATGCGTACGACGATGCCACTCAAACACCTCATGCGTATTTACTCATCGACTTAAAACCGACCACTCCCGACTATTTGAGATTTCGTGCCCAATTGTTTCACCATTGGTGTCAAGAAGGAGGTCCTGTCATTTACACGTCCCCTTCAGCCACACTCTGAAGAAAAAAACTATAAAAACATCTATTACGTCATTTCTGTCTCACAGTCTTCGAGATGACTTCCTTTCAATCTCATCCTCCTGCTAAATTGATTCGTGCCTTGTATGGCATCAGTCGTGAAAAAAATGCACAAGTCCGTGCTCATTTGTTAGAAGCGAGTCTTAATGAAGTGTTACGATGGTTTACTTTGACGGCACGTCAATTACTGCAAGGCATCATTCACATCTCTCATCAAACTCAACGTTTTTTTTCAAAAACATAAAGGGGCGTTGTCACAACTAGCTGATCCTAGAATCGATCCACGGACTAAAAAACAAATCATTTTAACCCCTGGAGGGAGCGGTTCTTTAGGAGGGGTTATGATTCGTTCCCTTTTGAAATGGGATCCTAATGCCCAAGTCAAAAAACCCAAAACACCAAAAAAAGAAGAAAAGTCCCAAAAAGAAAGCCACAAAAAAGAAAAGCCCTACAAAGAAGAAAACCCCCAAGAAAAAGAAAAGTTCTGCCAAGAAGAAGAAAACACCCACCACTGCAAGGAGCCGCAAGAGAGGTACTGCTGCCAGGACGCAAACGTACACCCGCAAGACACCACCACCACAACCAGCAGTGACGAGGTCTCCTTCTCCTTTTGCGTCCACATCATCTTTGTCTTCTTCGCCACCCTTCACGATGATGCCTGCCAAACCAGACTTAAGACAAGTGTTTCCTAATTTGATGCAAAAATGGAAATCTATTTCGAAAGTCACCACTTCGGGCCCCTCGACTTCGGCTGATTTGGCCATGGCAGCAGCCGCGAACAAAGTACCGTCCCCTAAAACCAAAGTCCAAGAAAGAACCGGCGTGTTACAAAGTTTAGTGGATTTATCCAAAGAAGAATTGAGACGATTTAGTCCACTGAAAACACCTCAACGTCGAGTGAGGCCTGTCATGAAGATGGTACGTCGTGCAGACAATCAGTGGAAACGTGTTCCATATAAAATTGAAGGGTGACCTGCCAAAGACTTCAGACTTACTCCACACCTCTAAGATGACCCCCAAACGTGCACACCACCACCACCACCAAAAAAAAAGAAGAAAAGCAAAAAAGGACTTCCACCTCGTCTGGCGAAACATTGGGACGTCTTGTCTGTCCTGACCAAATCCAATCCTCCCATGCGAAAACAACTCATTCAAACAGCCCCTAAAGAAATCATCGATACCGTGTGTGAATGTTGTTTGAACGTCTTGAAAGGAACGGTACCTTTATCCAAGATACAGAAACAAACATTAGGTAAACATCGGAACGTTCTTCGTCAAATGGTGAAAAAGAAAATACCTCTCCAGCAAAAGAAAAAAATGTTGGTGCAACGAGGAGGATTTCTACCTATGCTGTTAGGACCGTTGTTAAAAATAGCGGGTCCTTTGTTAGGAACAATTGCTGGACCCTTTTTAGGAGGTGTCATGTGATAACAAAAAAAAAGAAGATAAAAAGGACACCCTTCTCTGGAAAGACCACACATTTTTGTACCTTTGGATGAAATGGAAGGACGAAAACTGACTTTAGTACCTTACAAACGATGGATGGAATTTCATCGTTGGAACGAACAACGGATACCTCATTTACCACCCAATCCTAATCTCAACGAGATGTCACAGTTACAGCAAGAACAACAAGCCCTGATGGAACGAAGTGATTTGTCAGAAACAGAAAAATCGCAACGGTACGGTCAACTTTTACAACGTCTGCAACTCTTTCACCAAAAAGCTGTAGACGAAACAGCTCCACCCACTCTGAGAGATTTCAAAACCCTGATGAAAAGCGAACCTAAAGTTACCACCACTAAAACAGACACCGCCACAGGGATGACCGTAAAAGAAGAAGAAGAAGTAGAGTTAGAAACTCCACCTCTTAAAAAAATACGAAAGTTAGCCACACCGGGTTGGATAAAAAAGATGATGTCTACCCCATTGCCATCAAAAGTGAAAAAGGAAGAAGTGAAGACAGAGGTCAAAACAGAACCGATGACCCCTGTTCAAACAGCATCCTCCTTTACACCAGTGGCTCGTCGGACACGTAAAGCATTGCAATCCAAAAAGATTCCCCACGAAGAAAAGAGCATTGGTACTTGGTTGACTTATTGAGGAATCAAACCATGGAGAAACTTTTAACCAACCTTTATTACAATCCTGGCCATGCTGCTGGTTACGGAGGAGTTCAAAAATTATATCGAGCTGCTAAAAGTAAATTGAAAAGTGTACGTTTGCCAGAAGTACGACGATTGTTACAAGAACAATCGACGTACACGTTACACAAACCCATTCGACGCAAATTTTCTAGAAGTGAAACCCAAGTGGAAGGCATCGATCATCAATGGCAAGCCGATTTAGCCGACGTCTCTCATTTGGCAACCTACAATCGTGGTCACAAATATTTGTTTTGTGTCATTGACGTGTTTCCAAATTTGCTTGGGTAGTGCCTTTGACATCTAAAAGGCCGTACCGAATTGGTACGTGCCTTAAAATTGATCTTGAAACAAAGTGGTCGTCACCCTTTACGATGGCAAACTGACAAAGGCACCGAATTTCTAAACCAAATCTTTTCAAAAAGAATTGAAACAAAGACAGATTCATTTTTTTACCACCGAAAATCCTGAAACCAAAGCCAGTATCGTGGAACGTTTTCAAAGAACTTTGAAAGAACGCATGTGGAAATATTTTACACATCAACACACTCTCAAGTACATCGACGTGTTACCTCGTTTGGTCAAAGCGTACAATCAATCGTACCATCGAAGCATCGGATGTGCCACCGAAGAGGTCAGCCCTGAAAACGAAGTGACCGTGTTTGATCGATTGTTTGGTACACCCCAGAGGAGCAGACCGCCACCTCAGAAAAAAACCTTGCTGGAGTTGAAGACGGGAGATTGGGTTCGCATCGGAAAAACCAAACGCACTTTTGACAAAGGTTATTTACGCAACTGGACCACCGAATTGTTTCGTGTCACTACACCCGTGCGTTGACGCCATCCTCCCGTCTATAAATTGGAAGACATGCACGGTGAAGTGCTCAAAGGAACATTATAGTTGCCTGAGTTACATCGAGTGACTAAAAAAGAAGACGCCTTGTACGACATCGAAAGCATTCTCGAACAAAGAACACGCAAAGTAGGCAAACGTTGAGTAGAAGAAGTTAAAGTACGTTGGAAAGGATATCCTCCTAGTTTTGATTCTTGGATTGCTGCTTCTCAAGTCGTCGACTATAAAAAGAAAAAGATGTAACCTAACATGCCATTCAACACAACCACGACCTCGACTCCTTCGCAGAGTTCTTCTCTTCAAGAATGACAAAAACAACCGCTCTGGGTGTGGTGCGGAGAACGTGTGCCTAAAAATCAAATCGTCTTTTTCTGCCAAATTTTTGTAGTGTATTGTGTCATCGGAGCAGCCATTGCCAATTTGAGTTTGCAACAAGGAGACAAACAATTGTGGACCAT
The DNA here is from genome assembly GCA_029931535.1 of Margaritifera margaritifera. NCBI lineage: Eukaryota > Metazoa > Mollusca > Bivalvia > Unionida > Margaritiferidae > Margaritifera > Margaritifera margaritifera. The sequence continues at coordinate 7,683,847 of JAQPZY010001699.1, read as the reverse complement.
TTTACTCAGCAGTTGCATCGGTTATCTTCTACCCAGTCCCTCTTTGAAATTTACAACGATGACGGACAACAGCAGCCACAGTAACCACGGTAGTACGACCAACGCCAGTCCATCTTCTTCTTCCAGTCACCATAATACCACTCCTCTTTTGGAACCCTTTGAACATCCTTTGAACTCGAGTGACTCCTCGGAGACCAAAACCACTTTAGACCTACTATGAATGACCAATTTTATTTAACTTTGCCCAGTGACAGTTCCATGGATGTGTTTCCCAACAACACCTTATGTTGTTTCACCATCAAATTACCTCAGTCCATCCAATTGGATCACGAAGCTCATTGGGAAGTAGGTTTGGTAGAAATCATTCATCCTACGCAAGCTCAAAACATCGACGAAGGTCAAAACACTTTCATCGTGGATATCTTGAACAAGGAAGTGCATGATGAGTTGGAGAAAATTAAACCTGGCTTTGACCATTCCAGAAAGGTATTCATGACGGCCACTCCTCCCTTTGCAAGCCATACCATGAGAATTCCTGCGGGGTATTATTTTAATGCTCAACATTTGGTGGACACCATTGAGGCCATCTTCGAGGCTCAATTTGCCAAAGCCTTAGTAGTCAAAGCCAAGAAAAGTGTCCAGATCAGTTACCATCCTGTGGCACGTCGTCTCGTCTTACAATTTTCGGACGACGACACATTGGCCATCACTTTTTCTTCTGGTTTGTATGCTATTTTGGGTGGAAATAAATTTTTTAAAAATAAAAAGGTCCAAAGCAACTTAGATTTTGGAAAGGCTTTTAAAACCCCTATCGAATTGAACGAAGGTTTAAATTTAATGTTTGTGTACTCCGATGTGGTAGAATACAACGTGGTGGGACACACAGCTGCGCCCTTACTGAGGGTCCTTCCTTTCAAAGTGGATTCTGCTGCTGGTGCGTACGAAGAAGGTGGAAACACGTTTCACGTTCACCGTGAATTTGTACACCCTCATTATCTTCCAGTCAGTAAATCCTATTTTGACAGTGTCAACATTAGTATAAAAGGAGATTTGGGACAAAGTGTACCATTCATTGACAAAGAAAAAGTCACGGTGAAACTACATTTTCGAAAAAGGTTCTCTAACGCATTGTAACCAAAAATGTATCCTGTGTACCGAGGAGTGGCTCGACAACGAGGACATGGTTTAGGAGATATATTAAGATCATCTTTTCGGACGGTAGCCCCTATTTTGAAACCGATGGTGACTCGAGGATTCCATGCCTTAAAAGATGCCGCTTTGAAACAAGGAAAAGAATTTTTGCAAAACGTCCTCATCGACAAACAAAATCCTAAAGAAGCCTTTATGAGAGCAGGCAAAAATGTGTTGGTGAACACTGGCAAAGATCTTTTAGGTCTTCGAGAGAGTCCTATAAATGCGCTTCACGCTTCTGGCCCTGGCATTACTTCTTCCTCCACTTCACAGCAAGGACAAGATAGAAAGAGACGACGTCGAAACCCTTCACGGTGGTTCAAAAAAGAATAAGAAAAGAAGAAGAACCGTCAGAGAATTAGACGTGTTTGATTACTAAAAGCCTTTGAAAATGATGCACCGAGATTCTTGCGAATGTACCAAGTCAGAACTGGATATGTTTACCATGCCTCCCACCATGATGACAATGCAAGAATCCCAATGGGTGGAATTTCATCCTGTATCGTCTTTGACGGATTTAGCTCCTATCGAATTTGAAATCAAAGGACAAACCGAAGATTACATCGATCTGAATAACAGCTACTTGTACCTGAAACTCAAAGTGATCAAAACGGCGGACAGTAGCCTTCCTGGGGACGGTGACCGAGTGGCACCCGTCAATAATTTCATGCATTCTTTGTTCAGCGAAGTAGATTTGTACTTGAATAACAAACTGGTCAGCAGCAGTTTGGATACTTACCCTTACCGTGCTTACTTGGAAAATCTCTTGACGTACGGAAAAGAACCCAAGAACACTCATCTGGATGCTTCGGTGGTCTGGAAACCTGACACCTCGGAAAAGTTCAACGACACAGCGGTGTCAGTGCAGGCGACGCAAGCCGTTGATAAAACTATAATTCCAGCAGATCCGCACAATGTGGGATTTAACGACCGTCACAAGAAAATCAGACGCAGTTTAGAATTAATGGATCGTTTGCATTTGGACATTTGGTTGCAAGACAAGTATTTGTTGAACGGAGTGGATGTACGCCTGAGACTGAATCGCAGTAGTGTCGCTTTCCATTTGATGGCTCATGCTAACGAGTGGAAAACCATCATCCAAGAAGCCAAACTTTACGTGCGACGTGTGGAAGTCTTACCAAAAGTAGCCAACGACATCAGTCAAATTTTGAGCAGAACCACTGCCAAGTATCCTGTGCGACGAGTGGAAGTGAAAACCTTTACCATTGCCGCTGGACTCCGATCCAAAGTCGAAGATCACGTCTTCCAAGGACAGCTCCCCAAACGTTTGCTGATTGGCATCGTCAGTAATGCAGCCCTCAACGGAGTCCACAATCAGAATCCGTTCGAGTTTAAACACTACAACGTCTCCAAGATAGAAGTCAGTCGAGATGGCAAAACGTTGTGTACCAGACCTTTTGAACCTAACTTTAGCGACGCCCAGAAAAATTACTTGCGATCTTACTTGAGCCTGTTTGAAGCCACAGGACAGTTAGGCACCAACACCAGCCACGGCATTTCGTACGACGATTATGCAGGAGGGTATGCCTTGTGGGGATTTGATTTCTCTCCTGACCAAGGCAGCGACGAAGGACATTTCCACCCTATAAAATCAGGCCCACTTCGTGTGGAACTTCAGTTTAAAGATCCTCTACCCGACACGGTGAACGTCGTCTTGTATGCAGAATTTGATAACACTCTAGAAATCAACAGCTTGAGAGAAGTGATTCTAGACTATTAGAAGGAAAAGAAAAAAAAGAAGAAGAACCTATGGAGATAGACGAGGGATTTTGTGAAGTACAACAGTCACAAACTACCACGGATGATGATGATGATGACGAAGTCATTCATTCAGAACCTAAAAAAGAAGAAGAAAACAATCCCTTTCCCGAGTTTGCTGGATTATGGCTTGTCGATAGCCGGAACAAGAAAAACATTTAGTCTCCTGTTATGCTAAGGAATTGACTGAAAGAATTAACAGCTTGACCCGAGAACATTGTCATGGATGTCAAATCGATCATCCCAGCCAAAAACAACACGACAAATGTTTGATGATGACAGGCGAAGAAAAATTGGACGAATATTTGGAAGAGGCTTGGTCTCAGATCTCGGAAGAAAAGGTGTTGAGACAATGGTATAAAGACTTGCAGGATTCTTCTTCACCTTCACTCACTCCTCTGGAGATCAAACGCATCGTAGCTCTCATTGAACAGAGTAAAGAAACTATCCGCCGTGAGTATTCGTGGAATTACTTGACAGATATATTCAAGCATAAAGTCAAGTGTGAATTGATGACTCATTATTTCCTGTGAAGAAAAAATGGATACCAGGGAACTTCATTACCTGTTGACTCGCAGTTCCTACACTTCTTCTTGGAATCCTGTGGTGTGTGCTAAAGATGAACTACCTCATCGCAAACCTAAAGACGTTCAAGCCTATGTCATCAATACCGACGACAGTCATCGACCAGGAACCCATTGGGTAGCTGTGTACTTTCCCAACGATCACAGTGGTGGTGGTGTGGAATATTTTGATTCTTATGGATTACCTCCTTTGGAAGACGACATCATCGAGTTTATGAGAAGAAATGCCATCTCTACTCGATTCAATAATGCCCGATTACAAGGATCGGATTCCATGGTGTGTGGACAATATTGTGTACATTTTCTTCATCAACGCAGTCTCGGATATTCCTTAGAACATTTAGTGACTTGTTTTGATAGAAACTATGCTCGAAACGATGCTAAAGTAGAACGATGGTTTTGTGAACGTTATGGTTATCTCTTGTCTTTAGCTCAGAAACGTAGTGTGCATCAGAATGATGTAGATGTAGAAAAGTGGAAGTTTAGTTTACCTTCCCAACGTTGTCAACCCTGTAAATACGTTCCTGTTTAATATCTTGTTGGTTGTTAGTTTTGAAATTTTTATGTTAGAGAAGCTTCTTCTTGTTCATTAAAAAATGTTGATTTTTTGAAAAAATGGTGTTGTGTGTTTTTTTTTATTGAATTTGAAAAAAAATTATTATGTTCTTCTCGTCCGCGCTTCGAGCATATAAAGCAGTGCGTTGGCCAGTGTAGTCACTCTCGTTGACTCGTCAAGATCTCAACAACAACACTTCAAGAAGATGGCAGCAGGCAAGATTAGTAAACTGAACGAAGCTATGGTGAATATGCAGAGGGTGAAGCATCATTTGATGGAGACCAACCCTGAGAGAAAGACAATGATCTTCCTACAAATGGCTCATGATCTGGTGGAAGAAGTCATGACGGAAGAAATCATTAGGAACAGAACGGAATGGGAGGAGAGACAAAGACTGCAGCAGCAGCAGCAACAGCAATGACAACAACAACAACAACAACTCTTGCAGTCCATGAAACACCCCGACGGAGAAGTCAGCTGTAAGATAGACTGCGATGAGTTTGCTTTCTCTTTTACCAGAAAGAGAGCTTGTCTTAAAGCCGTGAGACCCGTGGCTAAACGTGGCCGCCCTGCTGCAGCTGCCGCTGCTACCGCAACTAGAAGTTAAACAAGATAACTACTTAACCCCAACGGTCCTTTTCAGTGCCACCCATTAATCAAGAAAAGATTAATTTTCATATCATTGCCATATATATATATATATATATATATATATATATATATATATATATATATATATATATATATATATATATATATATATATATATATATATATATATATATGTTTGTGTGTTTTGCCCACCAAACAAACCCTTTCCCCAAAAAAATTAATGTTTATATAGAGTGTGTGGTGTGTGTTTGATAAAAAAAATTATAAAAAATAAAATAAGGATAGTGTGGTGTGTGTTTGATAAAAATAAAATAAAAAAATAAAAAACTTTATCAAAAACAAAAAAGGGTGGTGTATGTGTTTTTTTTATCAAAAGTAATTTCTTTTAGGTCCGTGCACTGGGTTTGTGTTTTTGGGGTAAGGGGTGATGGAGTGTAAAATCCGCGAAGCCTAGAATGACGTCATAGGGATGACGTCAGACGCGGTGTAGTAGGAGTAATGTTTTTTTTTTGGAAAGGGATGTTTTCCTTCACGTCCGCGCTTCTAGTATATTAAAACAACACCTTCCCCGATAGAGCTACCCCGTTCACTTGTCAAAATGAACACTATCGAAATTATTAGGCAAATTAGAGTTCATCTCGAGGTGGCGTGGAACCTCCTCCAAGACCTGGAGAAGAAGGAGAGGGAGGAGAGGGAGAAGAAGGAGCCCATCAGACCCCACCCGATGATGGAGGAGGAGAAGGAGGAGGAGGAGGAGAATTGGGAGTCTGAAGTGACCCATCCTCCATTTGTTTTAAAGATCACGAAGCGCTGCATGAGTGCAGCCACATGGAGGGGAAACTGTCCCGCTTGTCGGGCAAAGCCAGGGAGGTGCCCGCACCTCTAGATGAACTTTAAACCAATGGCCCTTTTCAGGGCCACCCATTACTCAAGAAAAGATTAATTTTCATATCATTGCCATATATATAGGTGTGTGTATGTTTGTGTGTTTGTATAGAGTGTGTTTGTTTTTTCCCCACTCCAAAAACAAAATTAGTCACATTGCCTGGTATGTGTTTGTAGAGTGTGTTTGTATAGAGTGTGTTTGATTAAAAAATTTATGTTTTGGTAAAAAGGGATGTTTTCCTTCACGTCCGCGCTTCGAGCATATAAAGCGGCGTCTTCCACAGTTGCACCATTCACACTTCAACTGAAGAATGAATATAGTAGAAAATCTACAGGAAGCTGGGACTGGATGGTGGAAGTCAAATATCACAGAGAACGAATGATGTGGTGGTATCCAGTGAACCTACACTGGGAAATACAATACTTAGCCCACATAAACATGGCCATGGGCCTGATTCAAGAAGTGAAGGAGGAGGAAGTAAGGAAGATCAAGAACTCCTCCTCACCTTGTCGAGTGGGGCTTCTTAAAGAAGCCCTGGATTGTTTAAAAAAGATAGAAGACAATTTAAAGTGTCCAATCCTCACTCGACAAGAAGCGGCCCTGCTCCGAGTTCAGACCATTCTTAAAACAATTATGGAGCAGGAAGTCCAAAAAATCAAGGTTATTTGGGCTAAGGAAAAAAAGAAAGAAAAGGAATTCAATCGCCTGAACTTGAACTGGATGAAAATTCAGGACAAGTTCAAGCGATTGGGACATCCCGACTGGATACCCCAGAAGAAGAAAAACAACAAGTTCCACCTCCCAGGCTTCCTAACCAAATGCTGGAGGAAAAATTAAACCTCCTCCAACGGCCCTTTTCACGGCCACCCATTTTTCAAGAAAAGATTAATTTTCATATCATTGCCATGTTCCATTTTTTTTTTTCCGTTAGTACCCAGAGTGCCTCCAATGCTAAATTCCCGTAGATACCTAGAGTGCCCCCCGCTATGTTGAATTCCCGTAGATACCCAGAGTGCCCCCAATGCTAAATTCCCGTAGATACCTAGAGTGCCCCCGCTATGTTAAATTCCCGTAGATACCTAGAGTGCCCCCGCTATGTTAAATTCCCGTAGATACCTAGAGTGCCCCCACGTACCTCAATACCCCCCACCTACTACTGGTAAATCTGCTTTTCGACCAGCTTACCGGACGTTAGGGTTGTTGCTTACCGGACGTTAGGGTTGCTGGCGCCTATTTTAAGTTGGGCAAATATTTTGTCCCTAAAAGCTGCAATTACAAAAAGAGGCCAAAACCAACAATCGTTCAGGAGTCACCTGATACATTTTGAATTTTCTTACACTATAAATAATAACTGAGGGTCTCATAGTTTTTGCAAATGTATTAATTTTGACATATTTATAAATACAAATGTATTAATTTTGACATATTTATAAATACAAATGTATTAATTTTGACATATTTATAAATACAAATTTATTAATTTTGACATATTTATAAATACAAATTTATTAATTTTGACATATTTACAAATACAAATTTATTAATTTTGACATATTTATGAATACAAATTTCCTGATGTAACTGACGGCTAAATGTATACTTTGCTGCATCGTAGTCTTCATCAAATTGAAAAAGATTTGTGGAATTAAGTAACTCTGGATTGTCCCTTTTATATTTGAGTAACTATTTATTGTGGATTTTATGGTTGCTGCACACCATTAATTCAAAGACTTGGTGCAACAGGATCAATGTTTGTAGAAGACAGGACAATTCCTACCACTAGATGTAACTACACAAATATTTATGTCAACATAAGTGCCTTTTATCCACCAAAACCATGAAAAATTATACCCACAGAATTAAAAAAATTGTACAGTATTTGTTCATTTGCAAAAAGACTTAAATGTTTATCAACACATGGTACATTAAAGTAGATACAATCTTATAAATGATTTTAAGAATAATTATAATATGCCAATCTACAGACACATGCATTTACCATACATTATATTTCAAATATTTTTTATTTCTAATTTCAAGAATAACATAAACCTGGTTCTGAAAATGGTGCATTTTGATATTTAACTTTTAAAAGAAATTAACATGCAAAATAATGCCTGTCTATCTATCGTTCGGGTAAAATCAACCTCGCTCCTGGCTTAGCATACATTTTTATGAAAAGAGCATAACCTCTCTCTCTCTCTCTCTCTCTCTCTCTCTCTCTCTCTCTCTCTCTCTCTCTGTATATATATATATATATATATATATATATATATATATATATATATATATATATATATATATATTCTGATGATAGATATTGGACACGCAAAGTAAAAGGTAAAATGCTATATGTAACAATGTACAAGAGAATAAAAAAAATTTAAGTCATTATATACAGTTTTTCTTATATACCAGATGTGAAAATGATGCTTAATTGTTTCAAGGAATGAAAACATGCTTATTATATGTACTTTTTATTATTTCAGCTCTCACTGCTTGTGAAGTTTACTGTAATATAACTGAACTACCGCTATTATCTCTCTCTTATAAGATTATCCTGCTGCCATGAAAAAGTGGGACTGAGAAAGCGTTTAGCTCTAATGAAGGGAACAAAATGGTACAAATATGAAAATATGCTATTTGGTACTCTGGCAAGGTATCCTTTGATAGGGGTGATGGCCACTTTTGACAGGGGGCTTCTCAAAATTGGCTTACTGATGCAAACCACATTCATTATAATTAACAATTTGGAAAAAGTAAAATACTTTGGCACATGTTAAAAATGTATTAATTTAGTGCATATTATGGGGATCTAGACTATTAAAATGTATTAATTTAGTACATATTATGGGGACCTAGACTATTAAAATCTATTAATTTAGTACATATTATGGGGACCTAGACTATTAAAATGTATTAATTTAGTACATATTATGGGGACCTAGACTACTAAAATGTATTAATTTAGTACATATTATGGGGACCTAGACTATTAAAATGTATTAATTTAGTACATATTATGGGGATCTAGACTATTAAAATGTATTAATTTAGTACATATTATGGGGACCTAGACTATTAAAATGTATTAATTTAGTACATATTATGGGGATCTAGACTATTAAAATGTATTAATTTAGTACATATTATGGGGACCTAGACTAAACAGGTAGAGACATATCGTGGGACTGGTTCTCATGATAGAAGAAGAACATACATATTTCTTGATTTTCCCTGCAACGATTTAAAAAAAATGTTGTTGTTATTGATTAGTGAAAATATGATAAAACTAACCTAATTTGAAGGCATTCAAACCCTAATTACACTCTGAGACCTTACAATCAAGATTAAGTTTACTTTCATATGCAAACTATTATACTCTTGCAGATAAACTAAGAGTGTTCATATGATAGCTAGTACCTGTGCTGTACTATTCTTGATGTACTGCTGACCTATTTTCAGATCTAATGCTTTCCTTGAAGCTGAGAAGTGGCCTCCATCGACAGGTGGTGAACATACTGCTGAAGATGCCTTTAACCTATTTGTTGATCCCATACTAAGGCAATTACAGTCTTCAACTGACGCGGTGTGGTCTGCTTCACTACAGGACACTGACCACATTTCTACACAAGCATCCTGACAACACGAGTAATCAACCAATATATACAGAAAAACTGCATGCCTTGATGTCACAGTCGTATAACGTTAGTACAGAAATACGATGATGTTGTTCAACAGTTCAACAGTTTTTCTCCGTTACTGTTTTCCTTAAATAATTTTACCAGTGGAAAAATTATAGCACAACTACTGTATTTTATGTCTCTTTTCAAATTCATATACATACGAATTTCAAGATCCAGGTTTTATTTTACCCTATAAAAGGTTTGTCTGTAAAATCAATATGTAATTGGATCATGCCCATAATGATCCAGTTTGGAAAGTGGGCAATAAAACTGTTTTGTTATTCAATAAATATTTCAGATTGAATATAGATCAAGCAAAGTCATGGCAATTAATCTCTCTCAATAATCACAAAATGCAATGACCGGAAAACCTTTAGAGGAATGTCAATCTATGCATGAGAGGTATCTACAATGCAGATGAAACGTCAATTAGTCCAATACAAATTTAGCTCTCTCTTTTTACATATGAAGTTTAAGAAATCTATTATTGTGATTTGACCTTTTCATGACTTTTTTTGTGTTATTTCCTCGATTACCAAGTATTTAATTAATATTCTCTTTGTCAAAATATTGCACATCCAAAAGCGCTGTTGACATTTCTATTGCTGATTGTATATTGCAGTTGACATTTCTATTGCTGATTGTATATTACAGTTGACATTTCTATTGCTGATTGTATATTACAGTTGACATTTCTATTGCTGATTGTATATTACAGATGAAATTTCTCATTGTAAAAAGCTATGCAAGATACGTTTGGACATGTTCGTTTACTATTTGCAACGGAAGCCTATCGAATGGGCATTGATGCTCATGACTTCAGACATCAGACATAAACAATGGTTTTCCCAGCAGTATTGAAAGTGAGTATAATGTGATAACTGAAAAGTCTTGTCTCGTTGTAACCTAGTTTCGGATTATCAAGCATCACTTTAAACCTGAAGACACAGTAAATCCATATAATTATCAAGCACAATGATGTAGTATTTGTAGAATAAGTTGATATGACATTTAACTGCCAGTTGTCATTATAATATTGAAACAAATTCAGGGAGATGACATTGCCAACACCACAGTTTAACCATTTATATATGAAGGGAGCTAAAACGATCATATTATCAATATTTATAATTTCTGATCTAGTTTCATATATAATTAAAGGAAACTGGTAAACATTCTGTTCTTGTCTTACTCTCATTGATCTTATTACAACAGTCAATACAAACAGGGGAATGACCAAAGCATGATGTGCCAAATCCAATTACTTTCATCAGGTCATTCCTTCATGCCAAATTGTCAATATATGCAAAATTAGGGAACAATGAACTAATTATTTCCAAATTAGTATCACTATGCTTAATCATGTGGACATAGTTTTACACTTTGTGTCTTTTCGTAAAACACTGGATGGAAATCCTGTAACCTTTCTAATTATCTTGTCCATATGGCAACTACCAACAAGACGTATAATTTATGGCTCCCTCCTCTTCTGTCCCCTGGAGGAAGTCAAATATCAAATGTACTTGTAAAAAAGTCAGCTACCATGTGATTATGGGCAAGACACTGTACATACAATGACTTGGAATGATATAACATGTCATATCTTCATGTGCCGTTAAAATAATCAATAAATACATAAAAAAATCGGTTAATCAGTCAATCAATCAATTCCCATTCCACTCCTCTATTTGTCTGAGCATTATTTTCCAGCATTTGTGTAAAACATTGGACAATGTGGACGAGATGGGGAAAGAGCCAAAAAAAGTATATTTTACAGCATTTGTGTAAAACATCGGACAATGTGGACGAGATGGGAAAGAGCCAAATCAAGTCTTTTTTACAGCATTTGTGTAAAACATTGGACAATGTGGACGAGATAGGGAAAGAGCCAAATAAAGTCTGTTTTTAAACAACACTGCTAGCTAGATGCCCCATATTCACGATGAAATTCGAAAATACTACAAAACGAAGGAATGTCGTCGCCAATTTCTAGTGGACTATTTTGGCTGCAAAACAAAAACCCAAGATCCCCACACTTACTGCGACAACTGTCGAGCAGCATGCAGTTGTCAACTTTGCAAGGAGAGTCACCAAAGTCAGAAGCCCAAGACTTAACCTTGACTAACAAATTCAAAACAAGCAGAATATGTAAGAGCCATACTTAAGCAGTACTTTGAGGCAGAGAACAGTGTATTAAATGATCAACCTTTGCCTCATCTTGTTACACACTTTAGCAGAGATGTTGTCAACTAATTTGGAATATACAGATATCGTTACGACTAGGGGTAATGTAACAAAAGAAAGAATTACTCAAACAAGCTTCAAGATTTACAAACACAAATTTAATTTCTTAAAATATTAAATATTTCAAACAAACAAAGTGAAAGAATTAAAAATAAGCTACAGTTTAGAAATTCCTAAATAATTCTAAATTGTTCTATTGTTCACTGTTCCGGAAGTTATCCAAAATATTCCGAATGAAGAATGTTCCGAATGAAAACACCACTGTGCTGATGCACTAACAAGAATTAGTTATATCAAAATATTATTAATTCCAAATAAATCCTTGTGAATGTAGAATATCAGACATGTTCTAAAAAAATTTCCAATAATTCCAACGGAGCTGAATAATTCTTAAATCTTTAAATGTCAGTACTTAATCCCAAAATTGTAGTCTGGAAATATTTCTGAAGTAGATAATCACTCACAATCAACCAATCTCGTTTATGACCTCTCATGCTGATGTAAATATGAAAGAATGACGAACGCTGCGATTACATTTTATTTTATAGTTTCTGTACTGCGTCATTGAAATACAAATAAAACCCATTTCTTATTCCGTCTCAGAATAACAACTCAGTATTACAACTCAGTATTACGATCTTACTATCTAACTTCTGGTCAACAAAATGAATCATTCCTGAATTGCGAAATCCAGGTCAGGTCAGAAGTGCAAACCCCACGCGCTGAATCACGTGACATGCCTCATGCTTCAACCGACAATATTATTGATTTTCCCAGGACCAATGTACTGGGTCACATTGAAATTACCGTATATGTGTACTCTGCAAAACGACACCTATTAGACTATAATGCAGAAGTTATAAACTAATAAAACTATACCATTATTTTAGAGAAATAATACATAATTCCGTAACAATATAGATAAACTAATGAAGTTTGTCCTGAGGTAATAGACAATTATAAGGAATATATTGCAAAGATTCTTTCATCGGTTAAATCTTTACAGCTGTAGAAGGAAGATACATCTGTAGAGAATATATGATACAGCCTCAGTTATCCTAACCTGGTTTATCCGAATACAGGTTCATTTCACAGATAGTGTGTTTCCTTATCATTTCTAAAAAAGTTCAAACTTTACCTCGATTATCCAAGCCCTAATTTAATAAACCATTATTTCTTTCCACAAGTTTAGATAATCCAGGCTCTACTGTACATAAAAGTAAGAAATACAGACACAAGGTAATCTCATTCCGGTTAATAACAGCAAGAGCTTAATACTATAAAGTAAAAGAGAGACAATAATTTCAACTGATTTCTAATTCAATATTGGTGATATATCCATCATGCACCATTGACTACTGTATTAACTCATCTGTACATCTGGGCTTATAATTAGATAAATACAACATTATGCCACAAAATATATGTATATACAGTAAAACTGTGATGCCTAAAACGTCAATAACCCAAAATAATTGGCACCACACATACAAATTCCCTGCTGTTGTAAATCATTGTATTGTATTGCCTACAGTCTAAAATATTTAACAAATTCAAATAAATAAATTAATTAATAAAAAATGGTGGTGGAGGGAGCACCTTAAGCTTTCAAAATTTTATTGCAGTTTCGTCGCAAAACCAATCCCCAAATTTGGTTTAAAATTAAGGGGAATATTCATTAAAAAAATGATGAATAATTTGGTTTGCTATATCATATAAGGAACGACGACTTGTTTTTCTCGAACCATTTATGAAGCTTGTTGCCATCGACTCTCTGACCAGGTGATTTGGGTACATTATGGAATTGTGGATATGTTCGGCCTTCTATATGTTGCAAAGGTTTCGCTTTTCTTAAATCGTATATGATTCTCATTTTACTCTGAAGCACTGTCTTTCTTCTTATGTCTCATTGCTCTTACAACTGTTCCAGCCTGATTGTAAAATTTTTTTGGCTATGATATAAATCCCTGGCAGAGCAGATGTGCGTCGGGATATGTTAGACTTAGTTTTATTCGAAAACGTGTTTTATGTGAGATTTATCTTATTTTACATGCCATTCTTGCACTAAATCAACTGGAACATGTGTATTGACGAAGTAGCCATAGAACACCTGACACGCCTCCCTAAGGACCATTACTGAATATTCCTGGACAAGGAGAAGCAGTATTTCCCTTGGGTACTTGCCTTTAGTACTGTGTCCCTTTAACTGCATTATCATCATTTTAAGCAGAAAAATTGATAAAGAAACCTACCAACAAACTTTCCATACACGCCACAGACACAATCTTTTTGTTCATTTTCACTTTGGAAGACAGGTGGGATATTTCATGATGGGAAGTCATTTCTATCTTTCATTCCACAGAAATACATAACGATTTCAACTATATAATCCGCAAGGTAGTTTAGTATTAATTTTTATCCGCATCATATGCTTTCATAACACCAGATGGAAAAGATTGGCAGTTTAATCTTCCACAATCCCCCCCCCCCCCTCATGTTCCAATTTCAAGCATACCATTTCGTTCCAAAGTTCTGCAAAGAAAACTTTCTCTACATAATTCATTCCAAGATGAAAAAAAAAACAAAACAACAGGCACACATCGACCAATATTGCAAAATCTGTTATTTTGATCAATATTAACACACACACACACACACACACACACACACAAAGAAAAAACAAAATAACATAGCCTATGTGAAGCGCTCTCTTGTCAACTGGTCTCTTCCAATTTGAAACTTCATCTTCACATCAACACTTGCTTCATTTATTATTCTCATACACAAATGTTGATACCAGTCTAGAATGTTCACATCATCCTGGTATTTTATTTCGTTATAGGACAGGCAAGATAATGTTATTTCTGTTTTCTGTTCAAAACAGATTGCATCAAGACCAGTCAAACACTCTGCAACAGATTTCTTTGTAAAGTACAGTTGTAGGAGATATTTAGAAAACATGTTTACAACTGACTTCAAACTATCATTCCATATCACTTTATACTACGTCGTATTCAACAGAACATTATCTATGGACGGGTTATTGGTTTAGTTGAATTTCTGTATCTTGCGGTTTGTCCAAAAAGTAGTGTTCTGAAACCAAAGCAGAGGACAGAAACATGTGAACCTTATGTTTATGAGCCTCTTGAGTTTTATGGCTGGTACCAACAGAAACGTTCAAATTATTCCAAACAAAACGAACATACTTGCCAGCTTTCTGTGCACCTATCAATAATTTTGAATATATCTTAACAGCTTCTGCAAAGATGCCGAGTGTCACACTATATAGTGCTGCGAATCCAAGTCTGTTCAAGCGATCATATACCGTAACAACATCATAGAAAACATGCATAGTGAAATAAATTCAATGAAATATTAATTTTTATACAAACTGATGAGATGTATTTATAATTCATATGAATTAAATGCCTAGATTTGTTGTTTTCGTTATCATACTCTGCCCTAGAAGTTGGTATAAATTTATGATATAAATCAATCAGTCTGATGAAACCTTAAAATGCTTATTGATGCAGTCCAGATATATTCACAATTTAAAAAAAAAATATTAATATATCCGTAACAAAGTATTCATTTTTAAAAATGTATTCTTATGCTGATTTAGAAAGTAGAATAAAATAAAGAAGCAGTCTCTATAGTTTGACTATCAAATTCCTCCATATAGTAGTCAGATTTTAGAAATTTATCCGGGGTCAGACTTGAACTGACAACTTCCTACTAAGGAGGGCGTATTTCCCTATACTACAGGTATATATAGGTAAATGCCTCTGTAGCAGCCTAACGATGGGTTGAAACCATGGAGAAAGGTTTCACCCAATTCATTGTTGACCAGCCAATACCAATTTTAAATATAGATAATGCAACACAGATAATTATGTTATATAAAAAGGTACACAGTCTTCTCACCAAGTTTTAACAGAATATCATATACCTACTCACTATGCTTCACTATGCTTCGATAGAATATCACACAGCTTCCAAATTCAGCTGTAAAATGACTGTTAAGACACAACTATTTATCAGCTGCTATTAATAGTTTGACAATAACAAGATGCAGTCATCATTATTGTCATGCTGTAACATATACATAAGATAGATAATTCTATTTTTCTCATATAAGTTCTCAGGTAAAAATAAACGTCCAACATCTCACATGTATTTTAATTATTTTAGCGACTCATACTGTCTTATATACAGACAAAGCTATTAACTAAATGCAGGCCCAACACCAAGTGAACATAAAGGTGGGAGAGTATCAAATAAATGATGTAAATCACAAGCATTCTGTAACTAATTGGACTCTAATTAGACTGACCCTAGATCTTACTGGCTTTAAAGCTGTAAATCTTTATCTGTGTTTCAAACTCCAATTACAGATGGCTGTGCCTCATTAATTGATACTATATCTCCCGCTCTGAGAACAATAAATCTGTGACCCGAAGAAATCCGAATGTACTATATGTAAATAGTTGTCGGTGCTATTCTTGATATGAACAGTTCAATCAGTCCTAAAGAAATCTAATAAAACATTTAAGCTGATAGGAATCCCCATTATCCTTTAGCATACACTTTACAAGTCTAGCCTTTTTGGTGGAATAACAAGTCGATTTGATCTTGTCCTATAACTACGATTAGAACTTCTCTTCGGTGTTTCTGAAGAATTATTTCCATTTTCCACAGATTGTTTTTCATGTCTACTTATTGAAGAGTCATCACTGCTTTCTGTGTTGTTGTCCAAACCATTTTTGGCTTCATCATTTAACTGTTGCAAGGTTTTATTTTCCTGCACTCTTGTAGACCTACTTGAAGGTAGCTGAATTAAATGTCGTCTGTTTCTGCGCAGACCACCCTCAGGGGTATGCACAAACTATGATCGTGGAGACGATGCCTTTGACAGAACCACACTTGTCTTTTGCATATCCCTAACAAAAACGTTGTCACCTGGATCTAATTTGGGCATTTCGCGTGCGCGGAAACGACTATCAAAATGTTTCGAACCTTTTTAAGTATGGCCAACCTGGAGTTAGGTCCCTTATTTACGACCCATTAAGAGTTCAGCTGGGCTGTAACTAGTATGTAGCGGTGTTGCACAATAGTGTAACAGAGCCAGATAGGGATCTTCTTATTTTTGTAACACCTTTATTGTTTGTACACATCTCTCTGCCTCGCCGTTGCTCTGGGGGTATCTTGGGCTACTAGTTTTATGCTCAAACCCATAGGTTTTCGCAAAGATTGCAAATGTAGCAAAAGTAAATTGAGGTCCATTATCTGATATAAGAATCTCGGGAATCCCATGTCTAGCAAAAATAGACTTTGACCTTAGCTTCAAGGTGTTTTAACAGTCCCATCCACCAAACTGATGACTTGGCCAACTCTCGGCACTTTGAAATTCCTTGGTGACCTACATGTAGTCGATCAAGTATTTCAGACTGCATCATTACTGGAAAAACCAATCGACATCCCTTCATCAACAGTTAATCTTGAACTGTGAAATCACCACATATTGGCCAGTATGGTTGCAGATTCTTTTTCAGCTGAAACTTGTGAGGCCAACCTTCTTGTGCATAAACCATAATTTTGCTGCAAATATCATCTCTAATCTGAGCTTGCCTAATCTCATCTAACCTTTTATTTGAGGCAGGTAGATCTGACAGAACCTAGTCAACAAATGCCCTAGTTTCATTTTCCAATTCAGTGTTACCTTGTACAACATGAGAGGTTGGAGCACGTGAAAGTGCATCAGCAGTTACAAGACTTTTCCTAGGAACATGGGATATTGCAAAGAGATACCGCATTGACCTCATTCTATATCTTTGGATTCTGGGAGATAAACCTCCAGATTTGTTGAGCTCAACAAAGGAACGACGGGTTTGTGGTCAGTTTCTATGTGAAACCTAAGACCTAGAAAATACATACAAATTGTTCACATGCATAAGTGACAGCCAAAGCTTCTTTGTCGATTTGTGCATATCATTGCTCTGTGACAGACAACGACCTTGAAGCAAACGCAACTGGCCTCAATGTTTCATTTAGCTGTTTTTGTAACAATACAGCCCATATGCCAAATGAGGATGCATCAATTGACAAGACTGTCTGGTAGTTGGGATTGTATAGGGCCAACACTGGTGTAGAGCTAAGCTCCGACTTTACATCATGAAAAGCTTTCTCATGAGAAGGACCCCAGACCCACTCGGTGTTTTTAGTGAGTAAATCTCGCAGCGGTTATTTTTTTTTCTGCTAAGTTTGACAAGAATTTGCTTAGTTGGTTAGTTGGTTAACCATGCCCAGAAATCGTCTAACTTCTGGGACATTTTTGAGTGGTTCCATTTCAATGACCGTGCGATTTTTTTTCTGGATCGGCCATAATTCCCGTAGAATCAATAATGTGCCCTACGAACTTCACCGATGCTCTGGAAAACTCAAATTTTTCATTGAGCGTAATTCCTGCCTTTTCAATTACACCCAAAACAATTTTCAACCGTTCATCATCGCGCCCAAATACTAGAACATAATCCATTTGACATACTACCCCCGAAATTCATTCAAGAGTTTGGGACATATGTTTCTGGAAAAATTCAGGTGCGGACGAAATTCCAAATGGTAGTCTATTAAAGCAAAAGGGCGTAATGAAAGTGGTTAAATCACGAAACTCGGGTGAAAGCATAATTTGCCAAAACCCGGAGTTGGCATCTAGCTTGCTGAAAACTTTCGCACCAGCTAACTGAGCCAAAGTTTGATCTACACTCGGTATTGGGTGATTTTCGCGCATTACCGATTCGTATCGTTTGCCGAGATCTACGCAAATACGAACATTGCCATTACCTTTTTGAACCACGACCATACCTGCGCACCACTCCGTTGGGTGATCCACACGAGAAATGACGGCTAACTTTTCCATTCTTTGTAATTCCGATTTCACTTTATCCATTAACGGAATAGGCACCTTCCTAGGTACACTGAGAGCAAACGGAACTGCAACATTTTAAAGTCTTATCTTGTACTCCAATTCAGTTTTCTCTAATCCTCTGAATACTTTAGGGTACATTCTTCTGTATTTATAGTCTGTATTGTTGATCTCATCAACCCTAATGACGATTCCTAGCTGCTCTATTGCTGGTCTTCCCAACAGCGATTGCTTGAGACCTTTGATTACATATACGTCCTGTACTGTACTTCTGTTGCTCACTTTTAAGTGACTTATTAACTTTCCTAGGACATTGAGCCTTTTCTCTCTTGGTCCAAACAAGATTTTGTCAGCTTTGATGAGTTTACCTCTCTGCAGTTTTCTGTATAAATCCTCTGAAATTACAGTAACATATGCACCTGTGTCAATTTTCATAGCACATTCCTGTCCCTGAACTATGACATTTGCTATCCATGGTTTCGCTTCAGAATCAATTCCGCCAAGAAATCCATAAGATTCAGGATTATCGGGGTTATCTTCCTCCGAAACATTTTTCTTAGTTCTGCACATCAATGCGAAGTGTCCCATCTTTGAACATTTATTGCATGTTGCTTTTCTTGCAGGATATTTGTCTCTGCTATGAGGATTTTTCTCACATCTGTCACATCTCCGCATGCTTTCAGCACTGTAGTTCAATTTGCCATTTCTCCATAGTTGACTGAAACTGTGTTTATTTGAAGCAACATTGTTCCTCTTTTGTGGATTGGAACTGACTTGGTATGGTACCTTCTTTTTTGACTTTATTCCATCAGCATTCAAATGGGAATCTTCGTGTATCTCTCCCTGGATTAGAGGTTTCTGTTTCTTCACGGCCTCACTCTGTCTAGATAAATTGATTGCTTTTTCTAAGCTAAGTTTGCTATCAAGTTGCAGTTTTTCTGCGAAATGCGTGTCTCTCAGTCCAACAACAATTCTGTCTCGAATCAATTCATCTTTAAGAACGCCAAAATTGCAGTATTCTGCTTGACAATGTAATGACGTAACAGATGTATCGACGGATTCACCTTCCTCTTGTCGTTGCTGGTTAAATTTAGCTCTTTCGAAAATAAGATTTCTTTTCGTGATGAAATACACTTCGAATTTCTCTCTGACAATTTCATATTTCATCACTTAAGCCAAACGAAGAAAATATGTCATGCGCCTGAGGCCCCATAGTGTTCACTTGTGTTTCTTCTACCTTGTCATTTAATCCAGAAGCAAGCCTAAACCGCTCAAATCTCTGAATCCACTTTGACCAAGACTTTGGGTTAGAAAAATTAAATTTTTCTGGACTTGGAACTTGCAATGTCGCCATTGCTGGAAACTATTTGGTAAATTAAATCTTAACTGGAACGTTCCTTTTGTGAAAATGATTCTCAGTTCGATTATATCCAACTAGCGCTGATAATCCACTGTGTCTTAGGCAAATCCCACTTCTTACACCATGTTGTGTGAGTATGTAGGAACAAATACAAGATATTCTCTACACTACTTTTATTATATACAGACAAAGCTATTAACTAAATGAAAGCCCAACATCAATTGAACATAAAGGTGGGAGAGTATAAAATAAATGATATACATCACAAGCATTCTGTAACTAATTGGACTCTAATTAGACTGACCCAAGGTCTTACTGGCTTTAAAGCTGTAAACTTTTATCTGTGTCTCAAAATATAAATTACACATGGCTGTGCCTCATTAACTGATACTACAAAATCCTTACTGATTTATAACAAAACTGTAAGATCAACATTCACCCACTCTTGACAAATACTGTACTTGTCTGAGACGGCATTAAAAACAATTAAAAACAATGCTACAAATAATTGAATGCAAAGTATATATATACTAACAGTTTCATCAGATACATTATCAAGAAGACACATGGAGACCACTCTCGGCATGCTACTTAGCTCATGGTGGTGATTTTGCAATGCTATGGGATACATCATTTCAAGTTTTGGAGCCAAGTCGGCTTTTGTTTCTGGACATTCTCGCTTCAATTTGGGTAGACTTACTGACAGCAGCAACTTTCTGGCAGCTTTTACCGCATTCCCTCAATGATTTCTCCAAATTCTAACTTCACAAGAGAATTAAAGTCCTCTTTCATCAGAACAGACAACCATGCTTTCTATTTCGCACTGATTCTGGTACATTTCCAACTGATTAGCAAGGCAAATCAACCACATACTGGCGTATATCTGGCACATCCATAACTGCTCTGGCTATCTGACGTTTATTTCTTGTTTTGTTTAATATTAGCCTAAGCCAAATACAATACAATAAGGAGAAGGAATTATTTTGATTGACCTTGTCTTGCAGATTATTTAATTCTCAAACTGTGATGCTATGAACTTCTATTCGCTTTGCAAATGCTCCATATTTCCCCTCTTTTTGACTCCTTCCGGGTTCTGATATATAGTCATGTAATGCTTGTATTTCAACATCAACTACTTGAAAATTTAGGCTGTTTGTTCAGCGAGATAAGTATAGTCCACAAGGGCTTCAAGATTATATCCATCTAATTGACCAGCTGGGGTACTTTCCTATGCTGTCTGGTTACGCTGACCCCTCACATTATCATTATTAATTGGATTGGCATCTATTCCATCATTTGTATGAACTGTTCATCTATCTCTTTTTGTGTTGGCATTTTATACTTTTTATACGTGTTTTCTCTAGCTGTCGTGTATCTTGTGTTTGATCAGTGAAATCATTTTTTTCTGTTATTCTAGATCGGAACAATTAAAAAAAAACGCACAAGGAATAACATGACCTTTGTGTAAATATTTATTTTTTATATCAACATCATTAGGCTTTGTACATTGTAACCATTTTTGGTAACATTCAATTGATGGAACACCATCCATTTTCAACGTTGTATCGGATTTGATGTTATTTTTCATCGCTTGTCAACATCTAACTCTTGCTAAACGAATAATATTGTGTGTTTTTTTATATCGTTTTGATACCTTTTATTCATGTATTAATTTGAATTTTTTTTTTTATTCTTTTGCTTCCAATTTGTTAAATAATTCTTATTATTTCGTCTCCAATGTTTTACATATGACATAGAGCAAGGCTTACAAAACCTTGCACTGTGAAAATGACTTTTATTGTGTTGGATTTTGGTAATGTCTTGGTCTCCATTTACTTTAGACCATTTAATTGTACATTTTTCACCTTTCAACATATTCTTACATTAATTTAAGTTCATGCGAAATATAGTTAAAACATGACGCTGAATAACTTAAAACTACTTTTAAAATTATATTTATGGTAACCAGAACTTTTCTTGAAAACTCAATAGAAATTAGTGCAAATAAAACTTAAGAGAAATAAACAAAACGATGAAGAGATTATAACGTTAGTTAATAGCTTTAAAGCTGGTGTGATAAACTTGGAAAATAAACTGACTGCTAAGTCTAATACTTTGTCAGAGTTGCAAACAAAGAATGATTTCACAGAACAAAACCAAAACGATAGATGAAACCAAAAAGAGAATAAATGTAAGTGAAAGTATGATCTATAAGAAATACATATACGATTTATCTATTACTGACCTATGTGATAAATCAATAAAAGATCAAACCTTAGAAACTCTTAAAGATGAACTCACTGCTAAAATCGAAGATTTAAAAATATATAAAAAATAAATACATTATCAATGAAATAGCTGCTGCATTTTAACTAACTCAAATAAATAGCCTTGTAGCCTTCTTGTCATCATTTTAAACGAATATTAAATTAGTTTTGCATCATCTTGTCATTACATTATCTTTAGTCTGAGTAACAATTCTGTTTATTTTTCACCTCGTCGGATGACATATTAGAGAAGAACTTAGTCCTCTTCTTTCAGATTTTGATATATTTGTAAAGAAAATTTCTCAATATCTATTATAGTACCATTTTTTCAGTTAAATTTTCAGTGTGAAATTTACTTTTTTTTCTGATTGAATAATGAGCCTCTTTGCACCGTTTTTCCACCTTCGCAAGTAATTATTTTCTGGTTGTATTCTCTGATTCTGTCACTTCCTCCATTATGATACCAGTTTGATTTAGTAATATTTGCAAAATTGTTTACACCTATTGTAATGAGCATTTCGAGGTTCCATTTGGTCAATAGTCATATTTTCACCGCAGTTGTAAGGTGTAAAATTCTCATGCATTTGTATCACTTAATTTTTTACATATGAATAGGACGTTGGCATTTTTCTCTAAAATAATTTTTATTTCCACGCCATTGAAAGCTTTTACATAGTCAGTTATTTTATTTATTTTTGCCTATTCAAAACCAGTACAATAATAAACTGGTAAAATACTGAACCTATTTGCCTGAAACATATTTATATGTTCTTTCCAAAGTATACCATCACCTATTTGCAAATGTCTGAGCAGAAATATCCCATAATGTTGGTGAACATCATGGAAATTGCATTATTTTCTAAAATTTTGTTAGAGTACCAGCCAACATCTTCATAACTTTTAAGTGGTAGTATTTCATCATGGAAGATGCCACAATAACTGTCCGTCAGAATAATTTGTTTGATTTTATTCTGAGATGGGTCTTCGAATTTTGGAGCAAGCAATTTGATATTTCCATTTATTTTACCGACATAATAATTTCATTGGGCTCCCTACTATTAATGAATTCCATATCCTTTCCATTTATGTAGCGCATACTTTTTGCCGTTGACTGTTTTCGTTTTTAAAAATTTGTCAACCTTGACCTTGAACACATCCGTTTTACTTGTCGTATAGAGATAATTCCTACTCGTAAAATATATAGAGAATATTTTCTTCTTACCCTACGTTAATACCGGATATATTTTATCGTGTGGTACAATAAAAGTGATATTTTAACGAGTGGCGAAGCCACGAGTTAATATATATCGTTTTTTTTTTTTTTTACCACAAGATGAAATATATCCGAGATCCGGTATTTACGCAGGAAAAGAAAAGTTTCCTTTTCTTATAGATGTTACCACCCTATGGTAAGAAAAAACATAACAAAATGAAAGTGAAACCAACAATGTTTGTAAAATCAACAAACAATTTATTTCTAAATAATTAACGTGAAAATCAAAATACACTTACAGTATCGCGTATTAAAATCCAAATAATCCAATACTTATTAGTGTCCTAATCACAAGTCCTGTATATATATATATATATATATATATATATATATATATATATATATATATATATATATATATATAAACTATCAAATGTTCCGAATGAATGAGTCTTCGTAATAAACGAATGTTCCGAATGAAAGATTGTTCCGAATGAATGAGTCTGTAATGTCATGATGTACCATAATGTAATCCAGATCATCTTTAAGAATGTTCACAGGCATCCGAAAGTCATAAATATAAATCCAAAGGTTGATGAATACTTCAGGTAACTCCATTGGCTGTTCCAATAAATAATTATAGTCGAATTATTTATACAGCAATACGGCATTACGATATTACAAGGTTACAGCACGACTGTGATTTCAAACATCTGGTAATTCCAAAACTGATCATAAAAACAGATGTTTTTAAAACAGGATTTAAAGTGGAATGAATACAATTCGTATATCAAGATCTTTTATATTCTTTGCAAATGGTATATTTCACAACAGGAAACGTGTCATATTACGACCCAGAATGCAATACTAAATGCGTCTATTTAGTGGAAATTTACTGAAAGAATGGTAAACAGCTCTGACCTTGAACAAAAGGTCAGTAGATACCTTGTTGACATCTTTTTGCAAACTTACTATTTGACACAATGTTAAAGTACAGTCATAGGCCAAAAGTTTAGGCACATTATAGATTCCATATACATAATTCCGTTACATAGACCAAACTTGCTCCTGAATCGAAGCTTAGAAAATTAAATTCTCTTGAGTACACTACCAAACCGCCCTTTTCGTAAATTCACTGCACTTTCATAGACTGATCATATAAATATCAGCGATTTTGAAAATTATCTGACCCTATGTGACAACAATGCAAGTTCAATTCAGCAATGCATCGCAGCCGGTTTATCATTATTGTAAAGGTAGTAAGGAGAAATAACTTCAGACAGACATGAATGTCATCGAGTCAGATTTCTTCAGCAAAAAATAATTTCCATGTCTGGAAGGTAATATAGTTTCCATTTATTAGTTCTAGCTCACATAATGCTCGATTTTCTTGCTGCATGTATAATTTCTGTACGCACACACAATCAATGGTCGCATGGCATGATGGGAAATATTGCATGTTTACATTTGTAAACATAAGGATATATTTTTCACATATGAAAACATAGGATTGAAAAAAGGATGAATATTATTTCGCCAAACATTTTCTATATTTCACACTTAAGAATAATAATAATCCGTCAATATTCTCTCCCTTTAAAACTTCCAATTTATATCTAGTAGGGGTCACCGACAATTACTTGCCTGATTATAAATATTTATTCTGTAAAATTAGAAAGATAGCTTTTACAAAAATAGATTTATATTTTGATATCCTAACTTTCTCACTTATGTTATATTAGGCGTTCCATAGGTATCGGTTATCAGGTACCCAAATAGGTTACTCCGTACTTTAGACTTACTTTTAGGGTCTATAGCGTTAAATAGTAACATATATATCGATCTGTGATATGAATTATTGTATCCATCCATAAGGTTAACAAATACATCAATCCCTTTTCTTTTTTCATTTTCAGTGAAATACTTGCACAGTCTCGGCTTAAGAGTTCGTTTTAATCATTTTATTACAGACGTTTTTTTGTCTGAGAAAGTTAAAAAGTATTCTGTATTTTCTTTGTCCCATAATTCCTTGACTTCTCTGTCGTAACTTTTTTGTCCCATAATTCCTTGACCTCTCTGTCGTAACCTTTTTTGTCCCATAATTCCTTGACCTCTCTGTCGTAACTTTTGTTGTCCCATAATTCCTTAACCTCTCTGTCGTAACTTTTTTTGTCCCATAATTCCTTAACCTCTCTGTCGTAACTTTTTTTGTCCCATAATTCCTTAACCTCTCTGTCGTAACCTTTTTTGTCCCATAATTCCTTAATCTCTCTGTCGTAACTTTTTTCCCTTGATCGAACTGTATTTTGTCTGATTTCCGCCTAATAAAAATATCCCTGAAAGCATTCTGCACGTCATCTCCCTTTTTCAGCTTCAATGCATTAATTCGTTTGCCAGATCTATCTATAATGACTCAACAAAAACAAATAACATTTTCTTAAAAATACTGTTAAAATGTCCCATGTAAATTCAACGTTTGAGACTCTCAAAATCATTAATAGAAAAGCAAGATTTTCTATCCACATGAAACATTCTTTTACGAAATGTAAGAAAACGCTGTAAACATTTAAAATTGGCTGTAATAATAGTTTCTGATTCTGGTTTGTTAATATCATCTCAAGCTAAATTATGAGATATTCATTTAATTTATTTATACCAAGTTTCATTCTATTTATTTATACCAAGTTTCATTCTATTTATTTATACCAAGTTTCATTCTATTTATTTATACCAAGTTTCATTCTATTTATTTATACCAAGTTTCATTTAATTTATTTATACCAAGTTTCATTTAATTTATTTATACCAAGTTTCATTTAATTTATTTATACCAAGTTTCATTTAATTTATTTATACCAAGTTTCATTTAATTTATTTATACCAAGTTTCATTTAATTTATTTATACCAAGTTTCATTTAATTTATTTATACCAAGTTTCATTTAATTTATTTATACCAAGTTTCATTTAATTTATTTATACCAAGTTTCATTTAATTTATTTATACCAAGTTTCATTCTAATTATTTATACCAAGTTTCATTTAATTTATTTATACCGCTTGATTCAATTTTGCAAAAAGCGCAGATGCCAATATCTAATCTATTAATCCCTAACTAAAAGGCAGGCATCCCATGAGAAATGTATCTTGACTGTCCCAGACAGAATTCATTATCTTTCTTTCTTGCTGTCAATTGAGCAGGTTATCGTCTCAAAGGTTTCTAACCTAAATCAGCCAAAATGACGCCTAAACTGATAACGATTACACATTTCTGAATTTAATTATCATTGGGTGCCTAGGCGAAATGAAATCATAGGATACTCCTCAAGTAATTCAACGAGAGATTTAGTCGTCAGTTTTCTCAGTGTGTACCAAGCGCTTTATTTGTCGCAGCTAAGGATCTACTTAACAGAGACATATACTTTTAGCGGTAATAAGGTATAAAAACATGACATCAATCCTTTAATCATTACACATACAGAGATAATTTTAGCAAAATCTGTGACTGTCACACTCGTCAGTCCTAGTGTAAATAACACGCTATAGAAAGACAAATCTGCTCTATACACTAGAAGAAGGTTTAAATACACAGAATTATTCACATACAGTGCCTTATGTTTCATCTGAGTTTTGGACGCATCGAACTTGAAGAAATGTATATCCAATTACCGTTTTAATCCAGAGTGTGACAGACAGATGCTACATACTAATTAATCAATTATACCGTTAACAGCTTTAAAAGCTTCTACGTTTCTACCGTGTTCTTCTAACCGTTTCAATAAAAGTAATACAAATACAAGCTTTTATCAACACTTTTGAGAGCTTAATTTTACCAAGTATAAATTTGAATGTTTTGAGCATTACAAATTTACTGCTAATATGTAGTTTTAAAAAATGCATGGGGCAATTAATTAATGACTTAGTAAATTAACTTTACCAGTCAGTATGAAATGGATACATTTTGATTGCCTTAGGTGTAATACCTCAGAATTTGTTCTCGTATCCTGAATGCACAATACTATATTATTGAATTAAAGAATATTTAGTGGAAAGAACTATACAAGAATAGACAAATTCAATGACTATTGGACTTCTGATGTCATAGACATGTAGGTTGCGAGATTTGGATAGTCATGTGACTAGCAATGCAAATGGCGAATACCAGATTAAATTTCATCAACGTTGTAGTTTTATCTCGTCTGTCAGCGGTTTGAAGACATAACAAATGTTATACCCTCAATTTCTGACAAAATAAATCATCTTTCTATGGATTTCATGCAGGTATGACTCGATGTAAGGTCATTTAAGTTTGCTAGGCCCGGTATTAAGCGGCTACTGTATGCCGACACCGCGCGGTGTGTGCGAATTCCAACTTTTCGTTACGCAATGCGCTTGAACCCCACAATCCTGCATAAATGTCCAAATATCTAAAACAGGGTCAGAGGAAACTCAGATTAACACATGGGCTGGGATCCAGGCTACTGAGCAGCCACACATAGTCTTGTTTTATATCTCTCGTTAATTAGTGAAGGAAGATAGGATTCAGTCAATATGTTCGTGTACTAATGCTTTGAGACGATGTTTAGATGACCCAGATGTCAAAGCAGCCTCATAGCAGCAGTACAGTCTGAAAGTTTATGAGCTGTGAGGAGTGTAGCTTTACATGGGCTTGTTGCGTAATGCGTAAAAAGTACGAAATTATTTTACTTCCTTTAAAGAGGCGGCTGATAGTTATCTGTGGTCTCACACGCATCGGAAGTTTGACGCATTTGTCAGAGAATAATAGACATTAGGAATTTTCTGACTACTCCTTTTAACAGACAGCCACTTTGCTACAAAGGCTAAATTCTATCAAAATACATGCGAACTGGTGTTTTGTTTTCACTAGCCGTATTGCTTTTATCCAAATTACGAGATGTAATGCTTATATAAACATGGATATTGCAGTGGGAATTCTGAAATAATTGTTCTGAGAATACCACTGAAGTTTAACGCCTTTGCATTAATGTAACTTCGATATAATCAAGTCTGAATTGTTCTTTGTTCATCAGATTTTCCATAAGCTTTGAGTATGCCTATGGTACTCTTATATGTTTTTCTTGGTTACAGGGCTTAAATTAGGTTACATGGCTTAAATCATGGGTCTCTGGCATCTTCAGACTTACAAGGAGTAGATTTCCTGACAAACTTGGTATGGCTTGAGCCGACACAATTATCTAATAAAATAAAATGCTATCATATATATGGCTTTAACGCCACACTGTTCCTACTCCCAATATAGGGCTACTAAAATGATGATTATGTATGTCCAGCAAGAAATATTTTTGAGGGAAGTGATTATCTGTTCACACAGCAGCAAAATTATATCTTCTGCAAAACTCTTTCTGACACGGTCTTTGCTATTCAGTCCCAAATCTGGTAAAACGTAGCACCTAATACTTCAACCATGTAAAAAAAAAAAAAATAAACACAAAATTTACAAATTAAAAAAAAAAGATTTTAGACTTATGAATGCTCTAAAAACTACATAAAGAATGTAGAGAAAAGAAAATGCAAAGAAGGATCTAAATAAGAACCAAAAGAAAAAACTCTGCTAGATTCCACGGCAAGACACTCTAAACAAACATACTCTGCTAGAATCCACGTACAGCTAGGCACTCTAAACAAGCATGTAGAAACCACGGCAAGTCACTATAGACAAGCATGTATTTGCTGGAATCCACGGCAAGGCACTCTAAACAAGCATGTATACTCTGCTAGAATCCACGGCAAGGCACTCTAAACAAGCATGTATACTCTGCTAAAATCCACGGCAAGGAACTCTAAACAAGCATGTATACTCTCCTAGAATCCACAGCAAGTCAGTCTAAACAAGCATGTATTCCCTAGGTTCCACGGCAAGGCACTCTAAACAAGCATGTATACTCTACTAGAATCCACGGCAAGGCACTCTAAACAAGTATGTATTCGCTAGAATCTACGGCAAGACACTCTAAACAAGCATGTATTAGCTAGAATCCACGGCAGAGCACTCTAAACAAGCATATATACTCTGCTAGAATCCACGGCAAGGCACTCTAAACAAACATGTATTCGCTAAAATCCACGGCAAGGCACTCGAAACAAGCATGTATTCGCTAGAATCCACACCAAGGAACTCTGAACAAGCATGTATTCGCTTATATTGATGCAGAGCATGAGACACGTTGATACTTTAGAACCCTTTCGGACACCTAGAGTGAACCTACAGATATCAATAGAAGCAATAGGGCTAAAATAAAACATCATGTCTCTTTTGTATCAAGCACCGTTAAGACACTTGTTTCTGCAGAAAGTAATCAACGACATTAAGGTCTTGAACAAACCTAGTGTGTTTAGACAAAAGATAGCACACAATTGATCAAAATCAGGCCTGGAATTAACAAAACTTTCCAAGCAGTTTGACTCCCCTCCCCTCTCTCTCTGTCTCTGTCTGTCTGTCTGTCTCTCTCTCTCTCTCTATATATATATATATACATATATAACTTAATGGCTAGAAATGAAAGTTGCTTTCATGATAAAACTTCCACAATTCGTTTGAATATTTTATAGTGGAAAAGAACTCAGAGCTGAAAATGTCATGCAAGTGCCGTTTATAGCGTTTAAAAGTAGTTTAATTTGAATCGTTTCTATGTTTCACTCTGTAAAGTGTGTATGAAATCGATGTTTTACGTAGATAGCAAAATACGACATTGCCGAATGAGAAAGAGCGGAAGAAGATTGCTAACATGGTTCACAAGAAAGTGTTGGCAACGTTAAACATATATTTATTATATTTGGCTATCTTACAGTCAAACATTTTCGACGTGATCGGATGAAAAAGTATGAAGGAAGGTCGCAAATGCTTTCCGCAGTAAATAGTTGCCACTGTTGCAAGTTTGTTTATTATGTTTGCCAAAGTTAATTTCATGAGCTCTCCGACAAATTTAAAATTGTTATTTCTCCAGGCGTGAAAGGTCACCGTTTTACGTACGAAGAAATGTTATTTTATATGTAATATATTAATTACCACTGGTTTGAAGAAGCATCCGTTTATTATGATTAACCAGATTACATCTTATTGCAGTAAATCCACGCCAGCTTTGCCACCAAGCATACTAACTAATGATTCCTGGATAATGAGAATGTAGAGATATACATTAAGAGGTCATCTATAGGAATTCTGTGAAAGTGTAACTCGCACATACTGCATTGAGCTCTAGGATTACTATCATTAGACTTATGGTGCTTTTGCATACATGCTTATACTTATGCTTGTCGGCCTTAACACTTGAAAATCTTGCTGGCTTGTCAAAGTAGCTTAATAACATTATCGTCATTAACTCAAAAAACAAACAGTAGACAGTATTATATAAAATTAAAATAAATATTGTCATGTTGTCGATATTTGTTGTATCTTCTGAACTAATCAGACACCATGGGTAATATATATGTGCAAAACTACGACTGCAGCATTAGGACAATGCAACGCTGTTCCTACAAATTCTGTGTTGTGATATATAATTATTTTGTTCAACAATAACTTACGGCACTTTGTGTTTTCAAGTCTATATAAAAAAAAAAGAAAAATTTAGGATTAATCTTCCATCAACAGATGGAGCAATATAAGTACTTTATATTGATGCATAATTTATATTGCTTTATTTTGAAAACCTGATGAGTTACAAATAAAGTCATGTATTCCGACATGTTCACTCCCACCCCACCAGCTTTCCCTTTCAGCTACACATGGACTAAGACCACAATTAATTTTCCTATATAGTCTCTACATTTGTTTGTCAGTACTGAACTTTGCACTGTGTCCAAATCCTAATAAATCATATGTTGTTGTAAAGTATCTTCAAAGATGAACTCACGCTGAAGTTCTTGTCATAGGTTAACTGGCATTCTTATGAATGGCTGGACTGTAAACAAAGCAACGTGCAATGAGTCACAGATTTCACTTCCGGATCAGCACCAATGCCTCATTACTCACTGTGCACTGTCGCCACAATACACACAGACAACCACACTATAATGCTTATATTCTAAACAATAACCAATTTCCAATTTCTAAACAATAACCAATTTCCTTTAAATCAATACTAAGAATGACTAAATCTAATGCATACATCACCACCAAATTGAGAGAGGAAAAAATGATCTAAAAATAGACTCGGACTACATTCGTGGATACTGAACCGGAAGTATTACTTGTGGCCTGATTCCACATAGAGTACACCTTAATGATCTTCTGGAGGATGAAGGGCATAAACAGTACGATCAACATATTCAAGTGGCACATATGATTCTTTAGATGGAATCCAGCTGACATCGCAAACTACATAGAAAAACCAGCATTAGTATGTATGAGAACAATTTTGCAGACACTTTACACCTTAGTAGGCCACAAAAATAAGTGATCTTCCTTTATTTATTTTTTGCCTTCTCTCGCTTTTGTCAAACATCTTGTACAGTGTATTTTTATGCAAAAGGTTAACGATTTTCAGAAATGAATTGGTATGATATGTGATAGCCAATTAAAGATACATGAAGGTAGACCTGATTAGTTCATTTTGTGAGTATGAGATTTAAAATAAAATATAGAAGTCAGCAGCAAGGGAAGCATCATTCCAAAATCATCCTTACCTACTCCTATCCCAACCTCCACCTTATTATTGATATGTGCAAAAATGTCTTTATATCCAAAGTTAACAGTCTCTACCTTAAACGGTGTAGGATAAGTTGCGCGACATTACATACTCACACAGGGGCGCACGAGCACGTCAGAACTGGCAGTATCATAATTAATACTCACCAGTTTTTCAAAAAGCGTGGGGATAACTACTGGTGGCAATTTATCCGTAGTTAAATTGAGCGATATGAGGAGTGGAGACCTGTATTGGGCCATATGGGAATTAACATTTAAGGATGGGTCACTATGGATACATCTGGGAATTTAATAATACGTATGACACTTTGGACGGGGGGGGGGGGGGCATATGGGACTTTAACATTCGGGCGGGTATGGGTACATATATGGGAATTTAATATGATGGGCCTCTATGAGAACATGTGGGAATTTAACATGACTGATGACACTTTAGGGCTGTATGAGACAGAAACGGGAGCGTAAAAACACATACATGGTGACGAACAAACAATTTAACAGACATACTGTTATGTATGGCGGGAAAACACAGACCTAGTAAGTTAGGAAATAGACATACATTGTTACAGACAAAAATTCATCTTGACAGAAAACTACCTACCTAATTACAGAAAATAACTGACACTGAAAGACAAACATTCATTAATACTTTCCAACATACCTACAAGCAAAGAAACTTAGAGAGTGGGAAAAAGGTTTAGCCGAGGTTAAGATCCCTATCATACTGATACTGACCATATAACATACAATCACACATACAAAAGGGATCGGGGTAGGGTAGGATTAGAAAAAAAAACGCACATACACACATATACTCATACATACAATCACACATAAAAAGGGAAGAGTATAGGGTAAGATCACGCCACACTTATGCACTATACAAAGGAAGTAGGGGTATAGGGTAAGATCACGCCACACTTATGCACTATACAAAGGAAGTAGGGGTATAGGGTAAGATCACGCCACACATATGCACTATAAAAAGGAAGTAGGGGTATAGGGTAAGATCACGCCACACATATGCACTATAAAAAGGAAGTAGGGGTATTGGGTAAGATCACGCCACACTTATGCACTATACAAAGGAAGTAGGGGTATAGGGTAAGATCACGCCACACATATGCACTATACAAAGGAAGTAGGGGTATTGAGTAGAATAGGACACACACACATACAATCACACATACAAAGGGAAAGATGGGTTTGAAGTTTTGTTTTCAATACAAACCGAGACAAACAAATAAAAACAAATAAACACAAAATATACACGTTCGGCTATACTGATTAGCATTCTATTACTAAAATATTGGGCGGCCCTGAAAAGAACTGTTTGGTGTTGAAAACATTTGTTCAAACGGTCCTTTTCACCGCTACCCATATCGCTCTTAAAAGAATTACCTATCATGGATTGCCAAATCAAAACAAAACTTAAATACTCGACTCGCTGTGTGTGCGTATGGGTATTAAGGAAAAACTCCCATGATCTTCATGAAAACACAAATTATTATCACACATATACATGAGTGTAGATACGGCAATAATAAACATATTAAACATTATTGAATCATAGCTTTTGGTATATTCTCATCGAATAGGAATAATAATGAATTGCAATCACTCCATTGCACAAAGGTCCATTTTTTCTGCCTCTTAAGATGTCTTGTTATTTCAATGGTTTTAATTGTTTTGAGGGAGTGGTTACTTCTTCTCCTGAAATGTCCTTCTCTTTCTCCTTAACTCCTTCCTACTCCTCTTTCTTCTTCTCTACATTTATTTCCTTTTGAATTCTGCACACTCAGGGCACTAAAATCCTTGCTTGTGATACACACAACATTCATCTTTACTCTATTCTTGTGACCAGCTTTCACGGTTATGAGGATGAGGGATTCCTTTTATTTGGACGTTGTGGACATTCTGGGGCCCAATGACCAGTTTCTTTTGACGTAACTAATGGGTGGCTTCACCTTTGTCTCTGGAGTAGTTTTGAGTTTCCGTAGAAGTCTTGTGAGACGGTATGTAATTTCGATTCACTTTGAGTAAATCTCTCACCAAACGTTTCATCTTTTGCTGCTCTCCAGCTTGATGTGCTGTCCATGTTCTGTGTAGCCCGACACGACAAGAGAAGTCTTAGTACAACTTTACCGAAGCGATTTGACAATGACATGATCACTATCACCAAGATCGAGAGAGTCGAGATCACTCAAGAATGAAAGTCGCTCTGTCACACCGAGAATTGCTGTCATATTAAATTGGCAAGTCACAGTTTAAGTCAGAAGTCCCCTCAGAAAGAGCCAAGTTCAATGTTGTTTGAGTTGAAACGACAATGTCAGGACGAAGATCAAGATCGCTTGCAACTTTCCTTCACCCATGACAGTTTGAAATATCCTGTCTGGACAGAATTTGGTAAACATGCTGAATTACCACCTTCCAAGAATATCTACAAAATTCAACAAGTACAATCCAACGACAGACTTGATATTACCGATGGAAAAGCAACTGTGCATATGACTCACGTTTTACCACATTCGTGTAGCGGACAACGTCGCTAAGTTTAATCTGTGGATCAGCTCCCGGCTCTCAAAAGAAGTATTTTGAAGATCGACAATGACAAAGACATTATGTGTTTAGCCATCACTATCGTGGTAGATACAGCTCAAGCAGAGAATGCCGATATACCAGAATGGAAGCGATTATGGACAAACATTAGAAAATCGCTCTGATCCCAATAATGAAGAGCAACAGTGAACATTTTAGAATAAGCAGGGATTTCGAAAGAGACCCTATGCTGACCCCATGAGATGCAGAAACTTAAAGACATGCTAGCTCCTCGCTTTGCTTTGAAATTACACCACAAGTAATACGTGGATATTTCCTATTAAAAGGACCTAATTTTCCAGACGGAAGATAGATTCATCTCTTTCATTTCGAAAATAGTTTGGACGCTATTATGAATATCAAAGGATTTCTCGAATACAGTTACTTTTGTGAAATATGTGACATAGGCTTCAACAATCGGAAGCAACATTGAGGAGAGAGAAGTCGTCACTGTTTTGAGTCCTTGTCTTCCCTGTGGCCTTACGGAATGATTCCGTGTTCCACCTGTGGACGCCAGTTTGTAAGTCACGTTTGTTGAAATAAAATAAAGCAGTGACAACAAAGAAAAGCTCTTGTGAATTATTGGAAGTGTGTCAAAATGCGAACAGATTTTTCGAACAAATTCGAGAAACTTTCATATTTTCTTCAGGACAGAAACGATGTCCTATTTGTCATTACCTTGTCGATGTCGATCATCACTGTCAACGAACAAGACAAAGGAATGGACAACCGCGACAGAAAAAGAAATAGAACCATCCCGTAGATTTTCTCTTTTTGACTTTGAATGTTCACAATACAATGACATTCACATCCCTAACCTAAGCGTAAGTCCATATATAGATCCTGTAACAAATGTATTCAGGAACCTTTATTTTATCACTGTCAGAATTGTAACTTGGTTCCAGGCGGGTGAGAAAAGATATTTCGTGGATCAAACACTCTTCCCGAATTTTCAAAATGGGTCTTCGACTGCACCGACAACTGGGACGAAGAAGATTTAAATCGGTACGGCAATTGTCACAAATACCCCACAGTGATAGCACACGATTGTCAGTTTCGTTTAAAACATTTTTCAGGAAAACGGAACTGAATTGCGACAAGTTACTACGAACGGAACTAACAACAGTACCGTTTAAAGATTCCCTTGAGTTACCCAGCTATGCCCTTGTGTAATATGCCCAAATCGTTTGGAATGACTGAAATATAGGTAAAAAACATTTTCCTCACATTTTCAACACACAAAAAAATAAAATAAAAATAAAAATAAAAAAATAAACACGTCTTATTACCTTACTTGCCTGACGCACGATACTACAACACAGACGTGATGCGAGCAGAGCAACGGGAAGCTTTCTACAGATGTTACCAGACTCACTCTTCTGATACTTTTGATTTTTAAGAAGAATTGCTCAAATTTGGTTCGATAATGACATTTATAACGTTATTGTGGAAAAGTTGCACAGTTATTTATCGAACACAAAAGTATCGACCCTTTGAAGGAAGCATCTGTTATTGCAAAATCTTGTTGATTTGTGTGCAGAACGACTTTCATGCCCGAGAACACGCTAGCTTTCGTACCACATCAAACATATCAATCTGTGAGTCGTCCATATTCAGCAAAGGCTTTGCGCTGGTTGTGTTACTTATGTAGGACTCTAGTCAAATCAATATAACATGCCATAAACAGTGGAGAGATGAAGATTGGTCCTTACTAGGTCGATGGTTGTGATTTGGAAGAACCCTAGAATTGTATAGGTGTATCTAGCACGGATGTGCCACATGCTATCCTCACCGAGAGCTGCAAAATCTATATACATGGTTAACCATGGAGGACCTGTACGAAAGAACTAGCCAACGACGTCAGATTTTGGAAGATTATGGATACCACGTAGTGGAAATATGACAGCACCAATACGACCAAATCTAAAAACAGATCAAGAATTGAGACGCATCGTCGAAGTCTAGGATGTTGTAGAGATTGGAAACTTTGGACCCTCGCAACAGAATGTTCGGAGGACGTACCAATGCGACACGCTTCTTGTACGAAGCACACGAATCTCAAGGAGAACAAATACAATATATTGACGTTTTTTATAACCTTTGGTCTGTAAATATTCTCTATTTCTAATAGGTCACACCTAAATTGTAACAGAACACACTGACGTCCAATACCTGTGCAGGTAGGAAGGACTGACTAAATTCAAAGTTATTCCACCAACGAACTTGTATCATTCTGTGTTGCGTCATCATTGCAACGGACAACTGATGTTTCGATTGTGTCGTTCGTGAGCTGAAACTTGGAATCAACACAAATCTTGCCGTCTCGGCGAGGAAGAACATGCTTTGACAGGAACCTTGGTGAGTGTGGGATTCATCGTGGATATTAGTTGCTAAAAGTGTACGAAATCTGGCACTTCCATACCACAGAACAGTACGAACTTGACGGATCGAGTTTAAGGATTTTACGGGATAAAAACGTCAATGAGTTTCTAACATTGAATCAAGAGGCTAACGGCTATCTATCCTGGTTTCACACAGAAGAAGAAAAAGACCAATTCAGACAATGGTACCGATACATTGAGGAAACAGAATCGGAATACATCGAGCTCAACATGAAAAGATGAGCTTTTGCTTAAGTGATGCGCAAGTTTATGTGGAAAAAACTAGTTCAACGCTCGATGATGACCAAGGCAGAATACTTGCTGCATCCAAGTCAACACTTTCAATGGATAGAAACTCATCAAACACATCGAAATCGTACGAGAAGATTTGAACTTGTTCAATTACGAAGAAGCGAGCAACTTTGCTTACATGACATCCAACGTGGAACCTTTAGGGGATTGTGGGCTTTACTTTGACACCGATAGCTGTATCTACATTGAACTACGTACCTGGAGACTCTCAACGCCACATCAAGACGAACGTTTAAAAGTGAACTGACGAACATCCCGATGATATTCTTCTCAGTTTTGCCAGCTGTGGGCCCAAGAATTCCGGATACCAATACAGAGATAAGAATGGACATATGAAATATTAAATGTAAACTGACTCTCGTACCAGTCAAGTGGTCAATTTGTGACGTGCCGAAAGACAACCTGAAATGACGCAAAACAAAGACTTTATCGCCAAAACTCACCAGTCACTCAAGATTACACGGTTGCCCGATCCACAAGTCGTCAGTAAACCATTGTATCAGATTGTCTACGAGAAAATAGTGCGACTTTCCGATAACAATACCGTACCTTACGGCTACCACCGTTGAGTATAGGACGGTAGAGTTTAAGTGAGTAACATTTGATTACCCCAAAAGACATCCACCAAGAAAGATGTTTTCTACACAGACAAATATGACGATGAATGTAATGCTGTCCACTATCATTACTAGACGAACAAGGACAAATGACGTACACGTTACACAAACCCATTTTGTCGCGCACATTTTTAAGCAGTCTGACAAGAGCAGACGGAATCGATAACCAGTATCAAGTAGAGTGGCTGATGTTTTCCAATTGGTTTCGTACAATCTAGGTTACAAATATTTGTTTTGTGTCATCGATGTATTTTCAAAATCTGTTGGGGTTGTACCTTTTATACCCCAAAACGGGTGTTGAGTTAGTGCGAGTTATGACAGTCATGTCGAAACAAAGTGTTCGACACATTCTGCGATGGCAAACTGACAAAGACATCGAATTTGTCAATCGACAATTTCAAGAGAAACTGACTGCTGACAATCCCAAAACTAAAGGGTGTGTAGTCAAATGTTTTCAAGGAACATTGAAAGAACATGCATGGAAATATTTTACATATCAACACAGGCTAAAATGCATCAACGTGTTACAACGTTTTGTGAAAATCTGCCATTCGTACCATCGCAGTATCGGACATGTACCAAAGCAAGTGACCCCCTCCCCCCCCCCCCAAAAAAAAAAGAAAATAAATAAAAACAAACTAGTTGAAGTGTTTCATCACTTCTTTGGAACTTCTGAAACATCCAAGAAGAAAGAAGAAGTCATCGTCGTCGTCCGTCTACTTTTGGTGTTAAACACAGAATGAGACTGGGTTCGCACAGGAAAAACGAGATGCACTTTCCACAAATGATATTTCCCCAACTGGACGACATAAATGTTTCGTGTGACGGGACACATCTGTGGACGTCACCGACCTGTCTCTAAATTAGAATACATGAGCAGAGAAACTTTTAAAGGAACATTTTACTTGCCCGAGATACAACCAGTGACCAAAAAAGAAGACGACATCTACGATATCGAAAACATCTTCGACCAAAAGACGCATAATGTTGGAAAACGTCGCATCAAAAAAGTGAAAGTACGGAGAAAGGTTATACATCTTGTTTCGATTCTTAGATTGCAGCTTCGCAAATCATCGATCATTAAAAGAAGAATCCACGAAAAAGTCGTTAGAAGTCGTGTTACTCCCATCTGTGTCATCACTACAAGAGCAGCAGAAACAAAGGCAGCAACAGTAACAACGATTGTGGGTGTGGTGCTGAGAACGTGTCCCAAAAACTCAAATCGCCTATTTCTTTCAGATTGCTGAGGTGCATTGTGTCATTGGAACTGCTAACAGAAACTTGAGTTTGAAACAATTGGATAAGCAATTGTGGACGATTTTACTCAGCAGTTGTATTGGGTATCTTCTTTCCAATCCGTCGTTAAAATATAGCAACGGTAGCAATAGTGGCAATAGCAGGAAAAGCCGTCATAGTTCCAGTCAAAATAAAAGTCGCAGTAACCTATTGGAACAGATGGAAGTTGGATGACTCCTCAGAGACTAGTACGATCGAACTATGAATAACCACTTTTCTTTGACCTTAGTGATGGTTTCCCGGTTGTGTTTCCCAACAACAAATTGTGTTGTTTCACGGCGAAATTTCGTCACTCCACACAACTTGACCACAAAGCCCATTGAAGGGTAGCTTTGGTAGATATTATTCAGCCCACTCAAAGTTTGAATATCACGTGGAATCGTCTTAGAAATAGTAGACTATCAGTACAAGAACATTTTGGACAGAACAAATCCTGGCTTTTACAACAACAAAAAAGATATCGGCAGTTATTGCCAGTTTCAATGTGTAGGACATATGAATTCCTGATTATTTTAACGCTCGACATCTTGTCGGTAAAATTTTTGAACTATGTTTAACCACCAGCTTAAAGACGCAATCACCAGATCCAACAAACGTGTGATAATCGATTATTACGTACCCTATTATCGTATACGCACGGATTTTTCGGACAGCAAAACTCGTCCGAGTTGTGTTTACTCTTTTGGGTGGAAACACAGACCTCACCCCAACGAAAGACACCAACAGAAACAATAGATTCTTCAGGTATTGTTGATCATACCGTCGAATTCAACGAATAACTCTTATTTTGATGTTCGTGCATTCAGATGTAATCGAGTACAATGTGGTGGGAGACACAGTCGAACCGTTGCTGAGAGTGATTCCCTTTTAAAGTGGATTCGGCGATCAGTGCGAACGAAGAAGCAGGAAACATGTATCACGTACACCAAGAATGTGTTCATCCCTATCATCTTTCTGTCAGTAAATCGTGTTTTGACAGTTTGAATATTAATATACAAAGAGATCTCGGACATGATAAAAGATCTTTATCAAAGTATAAATGGAGATCTCCTGCCAAAGTAAAAATCACCTTCGTAAACGATAAAGTTCAAAACCAGCAGCGAAGAAGCAAGACTGTACGTGCGACGTGTAGAAGTCATATCTTGAGTAGGAAATAAAATCAGTCAGTTCCTGGCTAGAATCAGGGCCAAGTATCCCATACGAAGAGTGGAAGTGTAGACTGTTACCATTGCTGCTGGACTCCAATTAAAGATTGAAGATCATGTGTACCTAAGAAGTCATTCTGAATGGTCAGACTTTGTGTCCCAGACCCTTTGAACATAACTTTGCCCAGTAGAATTACTTGAGATCTTAGTTTACTCTGTTTGAAGCCAGAGTACAATTGGATACCAACAATACACACGGCATTTGCGACTATGCAGGTGGTTATTGTTTGTGGAGAGTCGATTGCACATCAGATAAAGACAGTGACGAGGGACATTTTCACCCGATGAAATCGGGACAACTGCGTGTCGAAATTAGGTTTGCTTTTACTTTTTTGGAGAATACGGTGAATGTGATTTAGTTTGCGGAATACGACAGTACAACTAAAATCAACAGTCTAAGAGAAGTGATTCTGGAGTACTAAATACACCCTCATGAAGAACGTGAACATATACTCAGAGATAAACAATAACACAATAATGGTAACATTGGAAGCAATAGCAGCAGGAGCAGCAACCACTACAGAAGGAAAAAGAAGAAGAACCCCTGATCCCGAGGGTGGAGGATTGGATGAGTGATGCTAACAGCCTACCTTTAGCCTCTTCGTCTCCTTGGATCAGTGGAATTCGAAGGAATGGTAGAAAAGGTGTACTGACTATGGAGCCCGGTTAGGGAGATGCGCATCAATAAAAATACACCAACGGTCCTGTATTTGTGTGTCTATGTGTTTGTCAGTGTTTGAATCACGTTTGTATGCACCTACACCCCTCCCTATATATATGTGATTGTATATAGATGTATGTTAGTAATACTACTCTACCCCTAACTCTTTTGTACTGTGAGTGTATGTTGGATAGTCAATATCAGCGTGAAAGTGATCTTATCCTCCCCTAACCCTTTGTCCCTCCCTTTAGGTTTCTTTATTTGTAGGTATGATGAATAGTAAGAATGGATGTTTGTCTATCAGAGTAAGTCATTGTAATTAGGTGGATATTTGTCTGTGAACATAAATCCTTATAACAATTTATGTCTATTTCTAACCCTACGTAGGTCTGTGTTTTCCCACCATACACATCATGTTGGTCTGTTGCATTGCTTGTCTGTTAACTTGTATATGATTCTTACCCCCCTGCTCCATTCTTACGGAACCCTAGCATGTCATCGGTCATGTTTAAGAATTGTCTTAAGACTATGAAATGACCCAAGGTACTGAAATCTATCAGAATACAAAATACCGATATCCGGTTTATTGTACTCGTGAGTTATATCTGATTTGCAGCTTTTAAAAGTAAGTAACTAGCCATTGAAGTCAATGTAATTCAGGATAAAATAACCATTACGTCAATCTGACGTAACTAGCCATTAAAGTCAATGTAATTTAGGATACAATCACCATTACGTCAATGTCATTCAGGATACAATCACCATTACGTCAATGTAACTAGTGACTAGCCCCACTCTGTTTCATGAACACAATTCTTAAAAAAACTTTCAATATTCCTTGATTCGTTAACATTGAAGTCGAAAGTGTCTCTAAAATACACATAAAATAAATCAGAAAAAATCTTGATGATAAAATATAGAACTACAAACAGCCAACACAAATCGTTTAGTTTCTTCTATTGTATTAGTGATTATTTCATTACTTTCAGTGCAATGATTTTATACCAAATACGGTAGTAATTTTATTGATAATTTACTTCATATCGCAAAGGTACGCGCCAAAGACAGGATTACAGCTTTTTAACTATTCGAATATTTTAATGAAAAAGCGCTAATGGTTATTTTGGGACCCCCAATATATCCATTACCCTAAATTTATGCTTGTATTATCTACAGAACGAGATATTGTTTGATCATGTAGCTGTAAATAAGAGGCTTCTTTCTCGGAACAATCAAATCAAAGTTAAAAGTGGCGTTTCTCTGAAAATAACATGAATCCGAATTTATGGCCATGCCATATGTTCAATAAATTTGTTTATCAGGTAGGCTTTAAAAAAATAAAATGACATGATACAAAATTAAGTAGGAACAGTTGAATAATCTTTGACGAATTTCCGTTCTCTATGTTGATTGTGTACTACTAAATTATTAAATATAAATCTACACATATATTAGTTAGCTTTTTTTTTTAGGGGCGTCTATGCGAAAAGAATAGAAATAGAAATAGAAAGCTCCAATCAACAATTGTGCCTAAATTGACTTTAAAATTTAATTCTGGCATTTGTAGTTATAAGAGTGCATGCAGACGATTCATATTTAAATTTGTAGATGTTTAACCACATTGTCATATCTAAGACAACATTGTCAAGTATCAAAAACTGTCTTTGATCTGATTGGATTCGTGTGCAAGAAAATTGCCGCCGATCATCTTCTATTTTGATACCCTTGAAATACACTGATCCTAACTAAAAAATTTCATTTACGAAGGATATTTTCTAACTCTACTTCGTTACGTTACTTAACTTTAAGACATGTTAAGAATTTAACTTTACAGCTCACTGAAAATACATACTCAGTGAAAAACCCACTGAAAACTTTTTTGTGGTCTACAACTGACAAGAAAATATGCAACCCGAATTGCAATTAAATAATCTTTGACAGAATGATGTCGTTGAGCAATTATATGACTGAACTCGATACTTTTATTTTGGTTCGAACTTCGTGAATTTCAGAGTATTGTATGATTATTTGTCGAAACCTTTCCCAAGATGAATAGAAACCGATGTAGGATGAACCCAGATTTAAAACAAATTAGGGTATTATGAACCTAAATTCAGAACAATCGAGTAGGATATAAACCTAGATTTAAAACACTCAATATACTCAAATCGGTTATGCAGCTAGATTCAACACTCAAGTAGGATATGACACTAGATTCAATACAGTCTAGAAGGATATAAACCTAGATTTAAAACATTCAAGTAGGATATGGACCTAGAGTCAATACACTCAATTAGGATATGGACCTAGATTTAAAACACTCTAGTAGGATATGGACCTAGATTTAAAACACTCTAGTAGGATATGGACCTAGATTTAAAACACTCTAGTAGGATATGGACCTAAATTCAATACACTCTAGTAGGATATGGACCTAAATTCAATACACTCTAGTAGGATATGGACCTCGATTCAATAGACTATAGGAAGATATGGACCTAGATTTAATACGCTCAATTACGATATGGACCTAGATTCAATACACTCTAGTAGGATATGGACCTAGATTTAAAACACTGTAGTAGTATATGGACCTAGATTCAATACACTGTAGTAGTATATGGACCTAGATTCAATACACTCAATTAGGATATGGACCTAGATTCAATACACTCTAGTAGGATATGGACCTAGATTTAAAACACTCAAGCAGGATTTGGACCTAGATTTAAAACATTCAAGTAGGATATGGACCTAGATTCAATAGACTCTAGTAGGATATGGACCTAGATTCAATAAGCTCTAGTAGGATATGGACCTAGATTCAATAGACTCTAGTTGGATATGGACCTGATTTAAAACACTCTAGTAGGATATGGACCTAGATTACAAACACTCAAGTCGGATATGGACCTAGATTTAAAACACTCTAGTAGGATATGGATCTAGATTCAATACACTAAAGTAGGATATGGATCTAGATTTAAAACACTCAAGTAGGATATGGACCTAGATTCAATATACTAAAGAAGGATATGGACCTAGATTTAAAACACTCAAGTAGGATATGGATCTAGATTTAAAACACTCAAGTAGGATATGGATCTAGATTTAAAACACTCTAGTAGGATATGGATCTAGATTTAAAACACTCAAGTAGGTTAGGAACCTAGATTCAAAATACTTACTTAGGATATTAACATAGATTCAATACAGAAAAGTCGGTTATGAACCTAGAATCAATACACACAAGTAGGATATGTACCATGATGAAATACACACAAGTTGGATACAACCCTAGATACAACACTCAAGTTGGATAAAAACCTAGATTCAACACTCAAGTTGGATACAAACCTAGATTCAACACTCGGGTTGGATACAAAATAGATTCAGCACTCAAGTTGGATAAAAACCTAGATTCAACACTCAAGTTGGATAAAAACCTAGATTCAACACTCAAGTTGGATAAAAACCTAGATTCAACACTCAAGTTGGATACAAAATAGATTCAGCACTCAAGTTGGATACAAACCTAGATTCAACAC
Organism: Margaritifera margaritifera; assembly: GCA_029931535.1. Taxonomy (NCBI): domain Eukaryota; kingdom Metazoa; phylum Mollusca; class Bivalvia; order Unionida; family Margaritiferidae; genus Margaritifera; species Margaritifera margaritifera. Next base: position 7,639,241 of record JAQPZY010001699.1, on the reverse strand, counting down.
TCAAGTTGGATACAAACCTAGATTCAACACTCAAGTTGGATAAAAACCTAGATTCAACACTCAAGTTGGATACAAAATAGATTCAGCACTCAAGTTGGATACAAACCTAGATTCAACACTCAAGTTGGATACAAACCTAGATTCAACACTCAGGTTGGATTCAAACCTAGATTCAACACTCACGTTGGATACAAACCTAGATTCAACACTCAAGTTGGATACAAACCTAGATTCAACACTCAGGTTGGATACAAACCTAGATTCAACACTCAAGTTGGATACAAACCTAGATTCAACGCTCATGTTGGATACAAACCTAGATTCAACACTCAGGTTGGATACAAAATAGATTCAGCACTCAGGTTGGATACAAACCGAGATTCAACACTCAAGTTGGATACAGACCTAGATTCAACACTCAAGTTGGATACAAACCTAGATTCAACACTCAGGTTGGATACAAACCTAGATTCAACACTCGGGTTGGATACAAAATAGATTCAGCACTCAAGTTGGATACAAACCTAGATTCAACACTCAAGTTGGATACAAACCTAGATTCAACACTCAGGTTGGATACAAACCTAGATTCAACACTCACGTTGGATATAAACCTAGATTCAACACTCAGGTTGGATACAAAATAGATTCAGCACTCAGGTTGATACAAACCTAGATTCAACACTCAAGTTGGATACAAACCTAGATTCAACACTCAAGTTGGACACAAACCTAGATTCAACACTCAAGTTGGATACAAACCTAGATTCAAAACACCCAAGAAGGATATAAACCTAGATTCAATAAACTCTGGTAGGATATGAACTTAGGTTCAAAACGCTCTTGAAAGATATCAACATTTTTCTCAAGTTTTTAAACACTCACAGAAAATCTCGTACATTTTAATCGATAAAAACATAATCTATAAAAACTATTCATTAACTAGAATGTTTGTATTAATAAGATGCGCAGAAAGCTTTTGATTTCAAATTGTTTCAACCTAATCAATCATGAAACAAAATAAATAAAATGTATCACTAGTTTGGACCATTCTAGATTACTGCATCATAGTAGTTAGATAAAATTATAAAATACAAAAAAGAAACAAACAAAATTTTAAAATGTTAATTTTTGTTATTAAATAGGCTAATTGTATATTACACAAACCATATTGTTTGCCATTAGTTGGTTTTATTGTATCGGAAAAAGTTATATCGTCTGTACGATTTGCATATTATGGGAGCGTTTTGAATCAAGATTGGAGGTTGTAAAGAATAAGACTCGTAAAACTGTTTAGTATTTTGCAACCTGGCTGAGGACACTCTACAATATTTAAAACTACGTTTCAAAACACTCTGGAGTATTATTATAGGGAAGTGTTTTAAACTGGCTCTTGTTAGCTCTTAATTGATGATTTGATCATCCAGTTCTTGAAATGAACTCTCGATGATGCACCTTGGACATTAGACGACCTTACATTACTTCATGTAGAAGAACTATAAGACGCTACAACATTTCAAGGTTAGGACAGTTATATAAAGATTCTTTCAGTACAGTCAGCTCGTCAGTAATATTTATCTATAGGATCATTGACGTTGATCAATGATGCCCAGATGATAATAGAATCTAACGGAGGTATCCATTTGGGAAATAAATTGGCCTCCGCAAAGATAGAAGTGACACCATATCGAAAAAGAGATCAATTATTGGTATTATTATTGTCGTCCTTCAAAGCAAACAATATTTTTGTATCTCTAGTTGTTAAATAATTCATATAAAAACTCGATTTGGACAACTAACGGACGCTCCTTGTGCCTGTCTGAGGGGATTAGATATAATAAAAAAGACATCTACCAACAATGTGCCCATTTTCCTCTTCAACCTTCATATCTCTAATATTGATGATTACTCTGTGCTAGAGCGCACTTTTTCCACTGATTGCTTTCGAAATCGCTTTTGTGATACTGAACTGCATAAAAAAGGTTTTAGACGAAATATTTATTTTTATTCCGATTGTAGCCAACTGAACTTTATAATTATGTAAATCTCATAGCCGTAGGTTTACTCTAAGATCCATAGATCGTGGACATCTGTCACTATTTTGTACGAAGATGGAACCACTGTTCTTGAAACATGATGATAGGTTACTATTAAGCCATTCAGAAAGACTTAGCAAATTATCTGACGATCAGAAAGAGTGATCGAGAAACAGAAAGACCTAGCAATTAGGTGACGATCAGAAAGAGTGATCGAGCAACAGAAAGACCTAGCAATTAGCTGACGATCAGAAAGAGTGATCGAGCAACAGAAAGACCTAGCAATTAGCTGACGATCAGAAAGAGTGATCGAGCAACAGAAAGACTTAGCAATTAGCTGACGATCAGAAAGAGTGATCGAGCAACAGAAAGACCTAGCAATTAGCTGACGATCAGAAAGAGTGATCGAGCAAAAATACATAAACCTACGGTAAACATATTTGTCATAGAATTGAAATATCTAGGAAAGAAAACTATTTTATAATTGATCATATATTACATGAATTCATAACAAATTGTTGTCAATGTTTTGTCGTTTAAAAGTAGGTTATTTAGTGCTGAGGCAATTGGAGTGAAGTGCCTTGCCCAAGGACACACCACGGTAGCTGACCCAGGCTGGTCCGATGGTAGGATTTGAACCCGCACCCTTCGGTCGTGAGTCCGGCACACTAACCACTGAGCCACCGCGGCTCCTGCATCGTTCTGAATGAACCCTTGATTTCGGTACAAGTAATTCAGTGCTATGCATACGCCCAAATTCTGCTGAGAATCCTCTACCAAAGAAGTGAACAGGTTCAAGGTCCAGATAATAGTATAAAGCCTAATTGCAAATTATGCCGCATTGTAATATTAAGAGATCTGATAACTGATGATAAATTATGCCGCATTGTAATATTAAGAGATCTGATAACTGATGATAAATATAGAGAGGATATTTGATTGAAACGAGTGAATAACGGATATATTTCATCGAGTAGGTGAAAATACTTAAGTTTTTCACCCACTAGATGTTCAATGTTCAAGGATATTTGTTTGAAAACGAGTCAATAACGGATATATTTCATCGAGTGGGTGAAAATACTTAAGTTTTTCACCCACTAGATGTTCAATGTTCAAGGATATTTGCTTGAAAACGAGTCAATAACGGATATATTTCATCGAGTGGGTGAAAAATTCAGTATTTTTACAAGTGGCGAAGCCACGAATTAAAATATTTAAGTTTTTCACCCACGAGATGAAATATATCTGTTATTCACTCGGAGCAAGCACATATTCTTTTTATTTTATGCTCAAGCGTATTGTCTAGCAATTTGTATAACACACTGAAGTAGCTGATTTCTTATTGCATCCCGCACGATAATGTCAGCAGTTTACCGTTTATGTTCTGCTCTGTTTTGTGTATATTTGCACATAACATATCAGTAGTTACATAATGCTCCTTCCCAATTCAAGGTTAAATAGCAGAAAACAAGAAAATGAAAAAAAAAAAAACCATTTATATTTATTGCTGGATTTGAAGCGAAGCGGCCATCTTTACCATTACACCACGCTAGCGTCTTATGAACAGCTTGAAATTTCTTCCTTATAATGTTATCAATGTCTATTGACGGCCAGTGAAAAAATATATTTATTCACTACAGTGAAATATCACAATTACTTCACTCGGAAAATCCAGTATTTCACTGCCTAGCATAAAATAAAAATTAGAATATATAATGACCAGGTTATTGTATGTGTATTGTCTGATATCTTAAGTGGACCAGCTGTTTTGGCTTAGCCAACTCGCAAGCTTTAGCAAGCATGCCAAAACAACTCGTCCACCCAAAATATATGCCAATACACGTTTAATAACTTGTACTATCAAAACAGTTTGTACTTTATAATTGAATGATGTGTTAGCCAGTGGAGAGCTTGTCGTCAGGAATACTTTCAACGTGCATTTTCAAAAATGAAAATTCAAACATTACCAATTAAAAGCGGACATTTAAACATGGCCACTCTACCAAATAAGTTTTATATTGGTAATGTTACTTATCTATAGGGTTTTTGTGTGTGATAAATTAATTCTTCGTTGTCCTCCCTGTCGACGCTTTCGATGTAGTCTACTCGTGTGCTATAATCTGCGTGAATCTCGCCTTTTATACTAACAGAAAGTTAATGCTGAGATTATTCTTCTATTTTCATCACTTCTTGGCTGTTTTTGTTTTCATAGTACATAAGAAGTGGAAGGGCTGAGTCCCTGGAATAACTCTTTACAAACATAAATCATGATCTAAACATAATGTAAAGAGCGCTTACAAAAATGCATATAAACAAAACATCCTAAAAAAAACGTACAAATTATTTCTGGTTCAGACTCTTAAAATACATAAATACAATATTCTTCTTAATTCAAATATAACCTTGATATCTTATGTATAAAATTAGAAAGAGATAGCAAAGAAAGAAACAAAATCCCAAAGAGAACAAAGGGATGGGATCAGCTAGCGGTTAGATTAGGTTGTGGAAACAATAAGACAAAATCTGTACCTAGCAAACAGAGATATTGTCACGGAAACTGAAGGGACCATATTCTTTCCACAACATCTATTTTGTCGGAATTAAGGGCTATTATCTTTTCGATTTCTTTCAGTTGCTTTAAGTTTGACGAAATACGTTTAAAGTAGGTATTCAATGCTGAAATTAAAACTATATGAAAAATATTTTGAAATGAGTAACATTTAATTTTTAAAGATGTTATCTGTTTAGCTTTCACCGAAGCAAATATCCAACCAGTTCAAATTTAAGTCAATATTCTTTCCAGATAAATAATGTTGTAAATTGTTCCAGAATTCCTGAACATAAATGCGCTCCCAACAAGATGCAAATCTATTTCTATATACATAGAACAAAATTCGCACAATAATGAGCCAACATTACTAAATTTAAAGAGAAATGTATTTGCAGCTAGCACTCCTTTCCAAAATTGTTATTGAAAATTACGAATGTTTGTATCAATTGTGTTTGAAAAGATACATACGTTTGGCAGTTCAAACTTACATTTGGGTAGTGGACCTTTTGTGCTCTACTGGGCAACCTCGTTCTAATACATCCCGAATGACATATACTAACTTGGTGACCTTTTCGGAACCCAAAACCTTGAAAAACGGTTCTTTATTTGGAAACATGGGTATGTTAATTTTAATACATAGTATCCAATTTACCTGTATGCTGGAGATCAGTAAACGGTATCCCATAAATTCAGCTCCACTAATATTAAATTTGCTACGTAGTTCGTTACAGTCCAGAAATTATTGCTTGTCTCATTAAATATATATTTTATATATCGTATACTATTTATTTCCCAGTTCTTGTAACAAGTTCTATGCCATCATGTATTGTTTTGGAATTATGCCATAATATCTCTTCAACATAGTTTGTTTGATTATTTATATAATTAATGGCACACCGTGCTTTAGTTGCCTCCCTGTAAAAAGTATTTCTTTTTAAAAGTTTCCTCACATACGACGCTTTGCAGTTACATTCAAAACATTTTTACCACTAAGTTTAGATACGGAGTTTTCAAAAGCAGTCTTCCATGGACCCTTTATGATTTGATCTACATGTAGTTTTATCCAACTTGCCTTTAATTCATTTATAAATTTATCTAAATTTATCATTTTCAAACACGTATCTTTATAATTTTTTACTATAATGTTCCTACTAATTTTATTTGCGTTTCATTTCCAGATAAACTGAAATATTTTGTTTTTTATTTCTTTAAATATTTGCGGTGGGGAAAGAGGAAGAATCAAGAATTGAAGAGTCAATTTTAGTTGAGCGAAACATTTCACAACAGTGATTTTTCCCATAGTAATTAAATATATTTGCTTAAAACTGTCAAAGCACTTGTAAAATTCATTTCATTTGGGTAAAATTTTCATCTCATGCCAACGGATTTTCTCAGTATGAAACGTAGTGCAGAGTGTTTTTACTGTCTCTGAAGTCCAAACAAATTGTTTATACGGTCTACAAAGCAAATTATTCTGTCTTCTTAGGGAAACAGTTCGAAGTACAAAACATTTCTTGGCATTGAGTGATAACCATGAAATCGTTTTAAACTCAGTGAAAATGTATACGATAGTATTAAACGATTGCTCTGATCCATCCATGTATATTGTCACATCATCCACAAACATAGATTTTCAAAACTCCTTAGTCACTAATTCATTGTTAAATTCTTATCGAATATGATGGTTGAATCACTACATGATAAAAATATATGGCTATAGTGGACATTCATGTTGAACTCCTCTCCGCAAAGAAATTATATAAGAATCCCATTATTAGTAATGCAACTGCTACAGTTATTATACAACGTTTTAACCTATTCAATAACATCTTGAACAAGTAAGAAAATTTAAATTATCAAAAGTCCTATAAAAATATGAGAAAAAGAGAAGACCGACAGAGTACGTATCTTTTTGACTGTTTCAATACTGACAAAAAATTTTTTTTGCAATCTATACTAATTATTCCATGGCACATTTAGAGGTGGATTCAGAAGGTTTGACTGAACTATACTTATTTTTTCACTTAATATACATTTTGTTTTAGCTCAAATGGATACAGGGGAAAGGGAGCTTATGGTTTGGTTCTGAGCCTGTCGTGCGTTGTCCGTCTTTCGTCGTCCGTCAGCAGCTGCTATTTTCAACTTCTCGAAACCCACTTGGCCAATTTTAACCAAACTTGCCAGCGAGAATGCTGTTATAAAGGCGTCTTCATCTGTACAGGTAATACGGATTCGCCATGAAATTTAGCCTCTTTAATTAAAAAGAAGAGAAGAAAAGCTTGTAAACTTCTTCTCAAAAACCGCTGAATAGAATTTGACCAAATTGTACAGAAAGCATCCTGGCTTAAAGATTTACAAAATTACATGAATATGAATATATATATATATATATATATATATATATATATATATATATATATATATATATATATATATATATATATATATATATATATAATATCTGATCCGTTCTCTGTGGAGGAGGCTGGAGGACTTGGGCATGTGTCATGCAGAGGTTTGGCTAGAATGAGGGATGGCTGTAGCTACCTGAAGAACTCACGATAATGCGCCGCTTTATTTCAGAATCCTAGTATTCTTCATTTGATACTTGATGCTTAATATCAGGCCATGTTTATACCATTCAGTTTTGAAGATTAAACGGGGAAACCGCTTCCTGTGGCAATCATGGTGAACGAGCGAAAATATGAGAGCAGATGGAAACATTTTTCGTTTGAAATGCGGTAAGTATATACATTTGGGTTACCTCAGATGGAACCGATTATCTAGTACTGCATATATTATTTATTTTAGTCCTGCTGTGCCAATACATGCATTTCTCGTTAGAAAGGGGAAAATTGTGAGCGATTACACTAAGTAAAAACCTATCATTCTTATTAACTTTTGTGCCAAATGTGTTGCTGCAGCCTCGAGCGGACAAACAAATCGCTTTTTGGAACGTGCTAAAACAGAGATTTTTTTAACGGCACTTTTAACACATTATTGGCTATATCATGTTGAGGAAATGGGATAAAAGGTGTCTTTTCCAAGGACACATTCAGGAAACTGACCTGGGCTGGAATGGGCGGGTATCGAACCCCCGACCCTTGAATTACGAGTCAGATGCTCTTGCAACTGAGCTGCCGCGGGTTCCCCTGAGAGAGAGAGAGAGAGAGAGAGAGAGAGACTTGTGGAGAGAGAGAGAGAGAGACTTGTGGAGAGAGAGAGAGAGAGAGAGAGAGAGAGAGAGAGAGAGAGAGAGAGAGAGAGAGAGAGAGAGAGAGAGAGAGACTTGTGTCAGTTAGATAACTCTGCTCGCACTTCAAAACTGTCAATCCATACCGATGTTTTAGCGGAAACCTCCATTCCCAATACCTAGCGAAATCCACTTCGGAAATACATAGTCCTCACATGGGGTTACGATGGATAAATTGTTTGGTATAATGCAACCTGGAGAAGAAAGAAAACAAAAAAATAAATAAATAAACATACGTTTTGATAACTGCTTCATACATAATTTAGACTGCATATGCGATCTTTTATCTACATAATTTAGACTGCATATGCGATCTTTTATCTACATAATTTAGACTGCATATGCGATCTTTTATCTACATAATTTAGACTGCATATGCGATCTTTTATCTACATAATTAAGACTGCATATGCGATCTTTTATCTACATAATTTAGACTGCATATGCGATCTTTTATCTACAATGGATTTAGTGGAGTATTTGAAAATTTTGTCACATTTGTAGGAGGAAAAAGTTAGGAATGTTTTACTGGGAGTGATGGAGAACAGGGGCTGACGAGGTGCTCGTGTGTTAATACGTATAGTCGATAAACAAAGGCTGCGTTGTCGCAGGGGTCAAAATAGGCTTACGACAGCGATATATTCTGAGAAAGTTTTAGCTGTGAGGAACATGCTCGGAAATATTTCGATGGCGTGAGTAAGCTTGAAAAGAGTGAAATCGCGGGAAAATGGCGCAGAACTCAGTCACAAAAGTGAAGTAGACAGAACCATGTCAAAAACATTACGATACCTTTTAGGAATGATCTGGACAAGTTCAGTAAAACAAAGTTCTCTAATAAACTCAAACCCCCCCCCCCCCCCCCAAAAAAAAAAAAAAAAAAAAAAGTAACTTGCGAATGTTTCGGCCAAGAAAAAGTCTTATTACCTCATAAAAAATATTCCAGAAATATGATTCGCCTCCGGCGCAGGGTGTAAGGCATTCTTGACGGTCATAACATTCCTTCAACCATAGTAAATTAACATGTACATAATAATATAATTTGACAAGTCGCAGTTAGTCACTCACTTGACATGACAAGTCATTGGAAGTTCATAGCATAAAAAGTTTATGCACCCCAACCTCCAATTTATACATGCATTTTTCATGTCCGAAGGCCATTTTTGACACAAAGTGATGCTCACAGTGCAAACGCAAGCCCTTTCTCGAGGTGATGATTTTGAAACACATTGTGTACTAAACAGCTTGATGGAATACAAAATAGTTGCCATCCAGGCCATTTTTGAGATATTCTACTTGCCTGGAACCCACGTGTCTACTGCTATGGATGGCTAGCTCTGCTTTCTAGCCGACTATTGGTATTTCACTGTCTACGTACTGTGAACTGACTATGGGAGGTGTACATGCCTCACATCAATTTGCAGAACAACACAAGCCCAAAACAACTAATTCACAAATATATCCATATCTTTAATTATTAAACAACAATAGGTCAAAAAGTCACATCATAGCCTTAAGTTAAGAAATTTGACAGGGGCCAAGGACTAGGTACTACAAGGGTCAAATTTGGCCCAATCACCAAAAGGCTCTAAGTTTTGTACAAAGACTCTTTAGGATGCATTTTGTGCAGAATAATAAAAATTTTGTTGAATTCAATCAAATTACGTATGCTGGAGGCATCAAAAGTTTACCTACATAAAATGACGTTACTTCTGGTTCCATTACGTCATCGTTATTTTAATGACGTCATGCGTGCAAATTTTAATTTTTCGACACTTGTTGATTATATATATATATATATATATATATATATATATATATATATATATATATATATACCACATACATTAAAAATAACGTGACTTTTAAGGTGTTGGTATAAAGCAATTTGATATGCCAATACTGTTGGTATATCAAATTGTGATCCGCCCATGGCGCATGAATACGCACATATAAACATGGTTTCAACAGTGGTTATTGCTTCTATACTCTCTAGATCAATGATGAATTTCCACTTATTAATCATTATCGACATAAGAAAATAACGAGAAAAAAATATTTATAATCTCCGTTTTCTAAATGAATTAAAACATGGTACACAATTTCATCGAAATCCCGTCTGCTCCCCCCCCCCTTCTTTCTCTCTCTCATGCATAAGGGGCACACATTAGTGGAAATCTATGGAGAGAGAGAGAGAGAGAGAGAGAGAGAGAGAGAGAGAGAGAGAGAGAGAGAGAGAGAGAGAGAGAGAGAGAGAGAATTAGAGCTGGATGAAACCCTTGAACTTGAACTTACTCCAAGTAACCTACAAGAACCTGGGTCGTCGTATGCTTACACTTTTCATGGGATGTATCCACAGTGTTCACAATACCAATGATACAAAGTTGCAATATAGCCTGTCGAGGCTGTACGGTAAATTTCTTGGTTAGGAGGCACACACAAACTGTAATCTATTTATAAACATTATTTTTAAATATTAAAATGTCCTAAGGCCGCTCCTCTCTCTCTCTTTTAGTTGGTCTGTCTCAACATATCAATTTTACCACAGTGTATCTTTCTCTCTCTCTCTCTCTCTCTCTCTCTCTCTCTCTCTCTCTCTCTCTCTCTCTCTCTCTCTGGACCATCGTTGTAAACTACGGGCGAAAATCAGTGAAAAAACGAGCGTAGCAAATCACGGGGACTAAAGGACTTTGATAAAAGACTTGTGCAAATATCAACAACACATCCATAAGAAAAAATATATATTCATCTTCATTGCGTTAATTTTTTTGTTGGCTTTTTGTTGGTTTTTTGGGGGGGTTTTTTGTACCCCAAAGGGAACGCTCTAAGCTATCCGTGCATCTTTACAGAACACACTTACTTTAAGATGCTATGTAGTAATACGTGTATATAACATTATCACCAATGGAAGAAAAATTATTTTAATTTGCTCCAAATTTTTTAAAAATTGTCATCAACCCTACAGAAAATCTTTGAAGTGAAAGATAGGATATTTGCTTGAAACGAGTGAATAACATATATTTCATCGAGTGGGTGATAATACTTAAGTTTTTCACCCACTACATGAAATATATCCGTTATTCACTCGGAGCAAGCAAATATTCCTTTTATTTTATGCTCAAGCGTATTGTCTAGCAATTTGTATAACACACTCAACTAGCTGATTTCTTACTGCATCCCGCGCGATAATGTCAGCAGTTTACCGTTTATGTTCTGCTCTGTTTTGTGTATATTTGCACATAAAATATCAGTAGTTACATAATGCTCCTTCCCAATTCAAGGTAAAACAGCAGAAGAAAAGAAAATGAAAAAATAAAATATTTGTTCATTGCTGGATCAAAACCCGATTCGTCTGGATGCGAAGCAGCCTTTTTAACTTTTACACCACGCAAGCGTCTTATAAAAAGCTTGAAATTTCTTAGTTATAATGTTATCAATGTCTATTGACGGCCAGTGAATCATTTTTTCACTGTAGTGAAATAACACAATTATTTTACTCGGAAAATCCAGTAATTCACTGCCTAGCATAAAATAAAATAAAATCTTATAAAATCCGCTGTGATATTGATACTGTTAGCCTAACACATGCTACTTGATACACAACCAATTCACAATTGACTTGAGAGTTGGCACAATAAAGTGTACAGTATGTATCGGAGAAAACAAAATTACGATCAAAAACAGTTACTTAAACACAGTGCATGTTAACACTCTTTGCAAAGCTAGTTATGTTTTCAAAACATCCATATAACTGAGTGTAATCAATCAATAACACTTTTTGTCCAGAATTGACATGATCAACAAAGGACACGCTCGTAATATTATTAGTTTCAAATTGGTTTCGGGTTGGGGGAATGTCACTTTAGCAGATTTTGAAACATTATCTACCATTGCCCCTAAAAACAAACATATGCTGTGACATTTACATGGGTAATGTATGGTAAGAAGAATATTGATATCAAGTCCCTTGTCGATAACAATTCCAATTCAAATGAGCTAACAACATAGCAAATACATGAATATTTCACGATACAATTATTGTCACAAAAAATCTAAATGTTGTACATCGTCACTGTATTTTTAAAAGAGCTGCAGAGACAAAACGTACCTTATATTGAATGTTAACTATTTATTATGCCATTTAAAATTGCACTACATAGAGTCTTGAATAAGTGATGGACGTGCGGTAGACCTAACTGGTTCTGTGCGTCAGAAGCTTCAGACCCTCTATACAGTAGTGTCTACATTGCACATGTATGTCAATCGCTTTCTATGATTGGAATTTTTTTTATCAACAAAATTCAAAATGAATTAACAACAGTTTCACAATATTGCGTACCACTGTAAATAATGCTCTTGGAGATAAATATTTGTCCAAAGTACCAGTCTGATACAAATATTTTATAAACCAAGCTGGATTGTCTGTATCGTCATACAACATATCGTCTGCAAATAAACACCTCCTGCAAATATTTCAACCGTGAACGCGTTCCTTATTTTCTAAAGGATATGTGTGTCTGATAAAGTTAAACTGCATTTAACTTCATACTTTACTCATTTATTGTGGCATAATAATTGTAAAATGAAAATAACATACTTTGAAAACTGTTGCTGCGATAAAAGCGTCACTGTTGCCATGTACTGTATGATGTTTTGAGAATATGCAGCTGATCCGGTATCAAAATAATTTATAACGACACAAATTCGGTTTTATATACATTTCTTGCATATTTTTAAAATAAATTTTGTTTCCTCTAGGAGCTGTAAATTACATGCAATCGACAATTTCAAGTACTGATTTTATATATTGGATTCAACATCGCACTAATACCCGCTGATCAGTAATATCTGCCATAGAACCCAACAATTTTCTTTAAATTTAATGTATCCCGCATGAGTGAAACAACATACAATTTTCAGAGATTACAACTTATCTAATAAGGAAAACGTTTTGAAAGTTTCTCGTTGTTTCATGACCGCGGGAATAGTTTAATTTGCATAAATACATTGCATTCAGATGAATTTTTCACATTTTCCGCATTCTACATCTCACGCGCGGCTGCCGACGACTTCATCGCACGCGATAAATATGAACAATAAAACGAATTTTTAAAGACAAAGGTATGTCTATACAAAATATATAAAACAGCTTTAAAAATAACGAAAATAAATTTTGGACATTTTCTGAGGCCATTATAGAGATCTAGAGTCCCGAGTCCACGAAACTGTCCCCTGTCACCTTTACATTACATATTTCCCACCTTCTATAGCAGGAAGTATTTGCAAACCTAGCTTTGCGTATGAATCTCATTGACTGTGATTTTCTCTGTATCGGATAACGCTGTTTTAAAGAAAAACAGACTATATTTTTCACAACATATGAGAACTTTATTATACCCATATCAATTATTTTTCACCATATGGGACCTTTATTATACCCACATCAATTATTTGTCACCATATGGACCTTTATTATACTCATATGGGACTTTTGTTATACTAAAATGGAACCTTTATTCTACCCATATGGAACCTTTATTATACCTATATGGAACCTTTATTATACCCATATGGAACCTTTATTATACCCATATGAGACCTTTATTATACCCATATGAACCTTTATTATACCCATATGAGACCTTTATTATACCCATATGGGACCTTTATTTTACCCATATGGGACCTTATTATACTAAAATGGAACCTTTATTATATCCATAAGAGACCTTTATTATACCCATATGGAACCTTTATTATACTAAAATGGAATCTTTACTATACTAAAATGGAACCTTTATTATACCCATATCAATTATTCTTTACCATATGGAACTTTATTATACCCATATGGGACCTTTATTATACGAAAATTGAACCTTTAGTATACCCATATAAATTATTTTTCACCATATGGAACCTTTATTATACCCATATGGAACCTTTATTATACCCATATGAGACCTTTATTATACCCATATGGGACCTTTATTTTACCCATATGAGACATTATTATACTAAAATGGAACCTTTATTATACCCATATGAGACCGTTATTATACTAAAATGGAACCTTTAATATACCCATATCAATTATTTTTCACCATATGGACCTTTATTATACCTATATGGGACCTTTATTATACCCATATAAATTATTTTTCACCACATGGGACCTTTATTATTCCCATATGGACCTTTATTATACCCATATGAGACCTTTATTATACCCATATGGGACCTTTATTATACCCATATGGAGACTTTATTATACCCATATGGACCTTTATTATACCCATATGAGACCTTTATTACACCCATATGGGACCTTTATTATTCCCATATGGACCTTTATTATACCCATATGGGACCTTTATTATACCCATATGGGACCTTTATTATTCCCATATGGACCTTTATTATACCCATATGAGACCTTTATTATACCCATATGAGACCTTTATTATACCCATATGAGACCTTTATTATACCCATATGAGACCTTTATTATACCCATATGGGACCTTTATTTTACCCATATGGGACTCTATTATACTAAAATGGAACCTTTATTATACCCATATGAGACCTTTATAATACCCATATGGAACCTTTATTATACTAAAATGGAATCTTTATTATACCCATATTAATTATTCTTTACCATATGGACCTTTACTATACCCATATGGCACCTTTATTATACTAAAATGGAACCTTTAATATACCCATATCAATTATTTTTCACCATATGGAACCTTTATTATACCCATACGGAACCTTTATTATACCCATATGAGACCTTTATTATACCCATATGAGACCTTTATTATACCCATATGAGACCTTTATTATACCCATATGGAGACTTTATTATACCCATATGAGACCTTTATTATTCCCATATGGACCTTTATTATACCCATATGAGACCTTTATTATACCCATATGAGACCTTTATTATACCCATATGAGACCTTTATTATACCCATATGAGACCTTTATTATACCCATATGGAGACTTTATTATACCCATATGAGACCTTTATTATACCCATATGGGACCTTTATTTTACCCATATGGGACTCTATTATACTAAAATGGAACCTTTATTATACCCATATGATACCTTTATTATACCCATATGTAACCTTTATTATACTAAAATGGAACCTTTATTATACCCATATCAATTATTCTTTACCATATGGACCTTTATTATACCCATATGGGACCTTTATTATACTAAAATGGAGCCTTTAATATACCCATATCAATTATTTTTCACCATTTGGACCTTTATTATACCCATATGGGACCTTTATTATACCCATATCAATTGTTTTGCACCATATGGGACCTTTATTATACCCATATCAATTATTTTTCACCATATGGGACCTTTATTATACCCATATCAATTATTTGTCACCATATGGGACCTTTATTATACCCATATCAATTAATTTTAACCATATGGACCTTTATTATATTCATATGGGATCTTTCTTATACCCATATGGAACCTTTCTTATACTAAAATGGAACCTTTATTATACCCATATGGAACCTTTATTATACCAATATGGAACCTTTATTATAATCATATGGGACCTTTATTATACTAAAATTGAACCTTTATTATACCCATATGCAGCCTTTATTATACCAATATGGACCTTTATTATACCCATATGGAACCTTTATTATACCCATATGCAGCCTTTATTATACCAATATGGACCTTTATTATACCCATATGGAACCTTTATTATACCCATATGGACCTTTATTATACCCGAATGAGACCTTTATTATACCCATATGGGACGTTTATTATACTAAAATGGAACCTTTATTATACCCATATGGAACCTTTATTATACCCATATGGACCTTTATTATACCCATATGGAACCTTTATTATACTAAAATGGAACCTTTATTATACCTATATGGAGCTTTTATTATACCCATATGGAGCCTTTATTATACCCATATGGAGCCTTTATTATATCCATATGGAGACTTTATTATACCCATATGAGACCTTTATTATACCCATATGGAGCCTTTATTATACCCATATGGGACGTTTATTATACTAAAATGGAACCTTTATTATACACATATGGAACCTTTATTATGCCCATATGGAACCTTTATTATACCTACATGAGATCTTTATTATACTAAAATGGAACCATATGGAACCTTTATTAAACTAAAATGGAACCTTTATTATACCCATATGGAGCCTTTATTATACCCATATGGAGCCTTTATTATACCCATATGGAGCCTTTATTATACCCATATGAGACCTTTATTATACCCATATGAGACCTTTATTATACCTATATGGATCCTTTATTATACCCATATGGAACCTTTATTATACTAAAATGGAACCTTTATTATACCCATATGGAATCTTTATTATACCCATATGGAACCTTTATTAAACCCATATGAGACCTTTATTATACCCATATGAGACCTTTATTATACCCATATGGAACCTTTATTATACTAAAATGGAACCTTGATTATACCCATATGGAACCTTTATTATACTCATATGGGACCTTTATTATACTCATATAGGACCTTTATTATACCCATATCAATTATTTCTTACCACATGGAATCTTTTTTATACTCATATGGAACCTTTATTATACCCATATTAATTATTTTTCACCATACGGAACCTTTATTATACCCATATTAGTTATTTTTCACCATATGGAACCTTTATTATACCCATATGGGACCTTTATTTTACCCATATGGGACCTTATTATACTAAAATGGAACCTTTATTATACCCATATGGAACCTTTATTATACTAAAATGGAACCTTTATTATACCCATATCAATTATTCTTTACCATATGAACCTTTATTATACCCATATGGGACCTTTATTATACTAAAATGGAACCTTTAATATACCCATATCAATTATTTTTCACCATATGGAACCTTTATTATACCCATATGGAACCTTTATTATACCCATATGAGACCTTTATTATACCCATATGGGACCTTTATTTTACCCATATGGGACATTATTGTACTAAAATGGAACCTTTATTATACCCATATGAGACCTTTATTATACCCATATGGAACCTTTATTATACCAATATGAGACCTTTATTATACCCATATAGGACCTTTATTTTACCCATATGGGACGTTATTATACTAAAATGGAACCTTTATTATATCCATATGAAACCTTTATTATACCCATATGGAACCTTTATTATACTAAAATGGAACCTTTATTATACCCATATCAATTATTCTTTACCATATGGACCTTTATTATAACCATATGGGACCTTTATTATACTAAAATGGAACCTTTATTATACCCATATCAATTATTCTTTACCATATGGACCTTTATTATACCCATATGGAACCTTTATTATACTAAAATGGAACCTTTAATATACCCATATCAATTATTTTTCACCACATGGACCTTTATTATACCCATATGGGACCTTTATTATATCCATATCAATTGTTTTGCACCATATGGGACCTTTATTATACCCATATCAATTATTTTTCACCATATGGGACCTTTATTATACCCATATCAATTAATTTTCACCATATGGACCTTTATTATATTCATATGGGATCTTTCTTATACCCATATGGAACCTTTATTATACCAATATGGAACCTTTATTATACCCATATGGGACCTTTATTAAACTAAAATGGAACCTTTATTATACCCATATGGAGCCTTTATTATACAGATATGGAGCCTTTATTATACCCATATGGAACCTTTATTATACCAATATGGAACCTTTATTATACCCATATGGGACCTTTATTAAACTAAAATGGAACCTTTATTATACCCATATGGAACCTTTATTATACCCATATGGAACCTTTATTATACCCATATGGAACCTTTATTATACCCAAATGAGACCTTTATTATACCCATATGGGACGTTTATTATACTAAAATGGAACCTTTATTACACCCATACGGAACCTTTATTATACCCATATGGACCTTTATTATACCCATATGCAACCTTTATTATACTAAAATTGAACCTTTATTATACCTATATGGAGTTTTTATTATACCCATATGGAGCCTTTATTATACCCATATGGAGCCTTTATTATACCCATATGAACCTTTATTATACCCATATGGAGCCTTTGTTTTACCCATATGGCACGTTTATTATACTAAACTGGAACCTTTATTATACCCGTATGGAACGTTTATTATACCCATATGAGACCTTTATTATACTAAAATGGAACCTTTATTACTCCCATATGGTTCCTTCATTATACTAAAATGGAACCTTTATTACACCCATATGGAACCTTTATTATACCCATATGGAGCCTTTATTATACCCATATGGAGCCTTTATTATACCCATATGGAGCCTTTATTATACCCATATGAGACCTTTATTATACCCATATGAGACCTTTATTATACTAAAATGGAACCTTTATTATACCCATATGGAATCTTTTTTATACTAAAATGGAACCTTTATTATACCCATATGGCACCTTTATTAAACCCATATGAGTCCTTTATTATACCCATATGAGACCTTTATTATACCCATATGGAACCTTTATTATACAAAAATGGAACCTTTATTATACCCATATGGAACCTTTATTATACTCATATGGGACCTTTATTATACCCATATCAATTATTTCTTACCATATGGAACCTTTATTATAGCCATATGGAACCTTTATTATAGCCATATGGAACCTTTATTATACCCATATCAATTATTTTTCACCATATAGGACCTTTATTATACCCATATCAATTATTTTTCACCATATGTAACCTTTATTATACCCATATGGGACCTTTATACCCCTATGGAACCTTTATTATACCCATATGGGACCTTTATACCCCTATGGAACCTTTATTATACCCATATGGAACTTGTATTACACCCATGTGGGACCTTTATACCCATATGGAACCTTTATTATATATATATATATATATATATATATATATATATATATATATATATATATATATATATATATGGAACCTTTATTATACCCATATGGAACTTGTATTACACCCATATGGGACCTTTATACCCATATGAAACCTTTATTATACCCATATGGGACCCTTATTATACCCATATCAATTATTTTTCACCATATGGAACCTTTATTATACCCATATGGAGCCTTTATTATACCCATATGGAACCTTTATTATACTAAAATGGAACCTTTATTATACCCATATGGAACCTTTATTATACCCATATGGAACCTTTATTATACCCATATGGAACCTTTATTATACCCATATCAATTTTTAATTGTATCTGTCGTTTATATACATATTTCAAAACAGAAAATAGAAGAAAAAGCAAACATCGTTTGTAATGCCATATTACGCATTTATGACTTAACTGACATTATGTTATGTATAATAGATTTTAAAGCCATAGGAAACATAATAATGAATATAGAATACATGTGAAGGTCACAGTTTCAGTGACTTACATTTACATGATTTCCTTTCCATCATTTTTGCCAGTTTGTGTGAATATAGCGTGACATCGAGACATCTCCATAAGTTATAGGTCTAGCAATCTTACCGACACTTGATTGACTAGTAATTATTATTACCATAGGATTATGAAGAGAAAAGATTTTGAAGTGGGCACCATGGCATGCGAATTAAGTTCCATAGCATGCGAATTAAGTTCCATAGCATGCGAATTAAGTTCCATGGCATGCGAATTAAGTTCCATAGCATGCGAATTAAGTTCCATGGCATGCGAATTACGTTCCATTCCATGCGAATTAAGTTCCATGTCATGCGAATTAAGTTCATTGGCATGCGAATTAAGTTCCATGGCATGCGAATTAAGTTCCATGGCATGCGAATTAAGTTCATTGGCATGCGAATTAAGTTTCATGGCATGCGAATTAAGTTCCATGGCATGCGAATTAAGTTCCATGGCATGCGAATTAAGTTCCATGGATAACTTATTGTAAGATGCATACATTCTGATCTTCGGCTTCTATCCTTCTTTGGAATACCAACGTCACAAACATCGTCTGTCATAAACAATATATTTATAAAAGTAGATTTAATGGAGACAAGCCAATTTTTACTCAGTTCAAAAAGATTGTTGCTTTTAATTTTAATGTAGAAACATATGGTGCTTGTAGAAACTGTAAATGGGAAATTTTTTACAATAGGTGGTTATTATACAAACAGTTAATAGGTGCACAGAGTATTTTACTTACTCTCTATTCAGGCCTTTGAATGTCACAATGTCTGTTGCCTGAATTTTCATACTGGCAAACAAAAATGTGTTTTCTAATGCAGATTATCAGTCAGAAAAGAAGGAATTTTGTACGTATCATTAGGCAACTGTCTATCTGTGACAATGTAAATACAAATCTGCATGAAAGAGTTTGTTATATTATGAGATGTTTTCGATTTGAGATGAATTAACATTAAGATATCAAAAGAGCAAATTTTGACAATGCTTTTACGATCTAAGAAGAGTAAAAAGCTATGCGTGATTATATATATATATATATATATATATATATATATATATATATATATATATATATATATATATAAAGAATAGAATTTATATGGCTAAAAACAGTTATTTCAAGGGCACTGGATCCAGCAAGGGATCACGTGTGTCAGCGATTGATGAAGATAAATGCACTAAACTGACAAGACAACCAACAGTGCAAAACTAGATTTTACCTAGCCTAGCGCTTTCAACTCTAATTGAGTCTTTATCAAAGGCAAACGCAAAACATATACAAGATACACAATAAACACAAAAAGCGTTGAAATTACAAAAAGCTTACATAACTATTTTTAATGGAATTAATGAAAATGTTTGTTGGCTTCAGCTTGACTGATGATGTTGCAAACTAGTTGGTATTGTTATGTATATTGAATTTATAATATGTGTCCATGAGGTAAGTTGTACTTTAGTCATTTTGTAAACAACATATTTACTACATTTGAGTTCAAGGTCAGTCTTGTTTTGTTTTAGCATTTAAAAATTAGATTGGAATTTTCCATGTGTTATGTGAGAAAAGTCAGGTGCGCACAGGAAATTTCCATTAGAGTTACTCATATTCTAGAATGTTCTGTCAGGTGACTTATCCTTATATTTATACAGGTGTGGTAAACAAGATTTCATTGCTATACTAAACTTCATATTATTAAGATCAGTCTATTAAGGAATTTATTTTAGTATTCAGATGTTACAGTTGTGAAAATCAGAGCAAATTCAGAGAGAGGAATTATTTATTTGAAATATTCATTGGAACTACTAAAAGTGCTAATTCTCATATTGGATTAATATTTGACTTTGGAATTTATGTGAATTCACTCAAAGATATCCTGGATTACATCATTCAGGCACATCAGAACATTCAAGACTACTAGCACATCAGGACTTCAAGGCTTCTGGAATTCATTCGGAACATCCTATATTTAGGATTTGTGATTAGGACACTTAGGATTATTGGATTATTTGGATTTTAATTCACGTTATTGTAAGTGTCTTTTTGAATTTGCACTTTAATTGTCTAGAAATAAATTGCTTGTTGATTTTACTTACATTGTTTGTTTCACTTTCTTTCTGTTACATTATTTTAAGACCTAGAGTCGTAACAGTATTGACCTACAAAGGGAGGAGCCATAGCGCCATCTGTTTGTTAATGTAAATTGGTGTAACCGTAAATTATATCCCGGATATTTCATTGTTTCTTTAATGCGAGTAATGACCATAGCAATAATAACACCAGGAAGATCTAAAAAAAAATATAAAAAAACAACAAAAAAAAAACCCCAAGTAATTATAGGTGAGTGAGTGAGTAATTACCAAAATTAATGAATTATTTAATTGAAAAAGTAGTGGCTGTAAACAGATGGTGATTTTATTTGAGTGTGGTTGTCCTTTTTCTAGTTTTCTTGGTTTAAGCCATTTGGTTTCAGTGTTCTAAGGCGGCGTATCCAGTTCGATTCCTTTTCTTTTCTAGTTTCGGAACTCCAGTTGGGGTTGTGAGCAATTGCAGTCAGTGTTACATCACTGAAAGTGTGCCCAGTGGAAGAGAAGTGTTCTGCAACTGAACTTCTGTCCAGCTTCTTTGTCATCCACTCAGATCTGTGAAGATTGATCCTTTTGTGGCGCTTTTCAGTTTCTCCGACATACTGAAGGCCGCAGATCTTACATGTGATGAGATAAATTACATTCTCTGTTTTGCACGTTCTGTTTGGAACATGTATGTTCAATTTTTCTCTGGTCGCTGTATCTATCATATGTTGACAGGTTTTGTACCTTTTATCACCACAGGGAACAAATATGCCAGGATGGTCTTGGCTTGTGATTGGCATTAGCTTCGCTCTGACTAGGATGTCTTTGAGGTTATTTGTCTGCGGTAGGCTGCTACTGGTTTGTTCTGGAGGATTATCTTTAGTGTGTCACAAGATTCCACGATGGGCCAGTGTTTCTTGATGATTCTACCTGCTTTGGGGTTGTCTGGATGGTAGGTCAGGATAAATGGTATCAGATCAACCTTTTCCTTCTCTCTGTATTTCAGTAGGTCATTGCGGCTTGTTTGTTTAGCTCTCAACAGCATCAAGAGGACTGTCCAATGCAAACTCAGAGAGTTGCAAGACTCATGGCTGAGCAATAAGGCAGATGAGATTCAACCCTACGCAGACAGGAATGACATGAATAACTTCTATGATGCTTTGAAGACAATCTATGGGCCACAGTCATCAGAAACATCTTCAATACTGAGTGCTGACACTCCCAAGCTGCTCAATGACAAGAAAAGATACTTCAAAGATGGGCATAACACTTCAACAACATCCTCAACAACCGTCGTCTATCAGCAAGGAGGCAATTGAGCGACTACCTCACTTGCTGTTCCTCCAAAGCTGACTGAAACTGTGAAAGCAATTGACCTGCTGTCAAATGGCAAAGCACCTGGAGCAGATGCTATATCAGCAGAAGTCAACAAAGCCGGAGGCTCGCACATGGTACAGAAACTGACTGAACTCTTCCAGTCAATGTGCTCTTAAGGAACTAAACCCCAGAAGTATAAGGACGCATCGATTGTCCACTTGTACAAGAGGGAAGACAACAGACAATCCTGCGACAACCATTGGGGCATCTCCTTGCTATCAATAGCCGGCAAAATACTTGCCAAAATTCTGCTGAATCGTTTTGTGCAGCACATTGATCAAGGACTCCTGCCAGAGAGTTAGTGTGGCTTCAGGAAAGTACAAGGGACCACATACATGGTGTTTGCAGCTCGTCAATTACCAGTCACTAATGGAATGGAGTCAAGCAAGGCTGTGTGTTAGCCTCAACACCCTTTAGCACGACGTTCTCTGCCATGCTTACTGATGCCTTCTGTGACTATGACACTGGGATCGACATCAGATACCGGACTGACGGCAAGCTCTTCAATCTGAGGATACTACAGGCGAAGACGAAGTTACAGGAAGTGACTGTTCGTGATCTCCTGTTTGCTGACGACTGTTCCCTGAATGATAAATCTGCGTCTGGCATGCACCACAGTATAGACCATTTCTCTTCAGCTTGTGACAACTTCGGTCTCACAATCAGCATCAAGAAGACAGAGGTGATGCACCAACCTGCACCAAAAAAGCCTTACGTAGAGCCTACCATCACAGTAAATGGCCAAACCCTCCTTGCAGTGGACAAGTTCACCTATCTCGGCAGCATACAAACAAAAATGAAGGTCTACAAGTCCTTATGTTCCCGACCCTGCTGTATGTATGCGAAACCTAGACATTGTACAGGCCAAAAAGAGGAACCATTTTCATATGGGCTGCCTGAGGAAACTGATGAAGATAAGATGGCCGAACAGGGTCCCAGGCACTGAGGTTCTTACACGGGCAGGCATTCCAGGCATCGACACTCTGCTAGTGAAATCACAGATGAGATTGGCAGGCCACGTTACCAGGATGTCAGAAGAGCGACTACCAAAGAAAATCTTCTACAGTAAGCTGAAGGAGGGAAAGCGATCTCAGTATGGTCAGAAAAAACGCTTCAAAGATTCTCTTAAGTCATCATTGAAACATTTCAATATTGACCCTGAGTCTTGGGAAGATCCCACACAGGATCGCTCCACCTGTCGGAGTCTCATACATACTGGAGCTACCGACTTTGAACAGAGGAGAACTGCAGAGGCTGCGCAGAAGCGCGTGCAGCATAAATCTCAGAACTGCAACACGTCCTCTATTGATCAAGCAACTCCAAGCGGCATCTCCTGTCCAGTGTGGTACAGACAGTTCATAGCACAAATTGGCCTGATTAGCCACTCACGTACTCACAGAAACCAAACCAGTTAGTGATGTCATGGTCATCTTCCAACTCGAAAAACTAACAACAACATGTCTAAACCATTCATCTCTGTAACAAAGCAATCTGTTTTTCAGACTTTAACCTGTTGGTAATTTCTGCAGTTATTTGAAGATGGATCGATACTTGACTCAACTACATTCTAAACAGTAATTACAGTTTGCAGTTTAATTATAGTCTTACAAACCATCTTTGTCACAAAATAGTGACCTACGTTTTATATGTACCATTTGACTACAACCTATAGATTGTAGTTTTTCCTAATTCATGTAATGCAGGTCACCATTTGACTACAACCTATAGATTGTAGATTTTCCTAATTCATGTAATGCAGGTCACCATCAAAATCATATAATGTGAGTGAGTTCGAATCCTTAAAATGAAATTTAAAATCAGACCAAATTTCTAATTTGATTAAATGAATAAATGATTGATTGATTGATTTGTACTCAAAGGTTAGAGGACTTCCCTTTACCTCTGTTAGTTTAAAACATTGACGACCACAGCAGCAACTCATAATATGACGATTGTATTTTTCTACACTCATATTGCCATTAGCACTGTTTAAGGATGTTCGCCGCTGATAAATTTATATTTACCGCATACCTCACGATAATATAATCCATCCATTATTTCGTCATCTTTATGACGTTAATCGTTATATCTAGACAACATAGCTAGGAACTATGTGAGCAATTTTACGTTGTTATGATGTAATTACGACACAGTTATCCTGCTAAATAATGAATCTAAACCAATAACATTATTGTAAACAGAAACAAGGCAACTAAAACTATACGAAACTTGTTGAAATTATCAAATTAACAACCTGTCGTAAATCTACTCAACCAGATTACATTTTACAGACTAAATAAAAGTGACGTAGGAAAAAAAATCGCTAGCAATATACATTTGTATTGATGCATAAAGTGAGCTTCAACCGGCGCAGATATCTAAATATACTCGTTGGAAAGTTATCTGAATGACATACGACCACAAGGTATGATTTACTATACCTTTCTAGATATTTCCCTTGTTTCAGAGCATAATGATTCCAGAACTTTGTGCAAGAAAATGTATAGCAACTTATTGATTTCTTCGCGTTTTAATATTATTTTAGCTCTGAGTAGTGTCAAAGATATGGATTTTGCAAACACGAGTTCAATACTCTACAGTTTCAACAGCGGGGTCATCCTTATCCGTTTGTCCTAAAATCCAATGGTGATATGTAAACTTGTATGAAAATTAAGGTCATAGCAAAATTTAAAGGTCATTTATGGGGTTATCTAAATCCTTTTTTCATGGTTTAGAAAATTTGATGATGATTTGATGGCCTGTAATATGCTTGAAAAATATTAGAATAAACGGTAAGGCCTACTAAATTTGCTGTTCATAATCGTGCCCTTTTTCTGCATCGTCGCAAGTTACGGGAGACAATGCGCTACGCTGCTTTCTCAACCGTGGCCGCCTGTATGGAGATTTACTCGATTCACATGAATATGCATAAACCTCCTTAACCAACCACCGCACTACATTTTTCTCGCCATTGTGATCAACATAACCTTTCACGCATTTTGAATGAGCCAATTAAAGTTTCTCTCCAAGCAAGTCACTTATCAATCGAGAAAATGGGCACTCTTATTGATGTGTAGAAGATTGTTACAGTATGTTGTTGATGACGTATTTTTGTTTATGAGTACTTATGAAAACCGAGAAAATCTCAGCAGAGGCAGCCACGGGCAATAAAGAAGCGTAGTAGATTATCACTAGCGGCTTACGACCCATCTTTTCTGTTGCTGATCACAATTTGTGACCGTATACTGCACAACACCTGTCATTTTTACCTGAAATGACCGTGCAGTCAATACGCTTCTACTTTTGTGGCTGGTCGGATTCTTCCAGAAGGATGTTATTCATAACTGCAATCGGGCCTTGGTCAAGGGAGGTAGTGTAATCGGTTATTTTGGACAATCTAACCCTTGATTAATTGTAACGGTAAATTTCGAGAATTCAAGTGAAGTAAATTTTAACGGAAAAACATATTTGTAATCTACACATACAGTTCTATAAAAAGCAAGAACATTTTGACGATTTTTAGCATAATTGACCTTTAAACTGTGCCAATCCATGTTACTGAAATTGAACATTTTCTCGATGATGAAAATTAACTTTCTGGGGTTCACCATCATCGTGCTTGAATTGTTCGCGATTTATTATGAGATTAAACCACTCCTTGCGCTTGATCAACACATATAAGAGGTATTGATCCCACTTCTTTATTGCATTAATGTAAGACGAGCTTAAATTCTCTCTGCTTTTACTTTTTGTACCATTTGATTACCGTTTTTATTGCAAAGTAATCCGATTAGAAATAGGATACTCACGTGTTTGAGATACATGCAGTGCTAAAGTACTAAACTTACGAAACAAAAGTTGAATGACATCTGCACGTTTCCCAAAACAAGAAGATGTATTTACTACAGTTTTCTTCTGAAATGGCTGAGATATTCAGGGGCAAATCCAGAAACATCGTGGAAGGAGGGGGCGGGGCAGGCGCCCCTCCCTCCTATACACCCTTGACATTGAGGTGAACTGACACCTACGGTAATGTAAAATGCTGGACATAATAGTTTTTCCGCTAAGTCGTAAACGTACTTCATTGTAAAATTCTCCTCCTATTTGATTTATTTGTCTTTTCTATAAAACTAAGAGGCTAAATATAATTATAAAAGTCTATTATTATTGGAAAGAATGATCCTTCTGTGTTAGCTTAAACAGATTAAATAAATTTGTGCATAAGTTTCTCTAACATTTCCGCTATTTAATTTAGGGGCTTTTTATTTCCGATTCGCTAAAACCATTCCCCGTGCCTGAATTTGTCAACTTAACCATGAATAATTTCGAAGAATTTATATTACACAATAAAGATGTTAATATTTGAGTTCTTAGTATCTCATGCTAGTATCTCATTTCTATAAAACTTAAGAAGCAAACTATCAACATGAACTCCTTTTTCCAAGATGGAACTACAAGAAGCAAAGTAATGTCCAGTCTTAAAGTCAGACAATTTTGCAAGGGATCTCTGAAGATATAAATGATTTTGGCTAGCATAACTCGTTTCAAAATTTCGATTGGTATCCAAGAGTCAATTTTCTGCGTTGTTTTCAATGTTTCGCAGTGACAACACAATTATTAGATTTGCACCAATTCTCACTTTTTCCTTATTTATGGTCATCAATTTCTCGCGTTTCTAGTGCTTCCTAACTGCCTCTTCAATGACAGCTGTGAATTAGAAAGCAAGTTAGGTAGTGTAGGGGCACAATTTGAATGTGATAGAAAATTGGGGACTAAATAGATTGAAAATGGAACTTTGTTCAAGTCTACAATATAATCTCCCATCAGGGATTTTTTTTCGCCTTCATTATCAGAATTATGTTGTTTTCCAGATTACTATGGCATTTAATGAAATGATACTCTTATAAGAATATTTATCATTTTTGGTGCAAAGTATTGCTCATAACCTCTATATCTTGCTCTCTGTCTCTGTTACATGTGTCTTTCTCAGTTACCAAATTTCTTTCCTGCCCTAGATAGCACGGGCTTTCTACACATTAAACTCTGAACATGAATACTTCCTTTTTAGTTCCGTAGATTGTTAATAATTTTCCTGACTTTCGATATTATATTTACAAATATAGAGTACTTTCTCACTATAAAGCCATTAATTATAATTAACTACAATTGGTACAGTCATTTTCCATGTATGCCTTCTGACCACTCTCGACCTTAACTCCAGTTAAAGCGTTATTATTTCCTACCGTGTATGCCACTAGCTGAGCCATTGGTTGCAGTTTTGGCAAGGTATATGCGATCCAGAAAGGCCCACTGAGGCAAGATACATTATTATTATTATTATTATTATTATTATTATTATTATTATTCAAGACCATGACATCAAGCATAATCATGGCAAATGTGTTTTAAGTGTAACATAGTCACAACAATTTAAAGTAAATACTGTGTTTTAAGTGTAACATAGTCACAACAATTTAAAGTAAATACTGTGTTTGATCTAGCATGGCAAATGTGTTTTAAGTGTAACATAGTCACAACAATTTAAAGTAAGTCTGTGTTTGATCTAGCATGGAGTAGATCTCATCTGAAAATCCGCTTGTTCAATTTGTACGGTTAATAAGATTTCTTCCATTATCTGTCAGTTGACAAATTGCTAACTGATGCATAAACACACCTGCTTCGGAAGCAACTGTTACTATGTCTGGCACGCTTAATCCAAAGAAGACGAACGTACAGTACTCGATCACTAAGTCTCTAAAGGATTTGCTAACTAATTTATCGTATAATTACTGGAAATGTATTGAAATCGAGCCTAAATCCAGACAGCAAGGATACACATATTTTAGCGAAGGCTGCTTTGAGAATGCGAAACATTTTGAGCGCGACGGAAATGTGAATAAGCTATCGGCCAAGTACCAAAGGAGTCAGAGAAAAGTGAGAAACCACACTTCTGCAACCTGGATGTTGAACCGGGCAAAATGAATGATGCCCACGGTTCCTTCTAACAGATACTGGAAAATGAAGAGAAAGAAAGAAATCATAAAAGAATAGAAAAAGAGACAACGTTTTGTGGGTTTAAGGCCATTTTTCAGCACGTGATAGAATATACATGGCGGCGAGTGGAGAAAGAACAACCGATCCAAGTGTTGTTCATGGCAAGCTTTCTCACATACCCAAGTTGGCCGAGCCGAGACTCCAACCCACGCGCTGAGATGTAAGCGATCTGTAAAGGCGAGCGCCTTAGACCACTCGGCCACCCGGGACCCGAAAGGCAGACAAAGAACAAAACTTATAAGTATAACAAAGTTTAGGATCGTTGATAGAGCTTTTAATCAATGAGAATCCGCTTTCACTCTCTCCCTATTATAGTTTTGTTTTAAGTTATTGATTAAAATAATAAATGTGATTTTATCCTTCATTTCAATGAAAATTGTACGGATGATATACCGGTATCACTTATGACAGAGCCCATTATCAGATTGCTCAACAATGTTACAGAGGGACGTTCACGAGAAGTCCCCGTTAAAGGACGTGTAATACTAAATTATTGCAGGTTCAGATTGCTTTTATATTTATTTAAAATGACGAAAGATATATATTTGCTATCACATAATCTTATTTAAAGAGAACCATGCACGCTTTGTAAGCAGCCTACGGTATAGCAAATAAGGAATATATAAAGAATAGTTCCGATTCTTTCTTCGCGTTACCTAACATTTGCTACTGGAGTCAAGACACTGTACACCGGAAAAAAGTTTCGCGCAGCCTTATTTTCGGTTAGAGTCATGTACAACGTCTCCTCGCAGTGTTATGTTCGAGCTTAGAGACAATAAGTGAATTGTTCTCTGTACTTACATAAGTTTAAGATGCTTTTCAATTTACGTCAAAGAAGTGTCCGCTAAAATAGCAAATGTTAAACGGGCGCAACAAATTTCCGATATACAATATTCAGGAAAAAGTGGCGCCAACACATATTTCGTGGGATTCCCTCAAACTATGCCAATATGAGTGCTTTGTTTTGCTAATCCTCCTTTTGACAGAAATATTTATTTGATTCAATTTTGTGCGATTTTTAAACTCCATCAGATTCCCCGTATTTATTACGTTTTAGTTCATGCTTTAAATAAAAGCATTCATTATTATTCTGATATTACACATATTCGATAAAGAACTTGCAGTTTGATTATTTTAGGTATTGCACAAAGATATTGCACAATTTTGTCAAGCCACCTCATGTGACACACACACAAAAATGATGAAAATGACAACCAAACTGAACGTTACAAATAATTTTTAAGTTTAATTTACATAAAAAAGAAACTTAATTTGAAGATAATTGTAATGGTGTGTCATGTAAAGATTGCAGACACTATTCTAGGAAAGAGAGCATTGTTCCGTATGTCAACTGACGTACAATTCTTAGATTATTATTATTATGTTGTTGTTTTTTTTGTTTTTTTGGGGTTTTTTTTTTAGGTTGCCAGACGCTATTCCTCGATAATAGTATACAATGATTAAGTCAACAGACGGCTTGCCTTAACTCATTAACCCCTGGAGATTCTTTTCATTTTCGCCTGAAATAGGGGTAGGAAACGCATTTTTGGGGTTACTTCTGAATGCAGCAAAACACATCTGCTTAAGAAAATTTTTCGTTTAGCCGGATGCTTAGGTGTATCAGAAATATTGTTTTTGATTGGCTATTACGCTCGCGCATGTGCAGAAAGGTAAAAGTTGGACTTTTTTTTTTTTCGTATTGGATTCCCGATTTTTGTGTCCTGGCCCCTTTTTACTCTAAATCTCAAACTTATCCTACTTTTTGCAAAGGTTCATCTGTCTGTGTGCAGTTCGGACCGGTCTGCTTTAGATCTAAGGCCAAAAAGTCTAAAATCCGGACACAAACTCCGGTTCCGGAACTGGCAATTTTGGACCTAAAAAAAATCGGGTCTCAAAAACTGCATTTTTTTCGCTGTATTTTTTAATGCGAGTAGAAAGTCGACATTATTTGGTATCATTGTAGAGCTACATCTGTCTACTTTCCTGAAATACCATCCACTTTAGTGTATCCTAAATGATGTTCACGTTACAGAGCTCGGAAGAGGGTACAACCTCATGATGCGTAAACGTGGCGCCAGGGGTTAATGAGTTAAGACAGTTTATTCAACTTATATTTTCGTAGGAATTTAAAAATATCGCCTAAATAATAGGTACTGGTACCTTATTAGAGAAAAAACAAGTTAATTTTCTTCAAATCAATGTCATCCCTTCGCTCGGCATACAAGTCGTTACGTCTGTCTATGTAAGCACGCTTCATTTATTAGTCTCGACATACAAGTCGTTACGTCTGTGTATGTAAACACGCTTCATGTATTAGTCTCATCAGAAAATTGCCCTTTTTACCTAAAAAAAATAATATCAATAAATCAAACATAAATTTCTGACTAATGACTTTCTGAAATTACACTTAAACATAAAATAAGATTATTTTCGAGAACAGACGTCAGAGTAGCTATATTTGTATTATTTTAATGAATGTAACATATTAAGTTCTCTTCCTTGCAGGTACTTCATTACTCTGCACACGATTGACGTCTGGAGTCACATGACGATACGTCGAGTTGGCCGGAACTTTTTACGAGTGACTATTGTCCAATGCATAAAGATGATGAAGCAGGAAACTGCTATCCTGGAGATGGATGCGAGCTTACCGTTTGTCAGGTGTTTTTACACGGTGTTTCACTTTCTGCATGGTGTGCATTGTGGTCTCTGCTCGTTTTCTCTGATCCAAACTTTATTATTTTCTCTTGAATCGCATTCAAAAAAGGTAAATCCATGTGTAATTATCTGATCTGTGACAATCTCATTTAAACGTCTCTGGTCACTCTTTTAATTTTTGGCGAGTAGCTGTTTGGCGATTTCAACCAGAGTGTGTTTTGATCAGACGTCAACAAATGCGGGACCCATCTTGCACAAACCTTTCTGAGCTTGAAATGAGTATTCAAAATATTGAAAACAGCTGACGAATTATTGCCCGTGATAATAGAAATATCTTCCACTGTGTATCGAGCATCTTCATCAATTGCTTCCTTCACAGAGCCACTTCCCGCACACCAATCGCAGACGACGGTCTTAGAGAACGTGGTTCATCTTCTATGGATTCGCATGGATCATTAAAACTCTGAAACCACCTCAAAATTGTAGGATATGACAGAAAATTACATTTGTAAATTTGATCTAAGTCGGCCTTGATATCAATAAGAGATTAGATAAGAGCACCCGGATTTTACGTCACGCTCTTTGCTCAGTAGCAGGATTGTTCTCCTTCTCCGTCATTTTTAGGTCAGTGTCATTTACCTATGTTACGTCACACGCATATATTTGCAGGTGTCACGCGTGCTATATGTGCAGCTGCAGATCATTTTAAAGTACGTTATTTTGTCTATCGATCGGTGTTGAATTCATTGACAGGTTCAACGAAACAAAAACGTTATAACAAAATATTTAGAACTATTCAAATATCCCTCGTAAGCATTCATGGATTATATTTTAAATAACACATGATACCATAGGTCAAATGTCGGGATTCAATTTTTATTTAGAATTTCATCTAAGTTCAAAATACAAAACTGTGTAGTGGAACCTGTACAAGCAATAGTGTCCAAAAACTCAACTAAACACGAAAAGTGTTCATAAACCTGGAGCGTGCAAAATAGGTCACAGCGATCACGTTTGGTATGGTGCTATAGTGCTACTTAAGATCCTCCTCAGGATCCACGCATGTATATGATTGTACAAACAACAGTATCACAGAAAGTTACATAAATGTACAATTTGTACATAGTCACTGGAGCACGAACAATAGGTCTCAGTGACCTACAATTGGCATGGTATGTATTACTCATCAGGATGTATGGACTTTCTTGACTGTAAAGACAATATTATCTGAGATATTGATTTAAACATAGAAGCTGTAGAGTTGTTAACGTCAACGCTGCTGACGACAAGCTCTTCTCTACTTATTGCAGGCAAGGAAAACACAATGGTGCAAAGATTGAAAAGTCATGTCGTATGTGATAATCGTGGCGCAGTGCGAAAATAATTTGTGACATTTATGGTTTGATCTTCGCTGGACATTTGTAATTAATGACATTTCCAAAGTACAGAAGAGAGAAAATTTAAAAACCAGAACTTGAACTAAATATTAATTATTAATCATGACTTTAGGTCTCGGGGATCTCAGCATCGCCACTGGAAGGAGAGCAGTTATCATGTGTTGAGAGAGAGAGAGAGAGAGAGTATGAACATTATCCCAGGTACGAAGAGGTCCAAATCCTAGTCAGGGCAACCAAATTGAGTTTTCCAGTCTATAGTTCAATAACGTCAGCTTGCCAACGTATAAATAATATAATTTCCGCTTCAAAAATGATATTGTCAATTTCAGATGGTG
This sequence comes from Margaritifera margaritifera, assembly GCA_029931535.1. Classification (NCBI taxonomy): domain Eukaryota; kingdom Metazoa; phylum Mollusca; class Bivalvia; order Unionida; family Margaritiferidae; genus Margaritifera; species Margaritifera margaritifera. The sequence goes on along the minus strand of JAQPZY010001699.1, from coordinate 7,605,920 downwards.
AAGAATTACGCAGGAAATTGTCTTGTTAACTTTACTTAATAACAATGAATTATGTCAGTTGGAAAGTTAGATATTTAGAGTAACCGTATTAATTTCAGATATATTATCGTTATAAACTGTGCAATACCTGGAAAATTGATGAAATGTATGCCAGAGTTGAGAATGTAGCCGTTATTCTCTTGCAGTAGAACGAAACCAAACTGGAAATCTTACGAGCGTACTATAATGAATACACTGACTAGGTTCATAAATAACAGAACAATTTTAAAGGCTGATCAAACATAACTGTAGACAAGAATACTGATTCAGCAGAAATTTTTTAAGTTCACTTATTACATTTGGGCATTACTTGGATATGAAACTCTTAAGCTCCTTGACATAAAAACAAAACAGCTTGCTGTTGTTGTCGAAAATGAATAGCAAAAACAATGCAATGCTTATCACTTATGTGAAACTGTGCATGAAAATTTACAGTAAGATTTCCAGACATATCACGTATATTTATTTTCATGTTAGAAGAGACGTTTTAATATCTTGTAATTATTAAACAAATCCGCATCAAACATATGTTTTGAAATGGTTTAATTAATATTCCCTCAAATTTCTGTCTGATGCAGACAGACATGTATCAGTCAGAAGTTTCAATTAACCATATTTCAAAATAATAAATACTCCCCAGTATTGAGACAGGCGTGCGTATAAAAATCATATTTAACAGTTTAAATAAATATAATGCTTTGATATCCGTTATTAGAACAATCAAAATAGCAACAAAAACATACACCAATGATGACGATGAGGATGATGATGATGAAGACATTGATGTGAATCATCTTTGACTTGAACTTAAATACTTTGTAAGATTTAGATAGTCACATTTAGTTAGTAGCAAAATTACATTTAATTAGTTACAAAGTTACATTCAGTCATATTCAGTTCTTACCTTAGTTGCAAACTAAGGCTTTGGTACAAATCCTCAAGCCATGACTCATAAAAATGAAATAGTTTTCGCCTTCCGGCTTGAAATGTTTGTATTCGATTTTAATGCTAATGACCTATTTTTGTTTTGTTTTTTAAGTCAGGATTAGTAAGTAACAGAAAAAAAACTTTAAACATCTTTCCCTTTTTTCATAATGCAGATACAAAGCCTTTCAAGTAATCTCCTTCAAACGTGTCAATGAATCAAATTTACCTGATAAATCTTGTCCCTTTTTTACCACCTTGATTATACTTGCTATTTTGTATTTCCTTTGATACATAAACTTCCTCATTCATAAATAATTTAACTGTCAATTCTTTCAAATACATTTTGCCCCTAAAATTGTTGAAAGCTTTAAATTTTAGATCGTTCCGTCTTATAGGTCATTCAATTTTGTTTCAATTTAATAGCCTCATAATTTCATTTTCAAAAAAAGGAATTTGAAAAGAATGAAATGACAACTCCTTATTTCTTGACAACTTGCCTTTAAACTTTAAAATAAAAACAAAAAATATTCATTTTGTTTCTTATTCATCCTTTTGAATAAGTGCTAACGCTATATACGCTTTGTTTACGTCTACATTATTTCAATCTTTTGTTGAATGAGGAAATACGATCAAACGAATACTTCAGTTTAAGGTTCTTGTCAACAACTTTACATGACACGTCTTGATGTAAATATAATATATACATCGTCAGTCTTATCAATGAATATAGGGTCTCGTATGCCAACAAAGAAGTAGTAAACGCATATTTTTTGAAAAAAATATGAATCAATTTCAAAATTCAATATCAGATCATATCGAAAATTTGCCTTTTCTGTTAACGACTAATGAGTGTCTTCGTGATTCAAAATTCCTTTTAATGTTTCTAATGTTAAGTTTGTGATCGTTAACACTTTTTGCAAAGGCAATGCTAATTTATATTTTTTAAATTTATTTTGAAACTGAGCTCCAACATCACCTCATTCACATTAAGGTCAACAAGAAGAATGTGTTCCTCAAGTTATGTTATCCTTTTAAGCTTATTAAGTTCAAGTTCAACGCCTTCATTGTTCATCATGAAAGTTTTCAAGCATCTCACTGTATCGTTTTAATTTTTCTGCTTCCTTTCTTTGTTTGAGCATGCACTAATATCTTTCCACGTAACGGGAAACCTCAACATTTCGCAAACATGAATGTATGCGAGAATAAATTTTAACTATGATCGGTTGAAAATAAACCCTAACTTATTTATCATAAATTTGCCGATGTTGTTCTTGATGATTGAATAAAGGCACGAAGACGTTGGAAATGTGACTTAGTGGGATTCAACACATTTCGTGACACGTTTATAAAGTCGTCTATCGATTTATGGATCACAAAGTTACAGGGGATATTCTTCAAACAAAACAATGACATGTGTCAGTAATAACTGTTGTTGTTAATTACAATTGTTACTCATGTAGTCCATGTATTGTATAATATAGAAATTAATTTTAATTTGTTTTAAAACACAAATGCTGGTACACAGCTACATTGTCTTGAATTTAACAGTTTTCTGAGATTCGATATAAATATTTCACTAGTTTCAGATGAAAGCAACAATTTTGGTATCTAGAGACAATCCCTATTAGTTTACAAGTTTGGACAGGATACATGTGTGGTCAAATCAAGTCGTGGTGAAGAATAACATTCAGAAAAATAAAAGTGTTACTTTATTGATTTCAAACATTAGAATAGATATACTCCAATGCTTCAGAAAAGATGCAGATTTTCAGATTACATTTAATGATGACAATATCGAGATAAGTAGCATTAACCCAGACAATACGATGGTTACAACAGCGCAATACGAAGAAGGCGTAAATTACGTATTTTTGCTGTGGATGAATATATAAATTTGTTTACATTTTGTTATAAATAACTGACAAATAACAGTGTTTAAGACATGTTTACTATCATTCTGAAAGTCCAGTTCCTTGCACAAAATATCAATCAATCGTGGGAATAAGTTAACAAATAAAGTACGCGTTGGTTGCTTTTTTGATTCCTTTAAACGACTGAGAAAACAGTATTTAAGGCATCTTTACTACGATCCTGAAGGTGCATTGCTTGCACAAAGATCAATCAATTGTGGGAACAAATAACTGGGGACAATAGTAAAATAAAATACGCTGAAATGTAAGGAAAGAATTGCTAATGGAACAATCTACTGACACATTACAAAAGTAAGCGAGAAAAAAAGATTTCCCTACAAAAGAGTTTATGTCAGTGACTTTGACCAGTGCCAGGCAGACATTGTTGACATGCAAATGTACGGGAAAGACAACAATGCATACAAATATATTTTGGCAGAGATATATATTTTTCGAAATACTCTTGGGACGAAAAATAAAAGGGAGATGACAAACACGATGCTTTCAGAGATATCTTTAGAGAGAGAAAATCTGAAATGATACAGTTTGATGACTGAAAAGAGTTTTACAACGGGAAAGTTAAGACTTTGCTTAAAAAGGAACACATCGAATATTCTTTAAGTTACTCAGACAAAAAAGCGTATGTAGTGGAAATGTTTAACAAAACTTTAAAGACTAGAAAGTGTAAACATTTCACTCGAAACGATACCAGAAAATGAGTTGATGTTTTACCAAAGCTAGCGGGGGATACAATAACACTCATCACAGATCAATAGAAACAACTACAGTTGATGCAATCAAGGAAAAACAAACGGATCAAAACTATGCATCAATCGTTTCGTTTACTTTGCAACTGATACATTGGAAACACCTGCATTTAAAATCGTCTAAACAGTCAGAATTTCAAAATACTAAGCAAAATTTGAAAAGTAATATCTTCCTCAATTTATTGAGGAAATATTTAAAATTAGGCTTGTACTTTTAGGCGATACAGTTGTTTACAAACTGGAAACCTTGAAGGAAGAGGATACAGAAGGCATGTTTTACGAACAACACTACTACGACTAACAAGATAGCATATACAAAGTTGAAAATATCTTGAAAATATGCCATTTAATAAATGATGTGTCATAGACAGACCTAGCCAACAGGGATGATGTAAAAACGGTTCATTTCTCCATCGAAGACGACATGCCCATTACATGAATAACAGTAACAAGGAGCATGAAACCTTTGAGATTTTGAAAGATAATGAGTTTCTAGAATGGAACAAATTAAAAAAAGTACAAAGTCAATGAATACAAATATGTCTTGTATGTAATATGCCAAAGGGAAAAAGAAAGTATATCCAAAACACCTCAGGTAAGTAGCACATTGGTACACATGAAAAACGGGGTAAGACGACTTCAATGTAAACAATGTCCTAGCAAGGTAATAAATGATATCACAGAAGAAACGAAAAGAGAGATTGAAGAATATGAATCTGATTCCAACTACTTATAAAAAGCTGAAAAACAAATGTTGTTGCTGTTGTTCGTCCTTTGAGTTCGAAGATAACCATGACATCACTAACTGGTTTGGTTTCTGTGAATACGTGAGTGACTGATCAGGACAATTTGTGCTCTGAACTGTCTGTGCCACACTGGACAGGAGATGCCGCATGGGTTTGCTTGATCAATAGAGGACGTGCTACAGTTCTGAGATTTACGCTGCTCGCGCTTCGGCACTGCCTCTGCAATTCTCCTCTGTTCAAAGTATGTAGCTCCAGTATGGATGAGACTCCGCCAGGTGGAGCGATCCTGTGTGAGATCTTCCCAAGACTCAGGGTCAATGTTGAAATGTTTCAGGGAGGACTTGAGAGAATCTTTGAAACGTTTCTTCTGACCATCCTGAGATCGCTTTCCATCCTTCAGCTCACCGTAGGAAATCGTCTTAGGTAGACTCTCTTCTGACATCATGGGACGTGGCCTGCCATCTCATCTGTGATTTCATTAGAGCAGTGAGGATGCTTGGAATGCCTGTCAGTGTGAGAGCCTCAGTGTCTGGGTCCCTGTCCTGCAATCTTATCCTCATCAGTTTCCTCAGGCAGCCCATGTGAAAACGGTTCATCTTCTTTGCGTGGCGTCTGTACAGTGTCTATGTTTCGCATGCATACAGCAGATCTTCAGTTTTGTTTGTAGACTGATGCCTCTGCGCTCCCACACATTTGCACGTAGTCTGCCAAAGGCCACGCTTGCTTTAGCAGTTCTAGCGTTGGCTTCGTCATCGATGTGGACTGCACGTGACAGTGTGCTGCCGAGATAGGTGAATTTGTCCACTGCAATGAGGGTTTGGCCATTTACTGTGATGGTAGGCTCTAAGGTAATTCCTGGTGCAGGTTCGTACATCACCTCTGTCTTCTTGATACTGATTATGAGACAATACATAGTCAAACATGCATTATTTTCTTTATAAAATTTGCACCATGCTCAATCTGACAAGTTTTAAACGTTCAAAATATAATTCATAGTGAAGGAGATTCTACACCATATGAATGAAGTAAACCCAGTACACTTTTTAAAGGTATAAGATGTACAGAGTTTGAAGATGCAATATTGTTCAGAACTTTCATTTAATATCTTGAAGTATTTGAAAAAACCTACACAAATAAATGGTACAAACATTATTTGACGTACACTTAATTTTAAAATGTTCCAGATGTAACAGAAATAAACTGAGAGAGGAAATGGAAAAACGAAATACAAAATACCTGTGATATAAGTAGTGTGGAAATTCAACGAGATCAAAATGGTATTAGAGTATAGGAATTGAAAAGATGAGAGAGAGAGAGAGAGAGAGAGATCAACAAAGAATTACATGTAAACAGCAAAAAGAGACTCGATGCATTTGCACAAGAAAAGCAAATTTCACATGACTTACTTCTAGACACAGACCCTATACTGTTTTTGTAGACCACAGTGAAACATCGGAGGACTCCAGTCCAAACCTGTTAGACTTCAGTCAAAAAGTAATAGGCTCTACATCTAATGTTCTTCTAATGTTATAGTGTGTCCGGCAATGGACTTCCGATATTATAAAAAAAGACTAATAGAAAGTCCATATTTGCTATGAGATTAAATATAGTACAATAAATTGGTTTACTAGCCTCAACCAAGTTAACATAGCAAATTTACTATACTGACAATAATTTGTTTACATAAAAGCCATTCAACAGTTTTAATAACTACAGCTTAAAATTTGACAATGATACCTCTATGAACAGATACAGAGCACAGTGTGACATGATATTTTGGCAGAATCAACTAAACTGGACATTGTGAATGGCAACATCTGCTTCCTGTATTTCCTGCTGGCATTTGACACACAAAAATGTATCCAAATTAGTCAAATCAGTATACAAATTTCGAATGTATCCAAATTAGTCAAATCAGTATACAAATTTCGCATGTATCCAAATTAGTCAAATCAGTATACAAATTTCGCATGTATCCAAATTAGTCAAATCAGTATACAAATTTCGAATGTATCCAAATTAGTCAAATCAGTATACAAATTTCGCATGTATCCAAATTAGTCAAATCAGTATACAAATTTCGCATGTATCCAAATTAGTCAAATCAGTATACAAATTTCGCATGTATCCAAATTAGTCAAATCAGTATACAAATTTCGCATGTATCCAAATTAGTCAAATCAGTATACAAATTTCGCATGTATTCCATATTAGTCAAATCAGTATACAAATTTCGCATGTATCCAAATTAGTCAAATCAGTATACAAATTTCGCATGTATCCAAATTAGTCAAATCAGTATACAAATTTCGCATGTATCCAAATTAGTCAAATCAGTATACAAATTTCGCATGTATTCCATATTAGTCAAATCAGTATACAAATTTCGCATGTATCCAAATTAGTCAAATCAGTATACAAATTTCACATGTATCCAAATTAGTCAAATCAGTATACAAATTTCGCATGTATCCAAATTAGTCAAATCAGTATACAAATTTCGCATGTATCCAAATTAGTCAAATCAGTATACAAATTTCACATGTATCCAAATTAGTCAAATCAGTATACAAATTTCGCATGTATCCAAATTAGTCAAATCAGTATACAAATTTCGCATGTATCCAAATTAGTCAAATCAGTATACAAATTTCGCATGTATCCAAATTAGTCAAATCAGTATACAAATTTCGCATGTATTCCATATTAGTCAAATCAGTATACAAATTTCGCATGTATCCAAATTAGTCAAATCAGTATACAAATTTCACATGTATCCAAATTAGTCAAATCAGTATACAAATTTCGCATGTATCCAAATTAGTCAAATCAGTATACAAATTTCGCATGTATTCCATATTAGTCAAATCAGTATACAAATTTCGCATGTATCCAAATTAGTCAAATCAGTATACAAATTTCACATGTATCCAAATTAGTCAAATCAGTATACAAATTTCGCATGTATCCAAATTAGTCAAATCAGTATACAAATTTCGCATGTATCCAAATTAGTCAAATCAGTATACAAATTTCGCATGTATCCAAATTAGTCAAATCAGTATACAAATTTCGCATGTATCCAAATTAGTCAAATCAGTATACAAATTTCGCATGTATCCAAATTAGTCAAATCAGTATACAAATTTCGCATGTATCCAAATTAGTCAAATCAGTATACAAATTTCGCATGTATCCAAATTAGTCAAATCAGTATACAAATTTCGCATGTATTCCAAATTAGTCAAATCAGTATACAAATTTCGCATGTATCCAAATTAGTCAAATCAGTATACAAATTTCGCATGTATCCAAATTAGTCAAATCAGTATACAAATTTCGCATGTATTCCATATTAGTCAAATCAGTATACAAATTTCGCATGTATCCAATTAGTCAAATCAGTATACAAATTTCACATGTATCCAAATTAGTCAAATCAGTATACAAATTTCGCATGTATCCAAATTAGTCAAATCAGTATACAAATTTCGCATGTATCCAAATTAGTCAAATCAGTATACAAATTTCGCATGTATCCAAATTAGTCAAATCAGTATACAAATTTCGCATGTATCCAAATTAGTCAAATCAGTATACAAATTTCGCATGTATCCAAATTAGTCAAATCAGTATACAAATTTCGCATGTATCCAAATTAGTCAAATCAGTATACAAATTTCGCATGTATTCCATATTAGTCAAATCAGTATACAAATTTCGCATGTATCCAAATTAGTCAAATCAGTATACAAATTTCACATGTATCCAAATTAGTCAAATCAGTATACAAATTTCGCATGTATCCAAATTAGTCAAATCAGTATACAAATTTCGCATGTATCCAAATTAGTCAAATCAGTATACAAATTTCGCATGTATCCAAATTAGTCAAATCAGTATACAAATTTCGCATGTATTCCATATTAGTCAAATCAGTATACCAATTTCGCATGTATCCAAATTAGTCAAATCAGTATACAAATTTCGAATGTATCCAAATTAGTCAAATCAGTATACAAATTTCGCATGTATCCAAATTAGTCAAATCAGTATACAAATTTCGCATGTATCCAAATTAGTCAAATCAGTATACAAATTTCACATGTATCCAAATTAGTCAAATCAGTATACAAATTTCGCATGTATCCAAATTAGTCAAATCAGTATACAAATTTCGCATGTATCCAAATTAGTCAAATCAGTATACAAATTTCGCATGTATCCAAATTAGTCAAATCAGTATACAAATTTCGCATGTATTCCATATTAGTCAAATCAGTATACAAATTTCGCATGTATCCAAATTAGTCAAATCAGTATACAAATTTCACATGTATCCAAATTAGTCAAATCAGTATACAAATTTCGCATGTATCCAAATTAGTCAAATCAGTATACAAATTTCGCATGTATCCAAATTAGTCAAATCAGTATACAAATTTCGCATGTATCCAAATTAGTCAAATCAGTATACAAATTTCGCATGTATCCAAATTAGTCAAATCAGTATACAAATTTCGCATGTATCCAAATTAGTCAAATCAGTATACAAATTTCGCATGTATTCCATATTAGTCAAATCAGTATACAAATTTCGCATGTATCCAAATTAGTCAAATCAGTATACAAATTTGACATGTATCCAAATTAGTCAAATCAGTATACAAATTTCGCATGTATCCAAATTAGTCAAATCAGTATACAAATTTCGCATGTATCCAAATTAGTCAAATCAGTATACAAATTTCGCATGTATCCAAATTAGTCAAATCAGTATACAAATTTCGCATGTATCCAAATTAGTCAAATCAGTATACAAATTTCGCATGTATCCAAATTAGTCAAATCAGTATACAAATTTCGCATGTATTCCATATTCGAAACTGTCGTCTGAATATAAACTACCTTTACCTGATGATGATGCATTCAAATGAAATAACAACAACATATATATGAAATAACAACAACATATATATGAAATAACAACAACATATATATGAAATAACAACAACATATATATGAAATAACAACAACATATATATGAAATAATTTAATTTGATCTGTAACAATTTTAAAGTTCCGTTACAGCAGGCTGGAAATACATCAAAGGCCACACCACCACCACACAATAACATGATTGATAATGGGCCAGAAGAACATTCACCAGCACACCAAGGTTTTGGGGAGCCAACACCTGCTGTTGTGTTAGCTGGTTACAAACGTAAATATAACTATAGAACAAGTACTGTTGAATAATGGAGAATATTGTCAGCTTATAAAATGAATTATATGGCAAATAAAGATGAATCTACTAGCTGAACTTATTTGTTTCTGCAAGATAGTAATGGCCTGACAAGTTGCAAGGTTAAATAAAAGTATAAGGTCTTATGAAATGTGTATATTAGATACACAAATAGAAGACAGAACATCGATTACACAGTCTTTTCTACAGAATCAATCACTATTAAAAAGTGAATAAAACTATTAACTTTCAAACAGAAAGATTGCAACTCAGATCAAGACATTATGACCGAATTTTAAAACTAAACAATATATCCAAAAGTGAAACTTATCTAGGCTGTTGTGAAAATGAAAAGTATCATAATATACAACAATAATTTCCAGAAATCTAGTGACTCGTAAACTTTGGATTAAACCCTACTACGAATACCGACGTTGTGAAGGAAGGTAATGCAAATGCTGATAAAAGATAAAGAAGAAAAGCTTAATACAAATTATAGAGAGGAGAAGGATTATGATGGTAACGTTTCTCCGACACGATTCGCTATTTGGATGTTCAAATGATACATGACAATTTAAATTAAAACAACAGAAAACATATTTATCATGGAATAAACAAACAATCGTTTATATTGATACTAATGGTGGCAGTAGCTGCCAGAGTTTTACTTTTCAAAATAGTTTACGAACTTGTAATTCTGTTAAAAGTGCTAAATAAAACACACTAAAGGCAGCACCTGCAACATAACTTATTTATCCAGCGATAAAGGCTGTACTTAAGCATATTTTTATTTTCGGTATTCAAAAGGTGAAGATTGCAAAGCATACTTTTAAAGTTGATACAAACACAAGAGTCGTGTCAGGGACAACGTATGCCAAAGGCACAGCTAGTTAGAAAAAGAATTAGAGTTTTTAAAAGAAACAAATAGCAATAACTCCATTTCCACACAAAGTGAACAGTATAGACAGGAAATGATAATAATTATTGCAAAGGGAACATACAAAAAGATAACCTTTGAAAAAATATAACTGAAAAATAGTTGGAAAAAGATTAATAAAAATAAATAAGAAGAAATATAAAATCTTTGTTAATACTAGAGCTGCTAAAATTTAAAAATCATTCGTAGACGGTGTAATCTACACTGTGACATCACTGATGAGCAGATATCTTCCAATCGACATCTAAGACAGTGTGCAAAATGAACTGAAAGATGATTATATGGAATCATAATACTTCAGTGAATTTTGGTATTACCTATATCTGCACTGAGTGCTAGTGTACCAGCGTTCAACACATCGATTTAAAAAAGACAATAGAAAGTTAGTGCTTAATAAATAAATTTGCACATTTTGCTTGTTGTGTATGTATTTGTACCTTTAACCACAATTGTTACAATAGTTGTTATTATAAGAGTAGCTGCTTACCACGCAATAAAGCCTCATAAATAAAATATACTTTGTAGTACTGTTAAAAATCTACTCAGTGATTAAGAAAGTCATCTTAATTGATTCAATCTTTATCATATGATTTGCTATTTCAGTGTCAGAAGGCATTTTATTACATTTTGATACCTTTTCACTAGCTATCATATATTCTACACGGTTTATAATCACTTCGTTTTTTTGAAAGTTCAGTTATGTCGTTCGCTTCTCCATACCTTGGATACACCATTTTATCCATCTCTTTTATTTTCCTAATTAAATTTAAAAAATTTTCTCACCACTCAAAGTAACGTTGAAAGAAAGCTTAGAAGTAACCTAATTTCCAATTCAGATTTATATTGATCTAAGCTTCCAAACATCCTTGCAAATAAATGGAAGGTGAACAAGACAAAGCACAAGATAAACCTCAAGTTAGCAAAGAACCTGAAAAGGTTGCATAACAAAAGGCAAAAGACCCATCTAGAGTTGAATTTGGCAGCAGATTTGGAAAATGTTCACCGGAATTAAAAAAGACAAAGGTAAACGTTTAAAGGAAGAACAAGAAGACCATAAAGCATCACAAGACTCTGCAATCCCTCTGCGTGAAAGAAATCATACTAGTGCAAACAGTACAAACTATTATTTGAAAGTGGTGGTGTAGCTGTTTTAGGTACTTTATTTATTTGGTCTGGGAGACTAAGATAATGAACACCACTAAGGAAAAACAGCAAAGCTTGTGCAAAGCTGGACTGACGTTTAACATGACAAGAGTTTTTCTACATACAGCTCAAACCCAAAAATATGCTTTAACTTTGTTAGGCTAATAGAGAGCATACATTTTACTAACAGACAAATGTAGACTGATGCAAAAAAAAAAACAATTATAAACTCTGCTTGACATGTAGCACTTAACTCTGGTCTCTCCGTTTCATAGATCATGCTTTTGAAGATGCTTAAGATGTCAATAGGTCAACCATCAAACATTAATGTTGAAGAAATACACAAATTAATTATTCCATTTTCACCGAGTCTGTTCACAATTGATTATCTGATAGCACATGGAGTTTTATCGGACAAAATTGGTAACACTGTACAAACAAAAGGAAATCAAATTTATTTTGTCAAATGCTTTACCTTTGTTGGCTAATAGCGTATGCAAAGAATAGCTCTTACCGTTAGATGAATAGCATAGCTTTTACATGCAATCAAATTGTAGACTGAAGTAAAACACATTATCAACACCGTTTATTATGTAACATTAAACTCGGCTCTTACTGTTTCCTACAGCATGCATTTGAAAAAACTATTGAGGATTACAATCGTGCTTCGTCAAGTATGGTTATTGAAGAAATTGTAAAGCTAATCATCCCATTTTCTCTTAGTCGGTTCACAGTTGACTAATAATAGCACATGGACTTTTATTCCTACAAAAATTAATACTCAGTAAATAGCATAGTCATAGTATCTCAGACATGAGTACTTCAGGACCAAAGGACATTTACATGTCTGTATTAAAAAGCAGAATAAAGAAAAAAAAAACAAACATCGTCGACGAAAGCGGGTCATTCAGGGGGAAATAACGTGTTGGAAACAACGTGTACGAAGGTGTGTCAAAAGCACATGGACGGCGAGGCCTCACCGAATGTGGACAGGAGGCTGGTCCAGTATAAACATAAATACAGTACAACCTACAGCATCTACAGAGTAAATTAAACCGCTTACCACTAAAAATGTCCAAGCTGTTTCTTACATGTGTACAAATGAGTACAAAGACACCAAGTGCTTCACTGTTATATTCTACACTTCCATCGGAGGAGCCTATGTGAAGTGTGCACAGCACAGGTGCTGAGCACGGTATAACTGACAGTGATATTAATTTATGGTTACACAACAAATAACGATGTTAAAACTAATGTGGTAAAACATATCGATCCTTATAGAGGTGCGAGAAGGAAATACAAAGTAGCATACAGGATTAGAATTGGGTAGAATTTAGCATGGAAACAGTGTTAGTTTGTATGGGAATAATATTAGCTGGATTATGTGTTGCAGGAGTAGTTACCTCTGTTGCGTTTCCTTTGACTTTTAGCGGGTTTATTATAACATTCATGGGATTTGTTGCAAAGCTTTCAAGGAAAGGTTGATATACAACAAAGGTTTAAAACAGGATCAAATAGTAACGTATGCCAATGGTAAGTTGAGCATCGTTGACAACATAAAAAGCAAAGCACTAAAATACAGTGAAATAAACCATCAGGAGTTTTTTTTTTAATCAACAACGAGTACAACGTGAACAAAAAGATCAGAAATGCAGCCACAAAGAAAATAAACAAAACAAAAAGTCAAGACGTTAGAACCTCGCTGCAGGTGGACATGGAGGAATGGAAAGAAAAACAATTAGGAAAAAGTAAAGAAATTACAGGAGAACGAGATTTTTGTAAACTTAACTGCAAATAGAAAATCTATCATCAATGATCCGAATAAACATGCTCCAGGCACAATTACAAGAAAGGATACAAATTAAAATAAATTAAAAAAAATGCAAAAGCAGTGTTTACTTGTGTATTGTTAGATAAATAATAAAATGATGACAGAGATATTTCTGAGAGATCCTAGTTACGTTTGTTCACCTTTAAATAAAAAAGAGAGAATCAGAATCGTGATTGTATCAATAGGCGTTACAACAAACAGTGACTTAAACTTCAACAATAACCTCATCAGAGATTTATGTTATCCTGGTAAAAATTAACTGATTCAGCTACTAATCGGTGTATACAAAACGTGCTGATACTCAATTATATAAGGCTTTGAAGGATAATAGTTTGAAAGACATCAAAATATGGAGGCAAAAATTTGACAATAAACTAATAGCAATTGGACAGAGTGGTACTGAAAGAGCTTTGAGCTACAAAAACAGATGAAAACAGAAACAAATATGTATCTGCACATACATTTTTCACACGGACAATCATAACCTTATCTAGTGCCATAGAAAAGAGTAGATGTCCAAAGAAAGTCAGGATTTTTGGTTTACAATAGTTTAATTACATATTGCTTTAAACCTCTTAATACCTGTAAATAAACACTTCTCTATGAACAAATTATTGCGTTGTTTTTTTTTTGTTGACCTCGGGATGCAACGTCTTCCAAAAATTAAGTAAATATAACATCAGCATATGGTTTTGGTCTTATCAGCCAAATCTGTAATAAATAACCTACATGTGTTTGGAGATTTTAGAGCAATATGTAAATCTAATTTTTAAAAAAATCAGCATTATATATATATATTTTCGACTTATATGTTAGAAGTGGTAATATTCAATTACATATTGAGGTTTATATTCGATGAGAGGTAAAGAAACAAAGTACGATGCACAAAACGAATCTACAAAAGGAACCAGATTTGTGTCTAATTAAAAGAATTAAAAACGTACAATCTTGGAGAAAACAATATGTAAATTGTCGGGGCCATATTGAAAAATCCTGGAGATGTTCTATAATTTTTACATTTAACACCCGCAGCAGTATCAAAATGTGTTACTCTTTAATATAATGACTTTTCGCAAATTAAATAACCAACTGTGGAGCGGAAGAAAGCTGTTATTGTGCTGTGCTCTACACGTGGACCTTTGGTGCACTTTTTAACACGATAATTGGCAGCAGCAGGAGAAATTATTGGAAGAGCAATAGCTAACAGTGGAGCGTTAACTAGGGGCAACTGTTTGTTCAAGGTTTATTGATCTTAATGGAGTTGTTGAGGACAGCAGTACACATGATAAAACCATAAAAGTATTCCAAAGAAAATGTGCAAAGTTCAATGAAAAGAGAACCAAGACACGGGGTTACTTGAATGAAAGATTGAGAGAAAACGTTTGGGTGACTCAGACTTTAAACAACCGCACCGATGCATCTATGGACCCAGAAAATAAGGTAACTTGAAAAACGAAGACTACCTAACCTTAATGATTTCTACCAATCTGTTGATGATCAGGTACAATATGAGTACATATTCATTGCAGTTGCGATGGGTGTTAGTATGTATGCAACTTCCAAGTTTTTGTAAGTAATAAATAGTAAAGACGGCAACGTACGGTAAAAACATAACTGCTCACAAGAAGATAAAGACACTGCAAGAAGTTAAATACCTTTATCCAGCACATTATTGTATCACATGTACACATAGTAACATTACACCTGAACAAACTTTACAGATAGCAATTCCATGTCTAAGCCCAAATATATTGATTGCATCATGTAGTTGCTTTGTATCCTTTGATATAGAGGTAAAAGGAGATGCTAAAAATTCAGTGGTTAAATTTGGGTTGAATGCTTGTGAAAGACATAACCATTTTGTGTGGAAGTTCAATTACTACAACATTTTCATGATATACAAAGGTATGTGGTTACCTGATTTGCTTAGAACAAATGGGATTGAACAAGGCAATGTGAATGATAAAGTAAAAAAGTTGAAATAAGGGTCAAGTAATGCACAAAATACTGGCACTGAAGCCATGCAGTTCGAAATCTCTGGTAAAAAGTTTAGAATACCACGGGACTTTCAGATACCAACATATCATTGTCCACAGTATCCTTCCACTCTTCCACGGGATTTCAAATGTAATATAACATCTGCAAATACCTCCAAAGGGATACAAGGTGGTAACCAAAACTATGAACTGGTCAACATTTGTCTCTAGTACGGTGCGATTACTTCTGGGTCAACTTCACAATCAGTTCATGACAAGTAGAGACTGGAATTGCTTTATTTTATGACTACATGAGTACGGATAGTATTGCCGAGATAGGAGCTAATCCAACATTAACGAATCTCACACTTCATTCTCCAAGAATGACTTTAAATGATGTTTTGAAACTGTGCAAAGAGAGTGAAGAAAATAATTCGGAAAAGATTTGCAACTCAGCAATAGAATAAATCTCAGTAAAAATAAAAGGTCGTCCAAACATGGTTTATTCCCAGGGTTTCTAATTGTGGCACCAGTTTGCTGGAGCCACACACTCTCGTAATTAACACTGTGATATCAATAATTACCAAATGTCTTCCAATGGATAATTTGGAAACTTTACAAAATAAGCTGAAAGATGACTACATGATATAAACGGAATTATATATTTCAATAGATGTTTATCATTTAAGTTAGGTTTGCCTTTATCTGCAGTGAGTGCTAATTTAAAAACTTTCAAACATGTAGATTTTATATATTTTATAGACCAACTGAAAATAAGTAGTTCCAAAACAATGAAAAGATGCTTGATAAATAAACATCTCTGAAGGAGAATGTGTACCGGTTGATTTGTTGCTTATGAATTTGTACCTGTAACCACATTTGTTACAACAGTTATCCTTACAGAGGTCTCTTTCAAATGGGCAATGACGTCTTACATGAAAAATAGATTTGACAACACTCTTCAGAATTTCAGCAACGATGCAGTTACCCATTTTAGACCTCTTTTACTGGCTATCACGTATCTAGTATTTGTCCAGTGGAAACATTTTCTTTGTTGATCTGGATCGGATAGATACAAAGAGACTTATGAAATAACGCTATCTATGTCTAAAGTCTGAAATATCTTTACTGATACATTCAGGTTTAGTGAAACTTTGCCATCTACAATAGAAGTTATTTGCTGCATTTTTAATGTCGTGTCTGATTGTTTTGCCTCAATGCTAAAATTCTACTTTTTGTCATGTTAATTAATTTGAATTTTTCATCATCATTGTTCCTTTGTTTCATGTACTTTTTCTATATGTTGTAGTGCTCTCTGTTTTCATGATACCATCTTTTGGTACTCCTTTATGTAGTCTCTCTTTTCATAAGTGATTCTTCTACAGTAATCTTTTTGACAAGCAGTATAATAACGCGTAATTCTGCAAATGTCCGTTAAGTCTTTCTCTTCCTCACACATTGGACATGTGTTGCAATCAATCTCTTTTATTTACCAAATTACAGTTCAAACTATGTTTCAATTCTAGTAAGTAACATTGTAAGTCATCTTGCAATTAAACTTTGTTCCAATTTAGATTAATAGTTTGTTAACTTTCAACATATCCTTGCTAGTTAAGTGAAAGATAGCGCAGACACAAAGCAAGATGAAAACAAAGTTAGTAAGGAACCTGAAAAGGTAACTAGCCAAATTTTCGACGTAGCGTTGAACTTGAAAGACAACATGGAAAACGTTCACATAAATGTTTAAAAGCCAAATCCGAACGTTTAAGAAAAGACCAAGAGTACAAAATCACAAGATGCTGAAAACACACTACGTGAACGAAATGAAACAAGGTAACACAGCTCGATTTATTATTAAAACATTATTAACACTGTTTGCCATGCAGAAATTAAAATATACTCTTGCAGTTTCACAAAGCATGCATTTCAAAAAGCTATTGAGATTTACAACTTATCCGCCATTAACAACGGATATTGAAAAAATTGTAAAGCTAGTCTACACTATTTATTGAATAACAATTTGTCAGTTCACATGTACCTGACAAATTGTTATTCAATAAATAGAGTAGACTGCATTCTTAGCTAAATGAGTGAAAAAGCATGAAGTGCAACACAACAACGTTTGCAAAGAGTTAAAAAAAATTACAAATTATATGACCAAGAACACTGCTAAATCAAGAGAAAGAAATACAAAATATCATTGAAAGTTTTTAATTGGTTAGAGGCAGGTATGAAACAATTTCAGCCGGTGTAAATGTTTCTGAATCTGGATTGTTCTTATTGATAATAGATACTGGTACAGTTGTTCTACTTACCATCACTGGATTTAGCCCATCAGTAATAGGAGTTGTTTTAAAAGCCATTAAAGAAACTATGATTTACAACAAAGTTTTAAAACATCTGCCATTTCCAATTCAAATTGTTGAGATGATAAGCAAATCCAAGTCAAATTGTTGAGATGATAAGCAAATCCAAGTCAAATTGTTGAGATGATAAGCAAATCCAAGTCAAATTGTTGAGATGATAAGCAAATCCAAGTCAAATTGTTGAGATGATAAGCAAAGCGATCAGTAAAATTTAAATCAGCCATAAAGAGTTTATTTTGGTCGTCAACGAGTACAATAGATACAAAGAGTTTATTTTGGTCATCAACGAGTACAATAGATACAAAGAGATAACAAACGCAATCAGGAAAAAATGAAAACAGATAGAAAAGACGTAGAAGAAGAGAACCCAAATTGAAAGAAAAAAGGATATTGGAGAAACTTAGAGGAAAGCACGATAAAAATCGAAAATACAAGAAACTTTAACTCTCGTCTCTGCTAAAGTTTCCTATAAAAATGAACGGCGCAACCTTTGCAACTCAAGATAGCTATATTGCAATAAACAAATTCCCTGAGAAAGAAATCTGTTTTAAAAATAAACAAATGATCAACATATATAAGATGACAAATAAAAGCATTTTATACGATTTCTATAGAACTAGAAAAACAGAACCTGCCCCAAAACACTAGATGTTACCACGAAATCAAACGTTTAATTGGACAGGATGCTTTTCAGTCACCTCGATCATTAAAACAGTAGATGATTATAAATTTAAAATTGTCTAATAAATGTAACCTATTTTGATCTTTACTTCAGTTCCCTTCCTGTGAAAAATTGCGACTACAATAAACAATACTGAGATTGTTTCTATCGGTTCGTCACAAGCGAGGCATCCCAAGGGAAAACGTAACTGTAGACTTAGGTACAACACAATAACGTTCGGTCGTACGTTACATAAGAACGTTAAATGAATTAAGCTAATATTTACGTACTTACTGATTAAACTAGTATCACTTTCGAAGTTTTTCTTTTCCAATGTTTTACTTTCTATTTTGAATTGTACTTAAAACCTGTAGAGAGGAAAGGTACGATATGCGACGGGGATTTATAAAGATCAGAAATAGAAACATTACTTGTATTGATGCGGTGCATTTAAATCATTTTATTTTATCGGAAAACGTACTGACACTAATTGATTGAAGAAAATACCTGTATCACAAAATTTGTTTTATGCTTTAGAACAAAACTAAGTATGTATGAATTTCTGCAACAAAATTTTCAAACATTTCTGATCAACATGATATATATTTTTAACAAAAAGTACAATTTTATTACGACATCTGTCGTCGAGAACTTTAATCGAATTATTAAATGCAAATGACAAGCGTAGGTTTTGTTTTATATCTAACATATTTTAGACCAGTAATTAAATATCAATGAAAGTATTTTACAATGAATGAGATTCTGCTATTGCAGTTGCAAAGTAAACTCATTCTGTCAGACGTTTGTGCCAAATAGAAACGTCACGTCGCAAAGTTCAATACTTGTATAGATAGATGAAGCAGAAGCAATTGGTACATGCCTTTCTTCGGATGAATGGTTAGACATAATAGTTCGTGGTTTCTTTTATTAAACTTTCGGAATGTTTATAATATACACCTACTCAAACGATTCCAGAGGCCCTTTTCTTTAATGTATATATTCTCTTTCATGCGATCTAATTAATTTTGGTGTTATATTAAGATAAATTAGATGAGACAGCAAAAATAAATAATCATGATTAAGGTCAATTTATACCTTCAAGAAAATGTAAAGTTTAGATTTCACGAAAAACATCATTTCTTTATAGCTTTGTGTTGCATACTCATCAAACAAATGTATGTCTTATTCTAAAGCAAATTTATTTGTCATTACTGTAACAGAATTTTGTGTACTTTATGTCAATGTATATATGTGAACGAAAACGTACTCGGGTTTCGTTGCCGCGTATGTTTACCCGTAAGTGGTTTACTTTTCAGCTTTAGCTATTTCAAAATACTGAATTCGATTCATCCCCATACTTCACGAGCAAATTGCCTGCGGTTAAAAACACAATTACCTCGAGTTCTCTAGCTGCGCATATTCACTAAAGCTAAGGTACTTATAGAGTGAATTCTCTATTTATATTAACAATAATACGAGTCTTGTCAGGAAGATAACCACTTTACGGGAGCATCTTCAGCTGTAGAGCTGTTTTTCGTTCGATGATGGGGAGTCGTAGAACTCTGCGGGGTTCTGTGTAACCTGTATGCTGCTGTCTATTGACGTTGGCTCGGATGAGAGTACTGGTGTTCTCGCAGTGAGGGACCAAAGCTTTGCGACCAGCTTGTCTGTGTTGAATGGGGAGGCTCTCGAGGGATCCTTCAACAGACTGGGAGGGGCGGCCATTTACTAGAGCTGTGGAACTGGAAATACATCGCGGTCGTCAACTGGACGCCAATATATATATATATATATATATATATATATATATATATATATATATATATATATATATATGTGTGTGTGTGTGTGTGTGTGTGTGAGTGTGTGTGTGCTCCATTTTTGAATTGATTTTTCACTATTGCTATCTGAGCATAAATGAATAATTCAATATCGCTAAATGAGTGACAAATTCATAATACATGCATCCTACTTGTGGATAAATGATACATTATTCATATTTGTGTATAAAAATCATATACTTTGGTCACTCTTGGTGTTGAATAGTACATTGTTTGTATTTGAGTGTAAATCCTATACTTTCATAACTCTTGGTGATAGAAATGGACAGTATCCATTTTTGTGTACAAATTCTATACATTGATCGTCCATGGTAATATATCCATATATTAATCTTTGTTTATAAGTTCCATACGTTTATTCTTGTTTGATTTTCTCGTTGAAGTTACATGTTCTGATTAGTTCCATGTTAGAAACTATATCATTTCATTTGCCGGTGCGTATCATTCTGTTAAATCCCTTGCTGGACTTTATGCGCACGTGTATGGTGACAGATTCATTCATCGTTCAATTACATTATAAATAAATATCTCATTAACGAAATTGCTTTCGGTGTCTTCGCTAAATCCAATCCAAACCCGGCTTCATCCTCTTACAATTACACGAAGAGAGGGGCCTTCAAGTGATGACACATGAGATATAGGAAAATGCAGACTTATATTTGTAACCATGTATACACAAAATGATTTGAAATTATTTGCACAACATGAAAAGCAATACTAGTTTTTACATGCGACGAATGCAAAGTGGATACTTTAGAAAACTAGTGAAAGTGATAGGGTGTATATAGATTTATTTGGTGAGTTTTGTATGCATCAAAGTGCTATTGATGTGTTTTTTCAACACTGGGTTTTGAAAAAAATATTATCGCAAAAATTATTTGTAAAAGATGGTCTGATGCAAGTTCATTTTTTATTGTTACTAAGTGTACTTTTGCCATTTTGCTTTGGTAATGAAAAAGTTTTTTCTTGAATAAACACCGTTGTAAAATATGGGTCCGAGATAGTTTTTGCAGCATTAAAAACAGTCACTATTTGCAACATTTAAAGTGGGGTTGCTTAGCTATAAAAATGCGCCAACTTTTGGTTACTTGGATGGATTTCTCTTATTCTTGAAATAAAAGAAGTATAACATTACATGGAAAAGCAATGTTAAATCCTAGGTTATGATAAATATGCTCTCAAGTAATACTAAAATTTCGAATTGCTTACATAAACGCTACCACAATTTCTTGTCACTTTGATACATCTAACTTAAATATTTCGTAGTTTAACAGTGTTTATGTAATTAGTTACATGATTTTGTTTATGAAGTCTACACGTATATGAAGTGTGGGTCAACAGTCCGTAAAGTTTTCGACATTTCCTAAGATCACGTGCCGCAAACATATTTAGAAAAGCATGTCTGTAAACAAACCTTTTATGAGAAGTTTTTAAGTTTTTTTCAATTCCGGTCAACGACAAAACATGCAGCTGATACTTTCCTAAATACATACATCATATTCTGATCTCAACCCCTGTGAGAGAGGCATATCCTAATCTAAGCCCAGAAATTATAAATTAACCAGAACATAGGCAGTTATACAGGCTATTGGAACGCATTGTTATTACAAATAGACATAAGATATGTCAAAGTCGAGATGTTGATATTTCTCCCCTAAAACCAAGTTCATTGATAGAAACCTTAATGTCTACAGTGACTTGTTCCTGAATACACCGAAGGGCGTTCTGATAGCATATATGGTACAGATGAAATGACTTCAAGATTTTTCCACCCAACATTTACTTTTCTTATAACTTCTATTACCTCGCCATTTTGCCGCAATATCTGGCAAATTAATAATAAATCTTGTTCACATGCTAGTATGTGACCTCTAGGCTGAACATAGGACATAATAATGCCAACAAATAGTACATATTTATAATATAATGCTGTTCTAGAATAAGAGTAAACTTAAAATGCAATGTTAAATATTTTCAAAAAGCTACTTGTGTTATGAGGTGCCGTAAATCACTAATACATACATACATCAAAAAGCTATATATATATTATTGCAGAGGGTGGGATGGAAATTTGATTGATGGCATGTTTTCCTTGCGCATTAATATATGCGAAGTTCAGGTTTGTGCTGTTTTTCCTACTCCTCACCCATGAACACCTCCTACTCCACTTCCACGTGCTCTCCTAACTCCTTCTAATCCACCTTCTCCGACTCCTGGGGAATCATTTTTTGGACATGATAAAATAATGCTTTAAAATGTAGCCTTTTACTTCTATGAATTGGCCAACACAACAGAAGCAATACCGGGAATTACGATTAGCCAACAGAACAGCAGCATTACCGGGATTTACGATTATGAGCTGGCCAACAGAACAGCAGCATTACCGGGAATTACTTCTATGAGTTAGCCAACAGAACAGCAGCATTATCGGGAACTAAGATAGGCTGGTTATTCAAGAATATTTGACAAATTGTTTCTTTTCTTTCTAAACATGTTATTTTACTTGTATTGACATTTTTAGGTTTGTTACTCGTATTCTTAGTCAAATATGCAAAGAAAGCAGATAGGACGATTAACAGTTAGAGTAACCTATTTCAAAAAGTAAGAAATAACAGTTCCCACAACTATGAGTATAAAATTAACGCTGTTTGTTTAGTTAATGATCGAGGTTGTTTGTTTTGTTTCTTCAGTTTATAAATTACCTCGTGTCCATTGAACGTCCTACTATCTGGTACCATTGTCGTCGTCCAGAAGGGACAAGCCTTGTTGTCTTGCAACAACTTCGGTCCTTGACAAGACTCGTCCAGACATGACAGCAGGACTATGATGTTTTTAGTCCTTGTTCTGTACATAACTTGTACATACTGGATTCATGTAAATTGTTTTGTACCCGACGATACTACTAATTTTCATTACAATGTCATTTAATTAAAAAAATATACCGTCACCACCAAACACATAGTCCAATTTCACTTTGGAATCCGTCATGGACTGTTAAACTTTAGCCATGATGGTTTCATCTGTGTTGTAACTTTGTTGTCCTGGAATTACCAGCTCCATTAGCTTTTTAACAGTTTCTGATACTGTTCAAACAGACTGCGTAATAATTGTTATGTTTTACGTATGATCTGATACTTTGAATTAACATTGAAATAAATTCATCTGTCAAACCGTTTCTATCTTGTAGAAAGAAATATTTCGAACCAGTAGATTCACCCGCATCAACAATTCCATTGTAAAAATAGTCTCTGATTTCTTTATCTACTTCGTATTTCTCTTCCTCACGCATTAGATCCATTTTCTTTTAAGGTAAAAAATGTCATCGATCACTATTGGTTTTTCTCCTGTAGATATCTCCAGTCATAATGTGGTGGAATTTCGCAATTATTGCAGGTCAAATGAAATTGTTTTTACATCAACGTTGTTGTTATTCGATTTGGATGCATCATCATTCGGCAAAGATATTTTACATTCAGACAACAGTTTTCTCATCTGAAAATAAACATAACATTTTGGTTACTGATTTGGCCAATTCTGATATAGTATCTGTACTGCCTCTAGCAGACCTCTCCTCCAGAGACGGAACAGTGCCTGGTTCATTGTTGTCTATCATATACCAGTAGAAAATCCGTCAATCAGGTGCTGCCATCCAAACTGCCCAGTTAATCTTATTCTGCCAGAAGTTCATATCACAATGTGATCTGTAATCTTTTCATAGAGTCATCAGGGTCAAATGTTAAAGTACGGTTTTCAAACATGATTAATGTTCTGCACGTGAAATAAATCTCAGTTTAGTAAATTTGTAAATCTATAAATATTTTTTGCAATACGAAGGTTCGCTGTAGCTGATAGCAAGTACAGCACCTTACCCATGGCTAAGGTGCTGTACTTGCTATTTTGTACTTGCTATTTTGTTTTTAAAATTTAAAGTCCATTTTTGGAGGTGTGGATATATTAGCAACACAGAGCTATCACCTTTGGACTGGAGTCCTCTAATGTTTCCTTAAGGTCCGCTAAAGGCAATTTTTATTTCACCCATATGACTTAGAAACACTTCTCAAATCAACTGACTTTGGTTTATTTTGTGGTAATCCTTTGTAATCAAAGATTTTATGTTTGAGCTAAAATTGTTCATGGTAAATATTTGTCCAGGAAAAATGCATAGTTGATTGAGTGTTTGTGTGATTCGTTGCTGAAACTTCTTTGAATGAAATTTGAAAGGAGTTTAAATGTCCGATGATTTTGTCAACATCTATGTGATTTTCCATACCTTTTATCTTGCTCTAAATCTCGGAGACCAACTTGTAGTCTTTTACGTTGTATTTGTTTTGCAGCTTTTTCAAAATGCGGTTTCAATGAACTTCATATTCTCAAATGTTATCTCTTTTCATTTCTTCTGTGATGTCATTGATTACACAGCTAGGACATTGCCTACACTGTAGTCGCCCTATCAAGTTTTTCATGTGTAATATTTTGTTGTTTGACTGTGACGTCTTTGGATATACCTTCTTTTTCTATTCCGCTTTGTTATTAATACAAATTCACGTACTGTACACGTTTTAACTCCTTCATGTTCTGACGATCTGTTTTTACCACATCAGTCACATCAAGAAACTCCTTATGTTTGAAAAACCAAACATTTACGTGCACTTTGATACTGATATCTATGTATCATGATTCCACCATTTATTTTAACTGAAAAGTTTTTTCAGCTGGTTCTTAACTTTATAACAAATCATCGTATTATTTTCATTTCACGAGTACATACTATTTAACTTTCATTCCTTTTGTCTTCGAATTGTTTCAAACTTTGTATATGTCATCTCGTTTCTCGTATAGCGATAACTCTTGTTTTTAAAATATGCGCTCAATATCGTTTCCCTTCAGGTTTTCCTTTTTTTGGACTACCCGATGACCTAAGTTACTTGCCTGATTTTAAATATTTCCTCGGTAAAGATGGGAAGGTAGCCCTATGCAAATATCGTTTTGTACGCCAAAATTCTAACTGCTTCACGAATTTGCAGTTAGGTGTTCCAGATATAACAGTTGTCAAACTACATATAATCTGTTTTCTTCATTGCTTGCTTGGATCGGAGTCATATCTATTGACGTGTGATAAGTGCTATTGCATCCCGGAATTAACATTGCTAAAACTTTACCCATCTTCTGGTTTCATTTTCCTTCAGAGATGTTTTACTATTCTGAGTGAAAGTTTTCCAAATTCAAGTCTTCAGAGCTTTGGTAAACCGTTCCACTAAAGATGCCTTTTTGTCTGAGTATGTTGAAAAGTACTAATTTTTTTTCTAACAAAATCGTTCACTCTTTTGTTGTAAAACTCTTTGTCCTCATCTTTTTAGGCTCTCGATCTTTTAAGATTTCTCTAAAAGCGTCGCGTATGTGATCTGCCTTTTTCGTTTTGACGCTCTCGGACAAGCGTATTTTGAAAATATATCTATTACGGTAAAGGTGTATTTCTATCTATCGTTGTATTTTTTGTACACTTGCATGTCAACAATTTCTGCTTGTTACTGGTAATCCACAGGGCTAACATAGACCCTTTTACAGGGAAATCTTTTTTCTCTCTTATTTGTGTAATGTGTAGGTAGATTGTTCAGTTAACCAATTTTTTATTCAGCGTATTTATCAGACTTTGTCTGTGCTTTGTAATGTTCTGTATGTTCCATTAAATTTGTTCGAACAAGATTGATATTTGTGTAAACAACTGTATGATCAGGATCGTAGTAAAGGTGTCCTAAATATTGTTCTTTCTCGTGATCTGCAAAGTCCACCTTTGGTGTAGCTCTGCCGTCTTTGATGTCAGATTTTTAAAACCGTATATAAACATCCAGAGGATACATTACGCTTGACAAATTGTCTTTAGGTTTGATCAACAAGCCAACAATACACGCATCTACAACGGGAACGTTCATTTTCAGCAATTTGCAACATTTCTTTAGTCATTTCAAACATATGAATGATTTAAGATTGGTGTAAAATTTTGCCCTTCACATGGTTGATTAAAAACAACCACTTTCTGTACTGAGTCTCCCTGTTCAGTTTGAAACAGAACTTTATTTTCCATAAATCCTATCGATGTTTTCTTATCTTTTTTTGTGATCGTTAAACGTTGATCTTGTAAAGATCAATATATCTTAGACTTGTATTGTAAATTTAGCCGAATATAAATTCGTATATTTACCTGCATATAATGCCTAATCTGAGTCTTTTTCGTACTGCACCATTTTGATGATTTTACTCTCAGGATTTATGCTGCTTATCTCGATGCTATGATCATTGAATGCAATCTGGAAATTCACATTTTTCCATAACATTGTAGGATATCTTTTCTGATGTTTGAAATCGATAAGTCAACATTTGTGTTCTATTGTATCTTATTTTGTATTACAACTAGCTTTGACCACAACTTTATTCCATCCAAACTTGTAAATAAATATTATCTCTTGATAA
Source organism: Margaritifera margaritifera (assembly GCA_029931535.1). Classification (NCBI taxonomy): domain Eukaryota; kingdom Metazoa; phylum Mollusca; class Bivalvia; order Unionida; family Margaritiferidae; genus Margaritifera; species Margaritifera margaritifera. The sequence goes on along the minus strand of JAQPZY010001699.1, from coordinate 7,579,063 downwards.
GGACATTGTTGTTTTATGTTAAACTCATTGAATATTTCTATTACCTCTGAAAACGGTTGAGTTTATGACAATGTATCATGTGCCATTAATTATGTTGTGCAACGAATTTCGTATTATATTTTGTTGTGATTTTACACAATTAATAAATTATAAAGTGGTCTAGGAATGCGAGAAGTAGATGCATATTGGGAGAGTTGAAATTTAATTAGTCAGTGAATCATTTTGTTTTGTTATTTGTTGTGCGTGGGCAACAGCCCACGCCAAAAGAATCATACTATTATTTAATTTACAAGTGCTCCTGAAATATCATCATGTATCTTCTAATATAGGTAGGTAATGTATAAAGTGAACCTGAGTGTGTGAGTGAGTAGGTAAATCAGTTAGTTAAAGAATCACATATATGTTAAAATAACATTGGAAACTAAGTCAGTATACTGTTACAGAACCATATATCTTTTTCCTTTTTATAATGATATAATTTATTAGTATATGATCTCTGTTCTTAGTCTAAACAGCTGTCGTCTGTGAGTATACATACGGTAGTCTCCGCAATCAATAAACTGTTTGCTTGTAGCATTAGTCATGTGACGAAATGCGCGCGAAAGAGTAATGCTGAACTTTCGACCTGGTTCTTGTACTTTTAGGAGTAAAACATTATAAGGTCACATTCCCATAATGAATCAACACAGTGTTTACTATTTAAGATTTTATTACGTGAGAACTTTAGCAGAATCACCGATAACCTAATTCATGATTGGTTTGGAGAGGGTTGCATTATTTTGAAATACTTTGTTTATTGAAGACGGAGAATTTGATTCTGCGCATTAATGATATATATATATACACACATATATATATATATATATATATATATATATATATATATATATATATATATATATATATATATATATATATATATAGGAAATAATCCTGTGATTAAATATTCTTTTACAGTTACTTGAGAACAGAGAGGTCATATTGAAATTGGTTCAGTTCAGTGTGGGATTTACTTATTTGAAGATTTATTATTAGTACAGTACATTTAGAAATTAGTACTGTTCTTTATCTGAATTATTATACAGCTCCGTAGAATTATCGGAAACATTTCTAAAACTTGTGAGATTCCAGATTCACAAGGATTATTTGGATATACTTAAAATTTATCAACATATTAGCACAGTGAAGGCTATTTCATTCGGAATACTACATTCGGAATATTTGGATTAATTTCCGGAGCAGTGAACTTTAAAACAATTTAGGACTTTTAAGGATATTCTCTACTGTAAGTTATTTTTAATTCTTTCACTTTAATTGTTTGTTGAAATATTTTAATATTTTAGGAAATTAAAGATTTGTATTTTAAATCTTGAAAGCTTGTTTGAGTCTTTTCTTTTGTTACATAACCCCTTTTCGTAACAATACGCATTAAATACAAGATGTTTCATCATACCACAATCTTCAAATCGTCTTTGCGTGTGAATAAATAATATAAATATATTATAGCATCATTATTTACATGGCATAATGGATAATTATATGCTAAAACAGCATCCCTGTACATTCCAATCCTGTAATGTTCAAATGCGTATGGGAAAGAAACAATACCTTTTCATGATGGATACAAATTATTAGCTGATAGTGATAATGGTCATTTATCACTCGCGTCAATTAACAGACATTCAACTGAAAATGTGAGGAAAACGCCTACAAGTAACTAACATGAGCAAACCGATTTTTCCAGGAGACAATCATAGCCGTCATTCCCTCTTCCTCTCCCCTATCTCTTAGCATGAAATGCAACGTTAAAAACTGCAAGCATTGCAAAAAGCATGTGAGAATAACTGCAAAGAGTGATAATATCATTAAATATCATTAAGTTTTTCGTTGTCGCGTTTCTGAAATCTACCTAATATATATATATATATATATATATATATATATATATACACATACACTACATTATATACAATTCAACACACTTTAATTCGCAATAACGTAGGAAATATACATCTTGTGATTATTTTGTGTGTGTGTGTGCTTTTTTTGTACTTTTTTGTTGTTATTGAAATAATTTTGATAGTGTCATTATTAAAGTGTATATAACATCCAACTTCATTATTGACCATGTATTTTTTTTTTATCTGTAAGGCGCTAAATCTATGATCGGAGCATTCAGTACATAATGTGGTCACCAAATTATCAATACCTTCTAAATGCGCAAATAGATTTGTTATAAAAAGATATTTTTCATTAAAACCATGATTTATACTGCCTCAGGTTGAGCTTTCCTGCTTTGGCTGGAAACAACATAATTTATAAAGTCACTGAAGCAGAGTAGCTCAGTAGGAGAGGCAATTACTAAATAAGAGAAGCAACATCATTATCGATCTCTATAATATCCAGACGACTCGTGTAGAACGTTTTAAGATTCATTAAGCATAGTTGTTTTCCCTTCTTTTTGCTTAGGTTACAATTTACATGGAGAACAAAAATGATGTATCCTGGCATTATTGCTTCTATAATGAAACTCTGCTTTTATACAAGTTTTCGGCTAGTACTGACTTCAAGTGACCAATTTGAATTGTTCTCACCCCCCACTCCATCTCGAAATATTCCATTCAATTTTCTTCCATTTTGAAACAATCTCGCATCATATTTCACCGTTTTATGTGTGTATTGCTTCCTCTGTAGATATGAAATTTACAAGAAAACAGAACAAGACCATAAAAATCAAGTAATTTTCTCAACAAAACGAAAACAACAACCCCCAACCCCAACCCCTTTTCTGAAATTCTGGTATAGCACTGAGAAGCAAGCAAGTCTTTACTTCTTTTCTCGTCTGCAGTCCGTCATGAATTAGTGTCATGCCTATTGCACTGGCTTCTAATCAAGATGTCTTCTGAATGGACGAAATCCGTCATTGGGTAATACATATTCGTTTTTAGTTTACTTTACGATTTAGTTCTCAAAGAGAACAACTTGAAATATACCCCATGGGGATTTGAAACAGCAATCAGATGATTTCCTGACGACTTGAATCATCATTTTTAATCGTGAAAGGTCAACGAGTAATAAACTTCTAATTCGTCTCAGGTTGGTTTTTGTGTGTTGTTTTTTCAAAATATTTTTGTCTTGTTTGCAAACAATAAATTTCAGATAGAAGAAACACACGAAATCCAGGAAAAAGGAGATTTGTTTCTTCTGATTAGGCCTTGAGTTAATATTTCAAAACGATTGGACTGGTTTTCGTTGTACAGTAAAACATTTCTGTAAAGAACACTGATAAGGTTTTGTTTTGAAGACACACGTCCGTTCAATTAAGGTGAAATATGTAGATAAAATTAAGAAATCGGCTTATAAACAGTGTTCTTTAACAGCAGATGTCCTATATATGAATTTTTCACTTTAGTTGATTGTTTTAATTTGTTGCAAAGTTAACTAGAATTGCCTTTCGTTTACACGTTGAAAGGCAAAGTGGATAGCGTGTATCATTCCTTGTCTGAAAGATAGAATACCGAAGTCAACAACGAACGATGGATAGACGGAATCAAACCTTATACTTTACACAACGAGAAATAAAATGGAGGACAACATTACTACAAATAAACATGTTTTGTGGTTGTTTCTGATCACTTTTGCATTAATTCCCACATTGTCGTGTCCAGTTATATGCTGGAATTTAGAGATTTTTTAAACAAGTTTTGGTTCTCGTACAAATCTATGTCCGAACTGCTCATATCTATGTACAAATCTATGTCCGAACTGCTCATATATATGTACAAATCTATGTCCGAACTGCTCATATATATGTACAAATCTATGTCCGAACTGCTCATATGTGAAACTAATGGACCTAGGTGTACTAAGATTCTTTTGTTTTCATAAAGGAATGACAATTTACTAGTAATAATATGCAAATAAAATACATGATAAACACGTCATATTTTACATAAAGGAATGACAATTTACTAGTAATAATATGCAAATAAAATACATGATAAATACGTCATATTTTACATCAGCGGTTATGAAGATTTTTACTTCATTCAAATATGGCATGACCGTCAATATTTACCAAAGTTTCTCTTGATAAGGTAATCGCTATAAAAGGTCAGAACTGTACCCGTATCGTTTCGAGATATATACAGCTTTTTGAAGGTTTTCTTTTGCGTGTGTATTCGCTTTTCTAATATCGCTGTCTAGCAATTTAATTGTAAGCTTTGCAGATCTGCAGCGTTTTAAGCAAACATTAAATTCCCTCTTCATAAATTTATATATTCCTGCTTTAATATTTTTCTTGTAGACAAAATATCAAATATTATGAAACATTATTTTCTGAGAACATCGTAGATTTCAGTTCCTCTATCCGTCCCCGATAACTAAGCCAAAAAAAAGCTGACTATACCTAGAGTAAGCACAGAATCTTGCTTGATATTTCAGAAGAATTCAAAGTTTCTAAGTAACTATGTAATTATTTTCGAGATATTAAATTATCAGAACGAACATTGATTGTATCCTTTATTTGTTATTTCGGCATAAATACTCTAGATAATCAGGACGAATCAATCTATTTTGCTTTATTGCACTCTCATTTACAAAGAAATGTACGAGTAATACTCTCTAGTTACCACTATTGTATTGACAAGAGGCGCTTGATTTGATTAAATTGATGGACAAAATCGATGGCAGTGTCTTGAAATTAGCACTCTATGCCTCTCAATGAGGAATTAGGACGTCGTTAACCGACAGTTTATGCTTGTTTCAAAGAATCTAAAGATTGGAGAAGAAAACAAACCAACACTAGCTTTGTGCTTTCAAGGTCCGAAATTTAGTCTCATGTCAATCTAAGTTCCGATGTGTACACCACGCAAAATAGAGTTTTTGTCTTGTACACACACACTTCTGCTTTGGTACCTCCCCAAAAGCTCACTGATTTGCTTGGACGAAATATAAAAAGTAATAACTTTGACATACACATAAGCTACATACATTGTCCTTGTGTGACATTAAAATTGATCCCATGATCAGTAACAAACCCAAATTTTAACCGTCTTCCTAGATCTTAAGTGAGTGCGCCCATTGTCCTCCACTTTGGTATTGAAAATGAAAAGATAATGTCAACTTAAGCAAAACACCCTATCCTAGCCTTTGGCCATTGCAGTTGTTGATCAGTGTCATTGACAGCAAGACTATCGATTTTGCATTATTATCTTGAATAGGATTATTTTAACTGTCATCACTAAAACCCAATGAATATATAGAGTGTCTCTCTTTCTATCCTTCTTGACTGCCTGACTTGGAAGACCACTGACAATTTCAAGACCACTTAATATTGATGGACTGAGAGGAATAATTCCAATGGCTTATGGATTCATGTCAAATGTTGAAGACTAATGACTGTTCGTAAGAGCGGGTTTTGAGGTAAGGATAAAATCAACAATATATTCGATATCAAATTACAGTTAAATCTGTCAAATATGCCCCTTATAGGACTGGCAAAAGTGACGTTTATAAGCTGGTCACTTTTACATATAAAGTTATGTTCTAATGGGACTTTTACATATAAAGTAATGTTCTAATGGGACTTTTACATATAAGGTTATGTTCTAATGGGACTTTTACATATAAAGTAATGTTCTAATGGGACTTTTACATATAAGGTTATGTTCTAATGGGACTTTTACATATAAAGTAATGTTCTAATGGGACTTTTACATATAAGGTTATGTTCTAATGGGACTTTTACATATAAAGTTATGTTCTAATGGGACCTTATTTCTAAGAACATGATTGAAACAATGAAATAACTGTTTTACAATCGCTAGAAAAATTGGAATTTGAGAAATAGGTAGAATGTTGAGAGGGGAATTTGTCACCTGGCATTGTTAAGGGCCAGTTACTGACGGAATCAACTAGGCGCATTCCAGAACTAGCTGTGTGAAAATAGATAGCATTCATTACTTTGACACAACATAGTTTTTAGGGTTTTTTTTATATATTTTTTTTTTGTCTTGTTTTGTTTGCTTTTACTTACTAGAAATGTGCCTGAAAATAAAACCATTTCAGTACTTTTTTTTAAAATCAAGATTTGATTAGGCCCTTAGCATAGGTTATGACGCAAATTAACTTATATTACATCAAACACAAAATTCGCATACTTTGTGCGGCACTTGCTGTCAAGTTAACAGTGCATAGTTTTCGCTTTGTGAGGTGCTTACCGATAGCCAAGTGGGTTCAATGGCTGGTTTGGAAGAAGAAAAAAAACCTGAATCCGACGATCCTACAAATTGAGTTCCGAGAGCATCATCATCAACAACAGCAAAAGCAATAACAGAAATACTAACCCTTGCTATTCAGAGACCTGTGTTATACCCCCAGACTGAAAATTCAAGCCTTATAATTTTGATTTTGCAATGGCAAATGTTTTAGTATTGCGCTGAAATAGCATACTTATAGCGTCAACCGGCTGTTTAAAATAGAAACGTTCATGAGAATACTTTGCTTGAGACGAAAGAGAGTAAAGTGCAATGGTATGTTCATGGCAATATAAAAAAATTAGAATTCTAACAATAAAAACTAAATGCCATAGCATATTTCAGGAAATGGGAGTCAGTGGATTAAAAACATATCCAACCCACCCTATAAAAATCAGAAACAAGGTAATTTATGATTATGTCCAGGGATGGCGTAAAGGTATTTAGCGTAAGGGTATTTGGTAAAAGGGTATTTGGCGCCCTAGGCGAACCTTCAGACCTCCCCACAATTAACTTTCGAAAATGAATATTGTACATGTATTCTTTCCTTCTGTTTTTCTCTTTCTATCTTTAGACGCTTATTATCTTCTATTTTACGTTATTTCTCTTTCTTTTTTTATTCATTCAGTTTTTTATCCATCCCCTCTCCCCCCCCCCCCAATTTTGCCGCCCTAGGCGACCGCCTAGTTTGTCTGAGGTTAAACCAGCCCTGATTATGTCTTGGATCCTTCATATATTACTTTGTCCTTATTTCTTCTCATTTTCTTATTTTTTTTAATAAGATGCTGTTTGGGGAATTTTATCAATCCAGTGGAATTTCTTTGAAGTAGATACACTCTACAACGCTCAAAGTTATGACTTTAAATGATGACAAATACCAATGTGATGTATGTATTTGACATATATATTTCTTGTTATTTATTTAGGCTGTATTTATAAAGGTATACTTTTGGCAATAAGCCAGTCTACCATGTATGCCTCATCATATTTACATAACACAAAATACACCGATAGATCTGTACAGCGCACATACTTCAAAATACAATAACATGCTTACAAAATGCATTAAATTACCATAAAACTATGTAAACCTATCAAATTCCATTACACTCACAAACACACAGTACACAAATACAGCTAGGTACGCAATGCACAAACGTACGACACCAAACATAGCCAGAAACACAGAATATTTTGCATGTACAGGGGCATGATCTTATTGATCTCCGCACACATTACCGTCCCTCAGCAACAATTTAATGGAACTATTAAATGAATCCATAGAAGCTGAATGTCGGACAGAGGAATGAATTATATTACACTGAATGCTCCTCGAATAAGAATTTTTAGCTAGAGTTGTACGAATTTTAGGTATAGAGAGAAGGCCTGCATTGAAGGAGCGAAAAGAACACCCATGAATGCTAGAAATAATGATAAGGAGGTTAGATATGTAATTCGGCGCAAAGTTATTTACAATTTTGTATACTAAGATAGATCTATGGTATTTGATTCTATCACGAACAGCCAGCCAATCCAATTTCCTGACCATTTCACTTGAACGGTTGTAACGTCAGCGTTTACTATAAAATTGGCTGCTCGTTTCCGGAATTTGTGTATTCGTTCAGTGTCAGATTTTGACGCGTTACCCCAAATGATGCAGCCCGTTGTCAATAAGAGGTTGCATGTAGGCATTATAGAAAGGTTTAAATATTAGTTGAAATGTAAGAGAGTATATGTTTTAGCAGAATAATTGTAATTGAAATTATTGAACAAAGCTGATCAACATGAATGTTCCAATGCAGATTTTCATCTATAAATATTCCAAGACGTCTTTGATAAGAAACGTTTATCAGTTTAATACCTTTCATAGATAATTTAAAAGTCCATTTTATCAGCCAATCGTTGTTGAGTAGCAGTTTTCATAATAGCGGCTTGATTATCATGTGATTAGGTATACACCATTCAGAAACAGAAACCAGGTCCTTCAGCAGTTTTATTTCAATATCATCGGTTAATTTCCCAGAGGCATAAATTGTAGAGTCATCAGCGAATAAGTCATTGTTATACTGATGGAGGCCATTAATATTAATTGGAAATAGTATAGGACGTAAATGAGAAATCCGTGGAACACCGTGAGTAATTATCTTGAAATTAGAATGACAATTATTGACTGAAACAAATTGTTTCATGATTAACACTATATAATCTAAACCAAGAGAGAGAGAGAGAGAGAGAGAGAGAGAGAGAGAGAGAGAGAGCAGTTATACAAAGATTGATTTAAAAGTAAAATATTGTGTTCCACAAGATCTAAAGCTTTTCAAAAATCAATATATACACCTTCAATAATGTCGCCATTATCTGCAGAGTTTATCCATTCATCTATTAGTTTAATCAATGCCGTTTGATAAGAGCTCTAAAACCTGACTGCGTTGCGTGTAAAATGCTATATTTATTAAGGTAACTAAGAAAATGGCAGACAACATGCTTTTCAAATAGTTTGGAAAGAACACAGATGATTGTTATAGGTTTGTATTTTTCGGGGTCAGTGTTTTTGCTACATTTATATATGGGATTAACTTTAGCAAGTTTAAACGCTTGCGCGAAGACTCCATTTGAGATGCTATGGTTCATTAACTCGGTGATAGATTCAGCAATTACATAGGCATAATAATGTATTAATATTATTTGGATTTAAATTGAGAAGATATTTTAACACTTTATCTTTGGATATGAATGGTAGACAGAAGTAAGTATTAAATGGTATCCTTTCATTTACAAAAGACAGCCGTAAGTATTAGATGATATCCTTTCCTTTACAAAAAATTTCAATTGATCATACTCATTTCTGGAAGAAAGTTCAGTGAGAATATGCTTGAAAACAGAAATAAAAATAAATAATTAAGCTGTTCAACAATATCATGAAGATCAGTAAATATTACATCATTGAGGTGCATTTAATTGAGAATGTTAGAGTTGTTCTCAGCGTTCAGACGTCGAAATTGATTCTAGATCAATCAGTAAATATTGCACCATTGAGGTGCATTTAATTGAGAATGTTAGAGTTGTTCTCAGCGTTCAGACGTCGAAATTGATTCTAGATCAATCAGTAAATATGACATCATTGAGGTACATTTAATTGAGAATGTTAGAGTTGTTCTCAGCGTTCAGACGTCGAAATTGATTCTAGATCAATCAGTAAATATTACATCATTGAGGTGCATTTAATTGAGAATGTTAGAGGTGTTCTCAGCGTTCAGGCGTCGAAATTGATTCCAGCTCAATTTAACATCTTTAGAAGTCGAAGTGATTTTATACAAGTATTTTTCTTAACTTGGATAATAAAGAGTTTTTATTTATTTCCACCGATAGTTTTTTCCCAGTCGTTTAAACAATTAAACCTGTCTCTATCTTTAGAAGTAGAAGTGATTTTATACAAGTATTTTTCTTAACTTGTATAATAAAGAGTTTTTATTCATTTCTGAAGTACCTATAGTTTTTTTCCCAGTCGTTTAAACAATGAAACCTGTCTCTATCTTTAGAAGTAGAAGTGATTTTATACAAGTATTTTTCTTAACTTGGATAATAAAGAGTTTTTATTTATTTCTGAAGTACCTATAGTTTTTTTCCCAGTCGTTTAAACTATGTAACCTGTCTCTATCTTTAGAAGTAGAAGTGATTTTATACAAGTATTTTTCTTAACTTGGATAATAAAGAGTTTTTATTTATTTCTGAAGTACCTATAGTTTTTTCTCAGTCGTTTAAACTATGAAACCTGTCTCTATCTTTAGAAGTAGAAGTGATTTTATACAAGTATTTTTCTTAACTTGTATAATAAAGAGTTTTTATTTATTTCTGAAGTACCTATAGTTTTTTCCCAGTCGTTTAAACAATGAAACCTGTCCCAGTCGTTTAAACTATGAAATCTGTCCCAGTCGTTGAAAAATCTGTCTCTAAGTTTCTGTGCTTCCACAAATTTGGAGGAAAACCACCATGCAAGTTTCTTTTCCTTCACACATTTAGTTTTGACAGGAACATTTAAAACATTTTTAAAGGCAGAGTACCAGTTTGCAAGCCACTGGTTAATATCATTCGAAGAAGGAACGGTAGATAAAACAGTCTAAAGTTAATTTAGAACGTTCATTACATCAAATTTGGTGAAAAATCAGTACAAAAGTGATACTTATGAAATAAGAGTTACAAGTCAAGTATGTTTGCAAAACTTTTGATAATGCCTACGACAAGACATTTATACAGTGCATACTTAGCTACGACAAGACAGTTATACTCTGCATACTTAGCTACGACAAGAAAGTTATACCCTGCATACTTAGCTACAAGACAGTTATAACCTGCATACTTAGCTACGACAAGAACGTTATACCCTGCATACTTAGCTACGACAAGAAAGTTATACCCTGCATACTTAGCTACAAGACAGTTATACCCTGCATACTTAGCTACAAGACAGTTATACCCTGCATACTTAGCTACGACAAGAAAATTATACCCTGCATACTTAGCTACAAGAAAGTTATACCCTGCATACTTAGCTACGACAAGACAGTTATACCATGCATAATTAGCTAAAATTGTAACTCTAAGATTACTTACTCGTGATTTCCATTTGCCTAATACGAGTACAATAGGCAAAACTGTTTTTTGTTTTCTTTCTCATTTGTTTAATATTCATACTGAAATAATTTAAGCTACAAAATAACATGCTAATTTCTGGTTCTACGATGTAAATAATGTGCCTTGCGCAACATTGCTTGTCTTGCTAACTGTTGAAATGTACTCATCACGAATGTGAGAATTGGGAATGGGACGCAATACCAAAGAGGAGATATTAATATTGAAAACAATTGAATTCAATATTTTTGTCACCTTACCTATACATAGTATCTATCAACCTTCAGGGGAAACATTCAATTCTACTGGTCTTTGACATATAAAAGCATTTGTTTTCTCACATTCCGATGTGTGTGATCGTGCTGTCCAATGCAGAACAGAGCTCAAGAATTGAATTTTTGTCATCTTTTATATAACGTGATGTCATAACATCACATGACCAATATCTGGATCTCCTTCGATGTTGTTTGAACATCACATGTTTTGATCCAATTGAAACAAAATGCTAATACAAGGTCTTAATAAAACAGGCTTATATAATGTTTCGAACTAAATATATATTACAGAATTTGACCGTAATTATTACCTGTCCTTATTTTGTTTTACACAAGTTCGTATGTTAGTTCTTACGTATTGTGGCTAATTGTATTACCTGTCCTTATTTTGTTTTACACAAGTTCGTATGTTAGTTCTTACGTATTGTGGCTAATTGTATTACCTGTCCTTATTTTGTTTTACACAAGTTCGTATGTTAGTTCTTACGTATTGTGGCTAATTGTATTACCTGTCCTTATTTTGTTTTACACAAGTTCGTATGTTAGTTCTTACGTATTGTGGCTAATTGTATTACCTGTCCTTATTTTGTTTTACACAAGTTCGTATGTTAGTTCTTACGTATTGTGGCTAATTGTATTACCTGTCCTTATTTTGTTTTACACAAGTTCGTATGTTAGTTCTTACGTATTGTGGCTAATTGTATTATCTGTCCTTATTTTGTTTTACACAAGTTCGTATGTTAGTTCTTACGTATTGTGGCTAATTGTATTACCTGTCCTTATTTTGTTTTACACAAGTTCGTATGTTAATTCTTACGTATTGTGGCTAATTGTATTACCTGTCCTTATTTTGTTTTACTCAAGTTCGTATGTTAGTTCTTACGTATTGTGGCTAATTGTATTATCTGTCCTTATTTTGTTTTACACAAGTTCGTATGTTAGTTCTTACGTATTGTGGCTAATTGTATTATCTGTCCTTATTTTGTTTTACACAAGTTCGTATGTTAGTTCTTACGTATTGTGGCTAATTGTATTATCTGTCCTTATTTTGTTTTACACAAGTTCGTATGTTAGTTCTTACGTATTGTGGCAAATTGTATTACCTGAGTTTCCTAATATAAACGACAGATGTAATGTTTCGAACTAAATAAATATTAGAGAATTACCTATAACGTAAAATTATATTATCTAGATTCTTCAGAAACAAATAAAGTATGTATACGATTAAAGAGTCGGGAATATTTTTCAAAACAGAAAACAAATTTTGCTATTAAGCACATTAATTATTTGCTATTAAGCACATTAATTATTTGACCATTAATTATTTGATATTAAGACCATTAATTATTTGATATTAAGCACATTAATTATTTGACCATTAATTATTTGATATTAAGCCCATTAATTATTTGATATTAAGCACATTAATTATTTGATATTAAGCACATTAATTATTTGATATTAAGCACATAAATTATTTGACCATTAATTATTTGATATTAAGCCCATTAATTATTTGATAATATTAACGACTAAAACGAAATATGTATTTCTCAAGAACTGAATACATTACTTATTGCGATGCATAGAAAAATCTGTTTATGCACTTGCAATGTTCAACTAATTGATTACGATGAAAGGGTCAATTAAGGTCCATGGCATCTATTAAGTCATATATTTATCCCACGCAGGAAAATGTTATAATATTTTAGACCTTGCCTTAACCGAAGGCCACATTTTGTTTTTTTGATCATTTCCCTGGAGAATGCGGTATAAAGGTATCCTTGTACATAAAATGGAAATTGACTTCTATTAATTTTCTCTACACCATTAATTTAGCTGTTGCAGGCCCCTAGCTTCTTAGAAACATGCATGTTTGTGATAGAAATAACAAATTTCTGCCAGTGTCATTATGAGAAGAGAAGTGATATCCAATTAGTTATTTTCTTTAAAAGTCAAATTTTGTCAACAAAAAAACAAACAAACAAACAACAAACAAGCAATCAAGCAAACAAACAAAACAAAACATGTTAATATACATACAAGTACCGAATGTATACTTTGTATATTTCAATTACGTTTTATATAGTTGTGTTCTTCACAGTTCTGATTTATTCAATTGGAACTATTCACATCGAATTTCATAATCAGAGAAACGTTTAAATTTTGGTAAATATTGTTCTTATTACTCTTCTATTAAAAAAATGCAAAACTTACAGCATGCATCAATTCTAAGGCTTAACACAACACGTCGGTTCGGATACTTGATAGAATGTGAATCAGTGTTATCTCATTTTATTTTAGGAATTGGATAATAAAATATGAAAGATGATAAAGCTAAATAAAGTTTTAATAAATTAAGCCGCTTTGTAATACTTGACGCGAATCGTGAACCTTCATGTGTATCCAAGGAACTACTAAGAAATATTTTGTAAAGTTCCATGAATTGCTAAAAGTATTTTTTAATCCTTTTAATGCACATATATCCCGAGAAAGTACGGGTGAAAAGGTGTTGATTTGTCTCGAAAGTCAAAACTTCACTTATGTACATGAGCTTTGGGCTTTATTAGGTCACTCTGCAGTCATTTTTTTTAAAGCTTTACGTATGATACAATGTTAAATATGTGCAAGGCTTATAGTTGCATGATGATTGATGATTAACAGTTAAATTATAAACTACTGGAAAACAAAAAGTTGGTGACTGACAAATGAGAGGATGCCAGAGAGATCATTAGTTTGAAAATAAACAGCTGTAGTTTCATTTTAAATTGGTAAAAAATCAACCAATGCAAATAAATGGAGATATGTGATAGCCACAACACAGAAAGAAACATCTACATAATGATTCAATTGAAGAATACGATATTCTTCCATTGAATCATTATGTAGATGTTTTATGGTATCGTAACAAAAGTTTAATTTTGGATGAGAATACAATTTATATCATCAAATATGGAAAGACTGGATGTCTCTGCTCAGACATTTGCAAAATGATAAGGACAGGTTTGGGAAAGAACATTATAAATATTGTCGTTCAGAATAGAGACAATAGATTCATTATTTACCGAGATGCCAAGAACCTGTTAATAACTTTAGATAGGCAAGCGAACAGCAAATAAAAGCCATTAAAGACAATCGAATGTCTTGGAAAGAAGATGAAGATTTTGTGATAATTTAGAAGAAGATTTAGAAATACAAAAACATCTATGCGACTATTTCAAAGACTTCTCGTTAGCACCAGAAGTACTAATACCACCAGAATGTAATTTATCCGAATAACAGCATAAATTAATAGAGGAGAAAAAGGGTACAAAATTATTTATACCTAAGTTAGTATGCACGTTATGAACAAAAAAAGAGTTATGTTATCTACTATCGAAATTGAATGCTGTAAGTTCATTTAATTTTGAACCTATAAAAGAGACATTACAAATTTCAAATTAAAATCACAACGTGCATGCCTACTGCGTGAAGAAGATATGTGATTGTTTTGTGACATTTTTGAAGAGTTTAGGAATGTCTATATAAATAATTACAAGCTAGATCGAGGACATTATTACAATGCACAGGGTCTAGCTCAAGCTTCTGATATATTTGAAGTAAATGCAGAAATAAGTACTACTGCATAGATGCGGAGGACAATCTAAGCACCATGAATCCAGCTGACAAAATAACCATCTAGCATTAAACGAATAATGTTCTAGAGCATATAGATTTGTTTAGGGAGCCCCTCGTGTTCTATAAATATCATATGATGTCATTTACCCACAAGGCATTGCGCCTTCGGCCATATTGTTTTCGGACAAACAGATGATATAGCGTTCAGTAGACTCTGTTGTAGTTTTTATGTGTTTCTAAGTGGTAACTTTTGTGTGTTGTCCAAGCTGGACTTTTAAATAATGACCGTGAAACAATGTTGTTATGGAAATGGACTGACTTTTTCCTGCCTCTATGCATTGTTTAACCCTGCAAAGATATATGAGGATAAATTATAATAATAATAATAATAATAATATGATCTTTGTACGATTCAGTTATAAATCTTTGGAAGTGATTTAAAAGAATAAAGTACATTTTGATAATAATTTTTTTTAACTGTGGCCATTTTGAATAGAGTACAACAAACTAACGCCATCAAATTCGATCTTAAACAACCCACGCCCCTAGGAAAAGTCCCGTGATTTTAAATGACAGTAAAAATGTTTACCCCATGTTAGAGCACAAGCTACTTCATCATTTGATTGTCATTATGTTACAAAAGTGATAGAATGACCCAAGGGCCTGGACTGATAAAAAGACTCTATTAGTTTACAGATCTTTTTTTTTATCACGCACTTTAAAAAAAATGATTAAACGATAGTATGTTGTGAGGTAATGAACTGGAATACGGGCCGTGGGAAGACCAGCGGGGTGCAAGTCTTTTCGTAATCGGAATGTTTCGTACCTAGTATTTCTACACATGCTATTGTATTTTCCGTTAACATTAGTTGCATTTAATAGAAAAGAATTAATCATGTTTATAATTATGTATTTTTATTATTAAAAATTAAAAAGAAGTCAAATTTTAAAATTGTTGAAAGTACCGTAAAACAATAAAATCAGAAATATATATAACGAGTCTAAAATGGATCTTAAAATAAGAGTTTGTATACATAAGTATTAAAGTGTTTTAAATCACAAGAATAAGTTTGTAAATAGTGTTTAAGAAATGTACGAATAGAACAGAAATGTTTAATGTACAGTCTGTTAGGCAGCAAGAAAATTATTTACAAAGTAATCAATCAAATTTTAGTTTTCTCTAGGTATGGTATTTTATAATCTAAATAATGGTACTGTCCCGCTATATTATAAACTGTTTGTCCAAAGCTGGGGCTACATTATATTTTTAGATATGAGGTTGTAATCGGTGACGTCACACGAGGGCCACTGCTAAACAACGCTATTGATTAAATTCTTTATGTCTTTTCAGAAATCCAGTATGACGTTAACAATTGACCACTGATGCAGCATCTTCGAGCAGATATGTCTAAATGTATCACATCTTCTCCTCGTGAATTCGTGCTTATAGTCTCGGAAATCTTAGCATATGGATGGAGGTAGTCATTCGTGAGCTCTGTGTACAAACTTAATATTCAACTCGGAATGTGGTGAGTGTAGAAAAAACATCAGAAACTGGATTATGATAATGGAGTCAAGGATCCTAACATAGATACTTGGGACAAAAGTAGGACCATCATTCTTTGATTAACCTTCAATATCTTTTCCTGTGTCTATCTTCGAGCAATTAACTCTATATCAGCCTCCTGAGGATATCGTAGAACGAGTTTTTTCACAGATCAGAATTTTTCTCGGCAGAATTCAGATGTTCTTTGTGCGTTTCCACTTAGATTATTTTGAATCCAATTTTCATAAATAATTTGTTCATCCATTACTGTCTATTCTCTGACTGATTATGTGTTTGTCCTTCATGACGAAATCAGACGAGATCGGAAGAACCATCGAAAGTTTTAAGGGAATACCAGAGCGAATCATCTAAAACTCTGCCATCTGTTTTTGTTCATTGAAGTATTTCATTAAACAAATCGGTTTCTAAATGCTAGCTGAACCTTTATCATTATAAGAATCATATTTGTCATTGTACTACAAAAGAGAAAGCACAATGCATCGATATAATCAAATTGCGTGCTTCCTTAGAACCACCATGTGGTACTTGTTTTAATGGAGTAACTTCCATATTGTATTATGATTCAACTATCGACGAGATTTCTATTCAACCGTTAGCATGGAAAGAAATATTTGCACAACCGCTTCCAGCATTTTGCCTCGTGTGCAAGAACTTCATCTAGAGCATTGGGAGAAGTTCCCACCTCTTCTGAAGGAAATAAGCCTGGCTCTGGGCGTTCTAACCATGATTGTGTTGTTAGTAGCATGCAGTGCCAATATATTGATCATAATCTCGTTCATTAGGTGAGTCTTGTTTTTGGTTGTTTGTTTTTACCCTGATCAGAACATAACTTTTTATCATAATACGTCGCTTAGGCACAATTCTTTGTATCTGCGGGAGAGAGGGGAGGGTGGGGTACTGGGACATTAAAAAAAATGTTTCCTTTAGATAATTTGTTTTAAAGAAATATGTTTGCTCCCACCGTTTCTCTCTCTGTACTTATACTCCTTGCTCCTCTCCCTCCGAATAAATAATGGCAGGTGCCTTAGCAAGTTAGCACACATTAGGTCACTTGCATACTAGACACAGGTACGTCGTACATGTAGCTTATTCATATACACTATATATTGTGTGTGCTTAGTGGTTTTCTTTAGATTGATGCCTTCAGTAGTATTCAATATTTTTCTTTGATAATCATAATCGTAAATTGAAATAAAACTTAACATATAGATCTAAAAATATATAAAACCTGTTAGAAACGGTTTTTGTTTTATTTTCAAAATTATTCCAAGAATACATCCTTTTGCCAAGAAAACATTTTTTGGTGCCATCCGCTTACATAAGTAATTCTAGAAGTAAACATCAAAAATCAGATTTATTTCCGAATGACTTGCCATACACTAAATTCCAATGCTACTTTTGTCTGATCAAACTAAATCCGCTTGAATTCAAAAGAGGGTAAACAATTTAAAGTTGATACATATTTAAATGTATTAGAATTACTTTATTTGAAAAGGCCAAGTTTTTAAACCAACCGGTTGGGCTAGAAATGGCGTATAATATGTGCACGTGAAATGTGACTGGGAAAAAGGTAGGTGAAGCTTAGTTATCAAACAAGGGTTTAAATACCACACACCTTGATGTATGAAATACCACACACCTTGATGTATGAAATACCACACACCTTGGTGTGTGGGGTCGCAGGCTAATTAGTGTGTGTCTACATACAATTCATACTGAACGGTGATCCATTGGGTCTCGTGCGATTATCACCTTACACGCCACTCTTCAACTTCTACCTGTTATTCTGATATACAACATATACCAATATTCATATCTTCTCGACCCCGATAATGACTCACTAGGTAGAAACTTATCCTGCTTACATGGCGCAAAAGTCTAAACGTATAACGCTACCTCGAGTTTGAATGCCAGTCCATTACAGGGTAACCTCTTTCTTACTCTGTCTAATACCAAACCCAGACTGCACTGGTCAATTTAACCTGAATCATACGAATTTTCTGCCCTGCTTCAATGCATACCATACTCTCTCTCAGCAAGTCGCAACTCACGTTTCAACACTATTTTAAAGTGACAATCACCTAGTCAAACTTCGAGGAAATGATACGTGTACCGATACTGGAGACATAACGCATATTAAAATATGACTTATTTGTTCTTGTACCTGTTTTTATGTTTTCGCCTGGCGGTTTCATCTGTCGGTTCAAATTGTGAATTTCAGGTACCAAAGCTTGAGGTCTTCCTCCACGATTTTAGCTTTGAATCTGGTTATTGCGGACCTTTTGATGGCTGGCGTTGCATTGCCCTTATTTTCCCTCTCTCATCTCAAGGGTGGCTGGATAGCAGGTTCTGCAGGTAATGGAAAATTTACATCATGTATTAAAAAATGAAACATGCAAAGCATGCAAAGTCAGCTTCTTCAGGCCATAACAATCTTTAAAGCCAAATAAGCAAATATTACTCTAGCTAATGACTGTTTAATGACATGTCATTTATCAGATTTGAGTGTAATTTAAACTTGATTTGCATTTGCATTAGACTAAGCGAGGTAAAACATCTCAAATTAATTTTATTCTAAAAACAATTAGTTTTATAATATAAAGGCCTTGATCATGATCTTGGCCTTGATCATGAATAGTGACATTCATTCATTTTCTGCTCCCGTTCTTTTGCAATAAGCATGAATACATTAAATACAGTGAACAATCAGCAAGTTTTGCTAATTTCCAATCACAGTCATTTGGCAGTGTTCCTACATACCTTGGCTTTATAGCCAGGGCTTCAAGTCATCAGCCCTTGACGTTGATGCCACCGCATCTGAGTAATCAACTCTTTTAAAGGTGTTAAAGATAACAGTCGAAATGAAAAAGCTCTTGTCACCCTTGATATTAAATATCTCCTATTTACCAGTTTTTACCAGTTTCCAAAATATATATTTTAAGTTTCAAATAGCGAAATTAGGATTTTGGCAAGAATTAGGCATGTTTTCTCAAAGTAGTAGTAGTTGATGTACGCATGTTGCAGGCCTGGAGATCATAAAACCGTCTAGCTTGAGTATGAGCTTGATATTTAAGTGGCAACCAATCGCAAAACTTTACTTTTAAACAGTTACTTTTGATTGGCTTAGAATCAGTCTCAGACTCAAACATAAAGTTTTATGATCTCAAGGCCACTCGTGATTTATCCAGGTTAAGGCGGATTAATAAGGCTAATCCACAAGACACTTTGAATTAATTTTAAGAACAAGAAAAGTTTTTAAAGAGAATTCAGTCTGCTCAAATTTCTGAAGCAGGAAATAGTTGTTCTTAGTACTGAAATTGATATGACGGATGTCAAGAATAAAACGTTTTCGGCTTCATAGTGTTATGAACAACTTGGGATCAACAGAATTGAATAAGGAAATAACCATTAAAAATGAGCAATAAACGTTAAATCACGAAGAGTCAAACATGAGTATTAATATTGTTTTATTAACATTGTGGGTTATAACTGACGTCGACCGGATTGAATTATAGCCATACAGAACGCGTCAAATGAAATCCCTCAGAGCAGTACGTTCATTTTATGATTTCAAGTGAGCAAATTATGCCATTTTGACACATCAAACCACGGATTCTAATATATCTTCTCGCCGGCATTTTGTGTGGAGCTATCAGCTTTGATAACGGCTGAGTTTATGTGGGTGAAATAATGTAATAATAATTATCACCGCATTCGTCAAAGACGAAGGCGGGGATTGTGTGATGCTGCACGTCCGTCCGTGCATGTGTGTGTGTGTGTAAAATATCGTGCAACTGCTTCTACATCATTGACGATAATGACGTTTAATCTTGGGAATTTTTTGGAGCTGGTCTGAAAATATGATCAATTGTTCTAGAATTCTGATTAATCTCCCTGGCTTGAAGCCTGGGGACGGGAAGGGGAAACACTTTTGCATGAAGGTAATATTATCTAAAATATGCTTCAGTTTGAGTTTAAACATTTTTTATTGATCGTAAATGACAATAAAGTTAGTTTTCCAACTTAGTATTTTCTTACATATATAAACTAGAATTCTGTGTCTCACCATTTTGACATACAACCAGAAGTTTCAGCCTCTTGGGTAGGTCCATGTGGGTAAGGATTTCCCAAGGGACACATGTAAGTTGGGTATGTGCATTTTATTCATGCCCAGCAAGTATGTACATAGTTATAGCATAGGCGTCCTCATAGTTTTCAAGAATTGACCCACGGGTTAAGTCTCTTTTGGTAAAGAATGACCCCGGGGCCAATTTCAGTGGCATTAATAAATTATTTGTCATGCCCAGTAAGTGTATAATGTGGTTTTAAGGTGAGGATCTTGATAGTTTCATTATTGTGAACTTGGAGCTAAGTTTCTTGGGCTAGGGATGGATCGCAGAGTCAATGTCAATTACATGTACAAATTTGTATTTTCATGCCCAGTAAGTGTATATATAGATATAGACTGGAGATCTGAAAGTTCTTATGCTACCACCATGAGACTACGTTCTTAGGGGATAGGTCTAGACACTGAAGCATCACCCAGGGGTTCCAGTCTGATATGTGTTGACTCTTGGTTTACTGATCATACATGCCAGTTATCAGACATGTGAGATATAACACTCAGAAGTTATTTTAAATTTATGTAAAATTATCTCTACACCGCTAGTCGCACCCACAGGGGTGTAATAAAAAATTCCCAAAGTGTTGTCACAATCTACACCCCTAGGATTATCATTTGTAATTCGTAACAAGTTACATTGTTTCATGTGTCTAGCTTTAACGGTGAACGAGGAGTTCAAGGACATTACATATGTATTATCGTATGTTCGTAGACAGACTGTATCAAAATATCCCCGGACTTTCAAACAAGCACGGAGATCAAAATAAAATACGAAATATGGTGAAAACCCTCAACCAGATATATATATATATATATATATATATATATATATATATATATATATATATATATATATATATATATATATATATATATATATATATATATATTGTTACGACTCTATGGTCTAAGAAAAATGTAACAGAAAGAAAGTGAAACCAACAAATCAAGTAAAAATCAACAAGCAATTTATTACTAGATAATTAAAATGAAAAATCAAAAAGTCACTTACAGTAATGTGTTTTGAAATCCTAATAATCCAATAAGAATGATTGTTCTAATCACAAGTCCTAAATATAGAATGTTCCGAATTCACGGCTGTGTCCTTGAATGTTATGATGTGCTAATGGTCTCCAAAGTCCTGATGTACTAGTAATCTTGATGTGCTGATGTCAAAATGAAGTATTCCAAAATCTCTGAATAAGTTCTCATAAATTCCAAAATCATTAATTAAAAATCCAAAATCCAAAAGTTTATGAGCACTGTTATAATCCAATGAATATTTAAATTAATTCCTCTCTTATAATTTGGAATGAATTTTCACAACTGTAATAGCTCTTTACAAGACTGATGGTAATGTCGAAACTGAATAAATGTCCACCAAACATGGTATATATAAAGATTGGTCACATGACAGAATGTTCTAGAACATGTGTCATCTTAATGGAATTGTACTTGCAAACAAAATTCAACCTTGACCTTCAAATTGAGAAAACATATTGATCAAAACAACCTAATTCAAGGACACTAGTTAAACATGTTTTTCCTGATAACATTAAGATTTAAGCAAACATTAAAGTGAAGAAACACTTATAATTTCCTAAAATATTTATAATATTATATAAACATCATACATAACACCTCCCCTCATAAAGAAAAAGAAAGATTTATGTAATAAAGCTTTCTTTTGAACATAAATCTAATACTATAAGAACCAAAATTACATAAGAACATGTTTTATGATACTGGACTTAATTACATCAAGCAATATTACATTTCTAGGCACGTGAGAGTGCATCTGCAATCACATTGTCTTTTCCCCTGATGTGTTTGATGTCAATGTTATATTCCTGCAATATCAAACTCCATCTCAACAATCTCCGATTTTTATCTTTCATTTTGTTGATGAAAGTAAGGGGATTGTGATCACTGTACACAATAATTGGAGAAAGAGCTGAGGTAACATACACTTCAAAATGCTGTAAAGCCAATATCAAAGCCAAACATTCCTTCTCAATTGTGGAATAATTTTTCTGGTGCTTGTTTAGTTTTTTAGAAAAATAACACACAGGGTGATCCACACCACTTTTGTCTTCCTGAATCAATACTCCACCAACCCCTACATCACTTGCATCAACAGATAATTTAAATGATTGGCTGAAATTTGGTGCAGAAAGAACTGGTGCATTCTTAAGCATGGCCTTTAACTTGTCAAAAGATTCCTGACACTTGTCAGACCAATAAAATTTGGCTTTCTTACTCAATAAACTTGTCAAAGGTTCAGCAATTTTGGAAAAATTGGAACAAAATTTCCGATAATATCCAGCCATACCTAGAAATCGCATCAGTTGCTTTTTACAAATTGGAACTTGAAATTCAGAGATAGCTTTGACCTTAGCTTCTATAGGTTTAACTTGACCTTGTCCCACAATATGTCCTAAAAATGTGACACAAGCATGGCAAAACTCACTTTTGCTCAAATTAATTGTCAGATTCGCATCGCTGAGTCAATCGAAGAATTTTCGAATGGTTTCCAAATGATCTTCCCAGGTGTTGTTGTAGATAATGACGTCATCGATATAAGCGTCACAATTATCAAGACCAAATGTTATCATGTTCATCAGACGTTGAAACGTTGCAGGCGAATTTTTCATTCCAAACGGCATAACTTTATATTGATAAAGTCCATCTGGAGTTACAAATGCTGAAATTTCTTTTGCCCTTTCCGCCAGTGGAATTTGCCAGAATCCTTTTAAAAGGTCAAACTTGGTGACATATTCCGCATTTCCAATTTTATCAATGCAATCGTCCATTCTTGGCATTGGAAATGAATCAGTTTTGGTGACACTGTTGACTTTTCTATAGTCAGTACACATACGGAATGTATTGTCTGGCTTGGGAACAAGAATACATGGTGAACTCCAGTTACTTTTACTTGGTTCTATGAAATCATTCTCCAGTAGATACTGAATTTCTTTCTTCAGATAGTTCTGTTTGAGAGGATTCATCCTATAAGGATGCTGTTTCACAGGCGCAGAATCTACAATGTCAACGTCATGATAAATTTTACTTGTTCGTGTTGGAACATCAGGAAACAAGTGCTCATAGTCATGTAATAGCTGTTTTAGTTCATTTCTTTCCTGTTGTTGTAGATGTGAAAGTTTCTGGTCTAGGTTGTTCAATATTTCTGAATTCCGAAGATTGGTTATACCAGAGTCACTATAGTCTGATTGTACTCCATCGTTGATATCTTCACTGTGTGGGACAGGTACAACTAAATTAACTAAATAATTAGCTGGGCTATCTCTGTCAAAATATTCCTTTAACATATTTATATGACAAAGTTGTTTCTGTTTCCGTCTCCCAGGAGTGTTAATGATATAATTTAAGTCATTTACTTTCTTTTCAACGGTATAAGGACCATAAAATTTAGCCTGAAGAGGATTCTGAGGTATGGGAAAGAGAGCCAGAACTTTGTCACCAGGTTTAAAACTCCTTTCCAGTGAATTTCTGTCATACCTTAATTTCATTTTTGACTGGGTAGTGTGAAGATTAGTTCTTGCTACTTCACAGGCCTTTGACAACTTGTATTTGAAATCAGAAACATAATCAAGAAGATTAATCTTTGAATCTTCATTTGAAAGAAGTTTCTCTTTCAATAATTTCAGTGGTCCACGGACAGTATGACCAAAAACTAGTTCAAAGGGACTAAAACCCAACGACTCTTGAACTGATTCCCTAACAGCAAACAACAACAAATGAACACCCTCATCCCAATCCTTTTCTGTATCAAAGCAATATGATCGAATCATATTCTTCAAAGTTTGATGAAATCTTTCCAAAGCACCTTGACTTTCAGGGTGATAGGCAGAAGATTTAAACTCTTGGATGCCTAATTCATGCATAACTTGTGTTAAAATTCCAGACATAAAATTTGACCCTTGATCTGACTGGACAGATTTGGGAAGGCCAATAAGTGTAAAAAAACTTCACCAAAGCTTTCACAATAGTTTTAGTTTTTATATTTCTCAGAGGAATTGCCTCTGGAAATCTTGTAGATGCACACATGATGGTCAACAAGTATGGTTGCCTGACTTGGTTTTAGGTAAAGGACCAACACAGTCTACTATTATTCTACTAAATGGTTCATCAAATGCAGGAATAGGTTGCAGATGAGCCTTAGGTATCTTCTGATTGGGTTTTCCTACCATTTGACAAGTGTGACAAGATCTGCAGTATTTAGAAACATCACTTTTGAGTTTCGGCCAATAAAAATGATTCAAGATCTTGTGATAAGTCTTACGGACTCCTAAATGACCAGCCAAAGGAGTTTCATGGGCTAAATTAAGAATTTCCTGTCGATATGACTTAGGAACAACAATTTGATAGCTCACTGACCACTCGTCACCAGCGGGTACATCAGGTGGTCTCCATTTCCTCATAAGGACCCCATTTTTCACAAAGTAACACACTGGAACTTGTGTGGCTTCAGTTTCACTAATAGCCCTCTGAAACAAACAAGATATCTCGGGATCTTGCTCCTGTTCAACGACAAGAGATTGTCGTTTGTCATCCTGATTAGAACAAAGAGAATGAGTTGCCAAAAGAGGATTACTGTGATCAATACCATTTGATTGATCAATACCTGAGGAAAAAGTGACCTCATCAAAAGACTGACCAATACATGTATCAGCTAAAGGAATAATATCCTGATCAACATCACTCTCAAGAGCTCTTTTTGCCATAGCTCTAGTAACTGCACAAGCAGGGTACAAATCAGGGATTTCAGTTTCGACAGGATCAACTTTCTGATCCAAACAAGGCTTGTCAGTTACAAGTGGATTAACCACAACCTTATCTCCAGCTAGGTCATTGCCTAGTAATAAATGAACACCCTCTATGGGTAAAGAAGTCACTGCCCCAACAGTCACAGGTCCAGAAACTAAGTCTGATGCCAAATTTACACAATGAAGAGGAACATTTACAAAGCCGCACTCTACTCCCTGAACAAGAACACTTTCACTTGAAGAAGACTCCTCAGACAAAGGCAAAGTACCTGATAATAAAAGACTCTGAGAAGCTCCAGTGTCCCTTAATATTTTAATTGGGATAGGTTTGGCAGAATCACCAATAAGTGATATAGAACCTTCTGACATGAATGGTTCATAAGCCTCCAAAATAGAATCAGACTGGGGTTTGTTTGACCCAACAAATGTATTGCTTTCAATACAAGACCGTGACCTTGACCTCGTAGAGATAAGAGCATTTGGAAAAGCTCTGTCTTTTCTCTGTTGCTTATTTTTCAACTTGAAGCAATCAGAAATAACGTGCCCTTTCGTTTTACAATAAGTGCACGTAGGAAGAGATAAGGATTTCTGATCAGTCTTATCAGATGTTTGATTCCTAACAGTTGTACTGTTGTGAAATTTGGAAGTACTCGAATGAGATTGAAATGGTTTTTTACCAGAAAACTGCTGAGAGGACGACTTATTGCCAAATGAAATTTTGTGAGTCAAGGAATAATCATCAGCCATACGAGCAGCATTTTCCAAAGTTTCCACATTCTGCTCGTCAAGATAGGTTTTAACATCACTATGGATGCACCTCTTGAACTCTTCAATTAATACGAGCTGTCTGAGGTTATCCTAAGCTTGATCAACTTTCTTGGCTGAGCACCACCTATCAAATAGTTGTTCTTTATCCCTTGCAAATTCGACATGAGTTTGTCCAGTTTCTTTTCTACAATTCCTAAACCTTTGTCGATATGCCTCTGGTACCAACTCATAAGCTTTCAAGATGTACTCCTTAACCACATCATAATCAGTGCTTTGTTGTACTGACAGTGAAGTGTAGACTTCACGAGCTTTGCCAATAAGTACACTTTGTAATAACAAAGTCCAATGCTTTCTGGGCCATTTCAAGTTTTCAGCTATTTTCTCGAAATGAAGAAAGTATTTATCTACTTCTTTTTCCTGAAAAGGGGGTACTAACCTAATATATCTAGTAACATCAAAACCTGAACTTGTTTTTAAAGGAGTGGAGTGTGCTCTGTTTGCCAGTTCTAATTCTCTTAACTTAAATTGCATTTCCCTTTCTTCTCTTTGCATCTGCATTTGTATCTGCCTCTCTTCGTTCTGCATTTGTATCTGCCTCTCTTCTTTCTCTCTCTCTCTGAATCTGAAGCTTTGCCAATTCTAAATCCATCTGGTTCTTTAACTCTAATTCCCTTAATTTCCTGTCAGAACCAGATACAGGCTTTCTCTTCAAACTTAAAGCACTGCTATCAAAAATTCCCTTTCCTACTAAATACTGAATCAAAATAATCTTTATCTCCTGTTTTGTCAATGATACTTTTGCCTCAGATAGACTGTATTTTCTGGCAAGCTCGAGCAACTCATCCTTTCTCATGCACTCTAACCCCTCCTGGGTCGGTTTTGAAATGAAATTCTGAATATTAGATGCCATTGTAAATGCTTGTTGGTTTTACACAAAAAATTTCTCTATTTAAAAATCTTTGCCAAAGACAAAAAATATTCTCCTAGACAAAATCAATATTAATTTCAAAGATAAATTTAATATCTCTAATATGCTTTAATGAAATTCAGATCCCGGAACGACGACGAGCCCCCAATTTCTGTTACGACTCTATGGTCTAAGAAAAATGTAACAGAAAGAAAGTGAAACCAACAAATCAAGTAAAAATCAACAAGCAATTTATTACTAGATAATTAAAATGAAAAATCAAAAAGTCACTTACAGTAATGTGTTTTGAAATCCTAATAATCCAATAAGAATGATTGTTCTAATCACAAGTCCTAAATATAGAATGTTCCGAATTCACAGCTGTGTCCTTGAATGTTATGATGTGCTAATGGTCTCCAAAGTCCTGATGTACTAGTAATCTTGATGTGCTGATGTCAAAATGAAGTATTCCAAAATCTCTGAATAAGTTCTCATAAATTCCAAAATCATTAATTAAAAATCCAAAATCCAAAAGTTTGTGAGCACTGTTATAATCCAATGAATATTTAAAATAATTCCTCTCTTAGAATTTGGAATGAATTTTCACAACTGTAATAGCTCTTAACAAGACTGATGGTAATGTCGAAACTGAAAAAATGTCCACCAAACATGGTATATATAAAGATTGATCACATGACAGAATGTTCTAGAACATGTGTCATCTTAATGGAATTTTACTTGTAAACAAAATTCAACCTTGACCTTCAAATTGAGAAAACATATTGATCAAAACAACCTAATTCAAGGACACTAGTTAAACATGTTTTTCCTGATAAACATTAAGATCCAAGCAAACATCAAAGTGAAGAAACATTTACAATTTCCCAAAATACCTACAACACCATATAAACATCATACATAACAATATATATATATATATATATGTGTGTGTGTGTGTGTGTGTGTGTGTGTGTGTGTGTGTGTGTGTGTGTGTGTGTAAACACACATTAAGACTGAGAGATATTGATTGGTTCTAGGTGCTGTTGTTGTCCTTGGTTATCAATTGAATCATTTAGAATCCTTTTTAAAAGTCTGAAGTATTCTGAAAAAGTTGCAATATTTAATGAATGCTATGTTTACATTGCCCAACAAAAAAGAATTTAAATCTGTTGGAAGATTTTCACGCTCTAGAGAAGTAATTCATTTCTGGTGTTGAATATTATAAGTTTTATATTAAAATAAATGCAAATAAGTAGACTCGATTTTCCCAGTGATTTAGATTGTATTACAAATTAGTAATATTAGTTTTGAAGGATGCATAATCATCAATCACTTTAATATCTTTGGTAAATTTCATCAAAAGAAATGGAGCAGATGGGAAATATGAGTTTTTAACAATAACTTGTAATCGTTGTAACGGTTGAATGAAGTCTAAATTATTTCCTAAATTATGCGGGAAACAATGAACTATCTTAAAATACTTTAATCAATTTATATTCATTGATCCTCTACGACGAGAGGGAGGGGGATCCAACTTCTGATATAAATGCTCCAATTTCACACTTGTAGTTAATCCAGTGACAATTCTGGCATTTTTATTTTGCACATTTTTTAATTGAATCATATATCATTGCGCCAGGCCCCAGACAATCAGCATATTCTAGGATTGGTCTAATAAACAAGAAGCACATTGTATTCAAAAGACTTGGGAGCAGAAGCAATGGACTTAAGTTTATGCAATATTCCTGACATCTTAATGCATCTTGTTACAAGGTAAGACCCGTTTCCGTCTGAGCTGAGGATCACACCAAGGCGTGCGACTTGGGTACAAAAGCTGAGTTGCTCACCTTCAACGGCAATATTCGGATGAGTTCTCAAGAATCGGTTTATAAATAACACAATATTAGTATTTTTCGGGACTGAAAGTAACTAACCATTAATTAGACCAGTCAGAGAATTGTTTAAAATCATCATTTACATCCATTTCAATATTAACTGAACTGCAAGGTGTAAATCTATCATCTGTAATTCAAGTTAGACACTTGAGTTGATCCACTATGTCAGTAATATATATATCAAGAAATGTGAAAGCCCTAAAACTGAACCCTGTGGAACTCCGGTTTTAATATGCCTCAGGAGACTTGCATAAATTGATTAAAAATCTTTGTTTTCTATCACATAAATAACTTTCAAGCAATAAAATAAAGTTCTGATACCCATCAGATGAACAAAATAATATGCAAATGTATTCGCGAGATTCAAGGGACTTGCATATTTTAACAAATATTTAAACTGACTGGTTCGAGCTTGAATGACATGGATGAAAACCTGACAAGAATTCATTTATAAGTTTTCAGTTGTAAAGATAATCATATATGTGCTTGAATAATATTCTTTCCAATGACTTGGAGGCACAGCTCAATAGAGAAATTGTCCTGAAAGTGCTGGCAGTTTCGTTATCGCCCCTTTTATATACTGGAATAACACGCGCTTCATTCAGACAGGCCGGAAAACACTTATTTGATACAGACGAGTTGAATAAAGTTGTCAATTGCAGTGATACAGAATCGGCAACAACTTTTTTATAATATCTGTATAACTCCGTCTGGAACAAAAGCTTCATTAATTTGTAAAGTCTTGATGATTGTACAAACTTCGTTTGCTGTAATTACAAGGAGGGAAAATACATAAGTTGTTCTTAATAATAAAATGGCACTCCACCATTAGTCTCATCAAGGTCAGAGATGCTATAAAAATATTAGTTCATCTGCTGTTTCATTATCGGTAAAGGCGATATCAACGTTACCCAAGAGATCCTTATGTGGGAACGGTGGAATGATAGGAGACGAAAATTTATTTTGCAAATTATAATCTCATTGTTTTACAAAACTGCTTTTGATCATTGGGTCTAAATTCCATATCTTCTAAATTATTGTATAATTTTTTATTGTGCGTGCTTTCGAAGATTGTTAAATTGATTTCTACGCTGTTTATATTTCAGCAATGCTGACAATGCTGACGGGTTATTACTGCGAAAGCCTTGTTGGTTTTAAACGATCGCGTGTCCTACTTGCTTTCCTATACCACTGTGATACTAAACTTTATCATTAGAACGTATTGTAACACCTTTGTCTGGAATTTATTCGAGATGCAAAAGCCATTTTTTTATAAGTGAACTTACATAGAAGCTTGACTTAGTCCGGAAAATTTACTTTTCAAAGTACTCGCTTTAACAAAGTCTGCTCTTTTATATAACCTGATATTCTTTCTTAAAAGATGATTGAATATCATATCCAAGTTGACTTAAAGCATGCATAAGTTTATGGTTATTGATTTCTCTCTCAACACTCATCACTCCAGATTCAAGAACTTCTGCTTCATCAGATACAATAAAATAATCAAGAAGCACCGAGTAAGCGTCAGTACATAATACTGGTGGGTTCTTAGATTATTTGTCTTGGATTTTTTATATGTATCATGTTCCGTTAATTATGTAAGTTTCTATTTAATAAGTGTTCATTCAAGTCGCCTACGATTATGATATTTATCGTGCTGTAAAGAGCATATTATATGGATACATTAAAATGATTCCAAAATACCGATGGTTCTCAAGGAGATCTGTAACAGTTCCTATTTGAGTTAGTTTCCCTTTGCTTTAAACCTTGACCTAGACTATTTTCAGTCTCGGGTGCTTTAATTTATTCAGTGACTGCCAAATCAGAGCAAACATAAATTAATATACGCCATCTGAGTGATAACGACGTTTGTATATCGGACAATGAGAACCATCCAGCACCAGAATTTGCATATCATAGTTTCAACTAAGTTGAGTTTTAGTAATTAAGGTCTTCATTATAGCGACATATGCATGCAAATTGTTCGAATTAGGTATCATAAAAGAAAGTCAAAAAAGCAGCCCCTGGCCTCATGGTCCTACAAGTCACTTTAAGTACATATTAGCGTAAATATTTAACAAAATATTTTAAACAATTTTTACAGCAAGTTTTTCTGTCTTAAAAAGAATTGTGGATATTCACATTTTACTAAAAGGTTATGCAGCAGAGTATTTGAAAGGAGTACAGCAGAGTATTTGAAAGGAGTACAGCGGAGTTTTTGAAAGGAGTACAGCAGAGTATTTGAAAGGAGTACACATGTTTGCCACAGTTATGGCATCATACATAGGATACATTTTTACACACAATGGAAATAAATGTTCAACAACATTGTAAGAAAGCATTGTTTAATGTGGCATTACCCGGTAAAGGATGATTCCTGCCATTTGGCGACCGCTGTAGTCTCCCCTCTTGGAGAGAAGGGTGATATGGTAATCCCGTACCAGACAAGTGGCTGCACCACAAAAACAAACAATGAAAACCTTTCCTAATATATCTATACCTTATGTACATAAACAAGCCCAATGACATGCAAATATTGTATGTGAACAGGAACGAAACAAGCGTCTAATTAATTGTCTTTCCGATCCATAATAATGCATTATCCAGTGAAGGATGGTTTCTGCCATTTGGCGACCGCTGCAATCTCCCCTTGTGGAGAGAAAGGCAATATATAAAAAAAAAACAACGTAAAATATAAAAGTTTAAGTTGAGTTCCATAATCGAAAGATAACTATTACCCTTATTAGAAACAAAGTCAGATTTTTTTTTTTTTACTGTCAGGCACAGGGTTAACTTCTGCATCACCTCATATCAACTGTACAAGGAAAATCCGAACAGTAAGCACCAGATCTAGATACAACATTACCATTATTTTTTTTAAAAATTATCTAAGTCGACCTCATTCAAAATATACTAGTAGATTAGATGTGTGATAGACAAATAATCAATCGGTAAATGTATGTCTTTTGTACTGAAATATACATAAAAGAGAAAACATATTAAATATAATCTGAACATAATGGGTATCCCGAGTTACAGGAAGCATTAAATACTTATATAAATTCAGAATTTGCTTCAAATGGCTGACAGGTGGATTGCTGTTTGAAGTTTGGGTATATTCGGACCACCTCGGCTATTTCTGCGAGACAAATAGATGTCTCGGATGTATGTCGGCGCAGTAATATAGAAAACAAATCATCCATTTTGTTCGCGGAAATTTCTTCGCAAAAAAGAAACCGCAATCTATTCAGACCACATCGGCTATTTCTACGATTGGATTGACAGTAGGATTTACGGAGAAGTTGAAAGTGAAATAGTTCGATGCATCTGCAACTTCTTGGTCAATCATTGTTTCGTAAATAACCGAGGTGGTCCGAACGGCAGCTAATTGCAGCTATACCAGGATTGACCTCAAAGTTGCGAATGGGTTTGTGTCGTGTGCCTGTTTATGGGGCGAAGCTATGCAGCTATGCTTCAGAATTCCAGCATCATGTTTGTAATAACTGATTGTGTGTATGCATTAATTAGTTACAAACATGATAAAATGATGTACATGTATGCACATTATACAAGTGTGTTAAGTGAAATAATTGTGTGACATTAATCCACAAATCAACACATTCTTTCTTTTCTTTTATTAATATTGTGCACATGTATAGAATATATTATGCCCCTGAGAGTCTCATGGGAGATTAGCTAATATTTAGCTAAGTTATTTGGACACTTAAAAAATAAATTATTATTATTATTATTATTATTATTATTATTATTATTATTATTATTAACAGAAAGCAAAACAAAGAGAAAAAATGTTTCTTAGATGCTTTTCACAGTTTCTGTCCTTGTTTAAAATTTGCAACGCAAGATACATTCTGCATTTGTCTAAAATTTGTAACGCATTATACCTTTTGCCTTTGTCTATTATATAAAAGCAAGAAACTTTCTGTTTTGTATGAAATTTGCAATACAAGACAGTTCAAGCCTTTGTCTAAAATTGCAACGCAAGAAATAATTAGTGATACTTGGATTGTAAGTAAACCCAATCTCCTATCCTGTATAAGATTTAATGTCAACTCTTACTTTCTTCAAATCGAAATTCTTTCAAGTGTATCATATAACTTTTTTTTGTGTTATTCCCATTTAATTCATATAAATAGAACAATGTTTTCAGCGTAAATATAAAAGGGTATTCTCTAACATATCCAATTAGAGACAGAAAAATAAGTGTTGAGATGTAAAACCACACTTAAGATTAAAGAAGAAACCAACGATTGAAAAGTAATTATTGACTGGGTAAAAGATAACTCATGTTTCCACTCAATTATTGCCTTTATTTTCTACATTTCTTTTTGGAACTGGAGTGATTCATGTTACTGGCAAAGCTGTCAGAGTTATTTTTTTTTAATGATAGGAGAATTTTAGTTGGAATGGGTTGAGGGGTGAGGGTAGGGGAAAACTATTGGTAGTGCACATAATTGCGCCCTTCTTCAGCGTCAACGGGTTTTCAAGGAGGTACGTATTATAATCGAAGCCCTTTAAACATTTTTAAAGTGCGCTTTTGTCAGTAAGAAATGTAACTGGAAGTGTGCGATTCCATTTCCAAAGTTATTCGGATTCCCCATCTTCCACGGTATATAAACGTCAATAAAATCTACTGTATGACTTTCCCAAATGTGCAAGCTGTGACAGTCGGTACAATATCTGTGGGGAAAATGTCAAAATACCACTTTTTACATCCACTCGTTTATTTTCCAACGGCACCGTCGGACTTATCTTGTGTGGACCATTCTGAACAGTGGGTGGTTGTTTTTGCGGGGTTTTTATTCTAATTTTTGTTGAATTAGCGATCAGTTAGTAATTTGTAAACAAAAGGAATGTCAGTAATTTTTTTTAAAAAGATACAAATTAATAATAATAAAATAATACAAAATAGCATTTTTCCAAACACATATTAGCGCGAAATTAAAATAAAATATGATTTTGATCTTCAGTGTACAATTTTGTCTTTGCAACAAAGACCTAGCTATTTAGTAGCAAACATAGCAACTCGTGCATGTTCATTGGCATGTACAGTTTAACTGGGAAGTGGACGATTCTGCACAAGCCCGTCGAGTGGTATATTCTTTCTGCTGTTCAAGATGCCGAAAACTATATCATGCAGCAATCCAGCTGGAATCCCAAACATCAAACTTCTATTTAACAAAGACTTAAAAAAATGTCGATATATATATATATATATATATATATATATATATATATATATATATATATATATATATATATATATATATATATATGTGTGTGTGTGTGTGTGTGTGTGTGTGTGTGTGTGTGTGTGTGTGTGTGTGTGTGTGAACTTTTCTGAGCAGTTCGTTCACTATATTTAGTTCAGTCTTCTCACACTCTTTTTTTATTACAGGCTGCAGAGCGTATGGTTTTATTTCTGCTCTCGTCGGCTTCGTGACCATAAACACATTTAGTGCCATGGCACTGGACCGTTTCCTTGTGATAGGTAAAGCCTTCTCATGGACGATGAGCAAGTCCACTCATTCCGTGTACAAGACCATCTGCCTTATCTGGATATGGGCATTAGTGGCAGCAATGTTGCCATTTATGGGATGGGGATCTTATGTATTCGAGTCTGATGGTTTATCGTGTACTTTTGACTTCTTTACTAGGACAACGCTCATTAGGTCGTACATTATATTCTTGGTGCTCGCGTTATACATCATTCCAGTGGTCACAATTACCACATGCTACATCCTCATCCTTATCAAAGTTCACCTCCATGAAAAGAAACACTTCAATCTTGGCGGGTTAGTTCGATTCAAGGGCAGGAAAATATTCAACTTTGAGAAAAGAGTAGCAAAAGTTACGTTTTTTACCATAGCAACGTTTCTTTTGTCATGGACGCCATATTGTTTTGTTGCGCTAATCGGTCAGTTTGGTGATGCGTCTTTGATAACACCTTTAGTATCGATCCTCCCAGGATTCTTTGCGAAATTGAGCACTGCTTTGAATGCAGTAATTTATGTGTGTCTCCATTCGAAATTTAGGAAAAAGTTGATGATTGTTTTATGCAGAAATAGTAACACGAATAATTCAATAGAATTAATAGGTATTCCTACACGACTACACCTACACACCATTGATCAAAACAAATTTCCTCTCAGTGAACAGGCTTCTGAAATATGGTCTCATCAATTAACTCTGTAAATGTTTGACAATGTCTCTTTAAATTTTTAGAGGTTTGGTTCCGATGTAAAAACTTCTAAATTGCAACCCCCCCCCCCCCACACACACACAAAAAAAAAACCCCAACCAAAAACCAACATATATAGTAGGATTAGTAGATTATTAGCTGTAGATGTTGCTTTTGTTACATTTTCTTGTTCTCAGTTTTAATGCTTGGAATAAATTACATTGTTAACATCAGTCGAACATTATTTTTCTGTTTCTGATTCTTTTTGTTTCTTTTCTTTTCTTTTTTTCCTGGCCTGTACCATTTCAAGGTATGAGGTTCTATATATCAAGTAATATGCATGTCCGTGAAACCTCAGTTTCTACTCCATATAACAGAGACAACTTAGAATTCATTCTCACTCATCCAAATGTTTATAAAACTATTCGTAACCATTGGAGACAGAGAGAAAAGAAAATTCAGAGTATGAGTTAATATTGAGTTTCTCCTCCAAGCCAATAAGAAGTGACTTTCAGAAGAAAAAAAACGTCCGATTGGCTAGGACAAAATTTCAAGCTCTGATAGAAGCTCAAACACTTTACATTTTTGGTTTCAAGTAATGTGGGTCCATCAAATAAAAAGGACTTTCATTCCTGGAATTTGCCAAGGAGAAGAAGCCTGGGGATTTTCTGACCAAAGAAAAGGCACATCAGAGTGGGGGAACCTTTGAGTCGGTCGACTATGGTTGCCATTAAATTTCATAAAAAAATCACTTTATTTCCTTTTTCTACATCTAATTCACTATGAGAGAGAGAGAGAGAGAGAGAGAGAGAGAGAGAGAGAGAGATAGTCGAATGTGCTTTATATGTCAGCGTTGTTGTTTTTTTTATATTATCTTTGATTTGGAATGCAATGACGAAGAAATCGTCAGTTGTATTTGTTAGCAAATTTGTTAACATTTTGATAATCTCAGAATGTAAGAAAAAGCATTAATGTTTGAATAAATATATTTTTGTTATTGGAGTTACACATTGTATTTTCTCTTTATATTTTTGGATAATATCAAAGCTGTGATTACTGAAAGAAGTTAATAAAATCTGAGACAATCGAACTCTATTGGACCATAACATAATAAATTTAACAGCGTAAGGGGCTTCAATAAGTCGAAGCTGTTGGAAATACAATTTCTCGTGATGATCAGTACTTACAAAGAAATCACCAGAACTTATTTTTTTATATTCAAGGTATTGGTTGGTTTTTAATACTATGTAACAATACTTTTCTGTACCCAAAGGCGACGGGTATCAAATTGTAGTGCAGCTTTTTCTAACTTTATGCAATATATATTCTATTTGTTTCATTCTATTGGTCTTTAACTATTTCTTTCTGTTAATCTCAGGGAGATATGCGACATTGGATAGACTAGCATTACAAGCCTAAAATATTTAAGTCATTATGGACCAAAATGCCCACAACTCTCCCACTAAACACACTCTCTGAACCTTACATTATTATATCTCCTCTGTTGGTCTACAAGAATTAACTCCCTTTCATTGAAGACAGATTAGAAGAACAGTAATAGATAGATAGATAGATAGATAGATATATAGATAGATAGACAGATCGATTGTCGGAGGACGGACGGACCAACGGATAGATAGTTATATAGACGCATGCATGATGCAGACTGGCGGACAGAGGGAGGGATGTCTCAAGTTACTGGCTAATGATAGAAAGAGAAGAAAGTTTGCAATACTTCACAGAATGAATTCCAAACGTGATCCTTCTAGCGCTGCCTTCGATCTGAGACAGTACCGCGTCAGACACACATATAGATATATACATAGATGATTGGATGCATGGATGGATAGACAGATAGATAATTACATATATATATATATATATATATATATATATATATATATATATATATATATATATATATATATATATATATATATATATATACCTAAGATGGAGAGGTAAGATGGATAGACTAGGTTGCTAATTATCATTCATATTAATGAAATTAATTACATTTGAATCGGCCACATAGATAGGGAAATTAGTATCTCTGACTGAAATGACACTGAAATTGATCCTTCAAAACCTGAGTAAATAGAAAATATACTATATGAAAATAAAGATAAACAAGTTCTGGACCTAACAAAACGATTGATATGAAGAGAAACGTTGTTTTTGTGGAGACCCAGTTTTCACAAGTTCTACTGATAAGTAGAAGTAGACAAGGTAAGTTTAATAATATTCATTGACAGCACAAAACCGAAGTATAAAATTCTACTCTTTCTTATTCTTTAAAAAATTAGCTGCAGCAAGCTGCTTTATAAAAGAATATGTTAAAAATATGAGAAAGATGATAATCTAAATGTTGTCAAATAGTTCTGTGCACTTGCTTCTGGGATGAATCTTAAGATCTATATAATCACACTCGGCACACATTTCAAATATTATATTCCAGTTATTCAACCATTTCAAAAAAAGGTAATTTCTACAATTAAATCCATTTTAAAGGAGAATCTTATATCATTCAAAAAGCTCTCCCTCTCTCTGTCTCTGTCTCTCTCTGTCGCTCTCTGTCTCTGTCTCTGTCTGTCTGTCTCTCTCTCTCTGTCTCTCTCTCTCTCTCTCTCTCTCTCTCTATATATATATATATATATATATATATATATATATATATATATATATATATATATATATATATGACAGTCACTAAGTGTCATGCCCAAAATACCTTCTCTATCTACGCATCAGTGGAGCATGAACTTTCATATCTCTTCTGTGAGTGAATCAAACATCTCTAGCTTCCCCTCTGGAGTCCCCCTGTAGTGTAGATTTCTTGGAATGGGGTCAAAACGTAATGATATTCCCTTTCTTCGATGTATATTCTTTACCATTGAAAGGTGTAGATTGGCGACATAAGAGTTGCGGCGATGTTGCATTACTTAGATCTTTACATGCCTTTGATTATGATGGGTAGCGTGTAGATTGATTTGTTGCTCCTTTATCCAGGTTGAGGTTCTGTTTTCATCGTGAGTTGCACAAAATTGTCGATGTAAAATACAAGATGGCA
This sequence comes from Margaritifera margaritifera, assembly GCA_029931535.1. Taxonomy (NCBI): domain Eukaryota; kingdom Metazoa; phylum Mollusca; class Bivalvia; order Unionida; family Margaritiferidae; genus Margaritifera; species Margaritifera margaritifera. The sequence goes on along the minus strand of JAQPZY010001699.1, from coordinate 7,540,965 downwards.
GTCTCTGAGACCAACCAAATGTTCAGACGAAGAGACGTCACTTGCTTTTTTTGGATAACATAGTGGATGACGTTTTAAATAGGTGTTAAAGCGACACATTTCCATATTGGCTGGTTTCTTGAGACGTCTGTCTCCATTTCGCAGGCTTTGACTTATATTGGCAACTGATGTGATGGAAAACAAAACATGTGTTTGAGTTCTTTACTTCCTTAGTTCTTGCCCCTTTTCTGCTAACTCTGTGCTTAATCTAAAGAATGACCATTTTCTTACCTGCTCATCTTCATATCCAGATACTTTTTTCTTGCGAAAAAGGAACTATAATGCTACTCACACCATTCACTCTCTAAGAACTCTTTTTTAGAATCAATAATTATGGACGGAATTTCAATGGTTTCAAGTTGTAGCTTGTCAATTGTTTCGTCATATAGACCTGGACTTTAAATATCAAGAGATGCTAATTATTGATAAAGGTTCCATGTTGATTCGCTTGGTCTGTTGAAAGATATAGCCTTTTTTTAAGAGCTCATCACATACCATTTTGCAAATCTGGAAATCATCATAGAGATGAAATATATACTGAAATAAATATGACAATGAAACAAAATTTCTTTTCTTCTCTCTGTCTTATCCCAGCATAATATCTATAAAATTCTTGTAAAATATGTTGTCTTCACAATTGTTTTCTTGGCATGAATCGAATTATTAGATTGAAGAAACTTTACAAAATTATAAATAGCTATGAATAGTCCATCTTCTTTTTTATTGAAGTGAAAAGACTCCAGAGACGGTATGCAGATAGAAACCTGATGAAGAATGAAATTTCTTAACTATCTGACAGTAAATAATTCAGTCATAAAAAATATAAAGTAAGTAATATGGTACTAGGATTTATATCTTAGAAGGTAAAAGACTAAAATTATAACTGATAAAAGAGATCACAGATGGTCAGAAAGATAAACTAGAAG